>VZRR01008463.1:23379-150824 GCA_013398015.1 Oreocharis arfaki | reverse complement strand
TTCGTGTTGAAGTAGATCCTACTGCGGTTTGAAAGGCACTCAATTCTGACCCACTACAAAGAGAACTCTTAACATTTGAACTGAAGAGACAACTGCAGAGCTGAACTCATGTTCCTAGTGAGCTATCTTCAAGCACTCCTGCTTCTACATCTGTGGCTGCTGACCAAACACTGCTCTGAAACAACAAATCACACCATTTTATTGGACAGAAGTTTGGGGCTGAGATGAGCGGTAGCGAAAAAACCCCACACAAGGGGCGTGTCACTTGCCAGGACATAGCGACCTTGGAAAATGAACAGCACAAAATCACTATGGTCTTGCACTGAAACGTTTAATGGCTACTGAAGGAGCATACCCAGGGTTTTACTTTACACCTTCGCAGCTCCTCTGCCCAGAAGGCCTGAGGAATTGCTTCCCATTTCCCCCAACATCGGACAGAAACACTTCTGCTGCCCTGCCTGTGAACAATGTTACCACACTGCATACTTTGTGTGATGGGGAAGGGGATGATCGTAATCTGACAAAGGATCAGATTAGATCCTTTATCTAATGAGATAAAGAGAATGGATCCTTTCAACACTTTCGGTGGTACAAACATAATGGCACGTATGAATCTTCAAAAATTCAAGTCAATATTAAAAGTACCACCCAGTTCAACCGTAGTGACGGCTACTGCTGGCTTGAGAGAAAGCTGTGGCAGGAGTTTAGTACCTGTATGTTTAAGACTTCCTTAGAGATGTAGGTCATGCAAACTAGACATGGGCCACATGAGCTTTCTGGAGAAGCAGCCGACACTCAGGTTAGCAGAGGGTATCAGACATTTCACAGGGATGCCCAACAGATCCTGACCTTTGTCAGCAGGAGGCAGGGGCGTTTTCTGTTGAAATCAAGAGCAGTGGGCAGCTGCAGCCTCAGAAAGCAGTGGCATGGAGTAGAGACATGGGGGTCAATTGAGACACGGCTTCACTTCAGTACCCTGAGCTGTTTAATATCTGCTCCTGTCAGCTGGCTGACTGGAAGAAGTGCATTAGTAATGCTTCTGTCCATTGCCTCAGCACAAGCCTGTTCTGCTGTGACAGCCACGCCAGGCATAGTACAGCTCCCCTTTTTTAGGAAAGTCAGCAATGCTGATAAAGCATTCTGCCATCATGGATCTGGGCTGCTCTTAACTGTGGCAATTAAATGAGTATCTTGATGACTTCCTATTAAATTAAATGCACCGTATGTACTCATAAGCAACTAAAACTATGAGAGAAAGATTTTACTCTGATATGTAAAACTACTTCAGTATAAAACAAAAGCACCTAGTACCGTTTCACAATTCAACAATAAATCAAATTTCCTTTTCCTGGCCAGTCCTTTTTTATACACACACAATTATTCATAGTTTATTACACTTCTATAAACTGAGTGTTACCATCAGGATGCCATTGAAAAAAATTAGTTTTCCACATTTAACTAAGGACCCATGTAAGTGGGGAAGGAGTCAAGGCTCCCCAGAACAGCTTGCTGAATAAACAGAAGTGGGGTAACTCAAATAGCTGCTGTACTACGAATTTATACACTAGCTATTCTGTCATAATTTCCATGGGACTTGCTTGTATAAATAAGCTTAAAAGTACTAAGCTCCTTGACAAAGAATTCACTAACAGAAAGAGATGCTGTAATAACCAGAAAGATTAATCTATGGATTAGCATCAGTGAAGAAGGTTAGCTCGTGGCATCACGCTAAAATCAACCAGATGCCAACAGTAAAGCTGCAAGGCTCCCTGTGCCATCAACACCTTCAGATCCACCTTTTGTTTCTGTTCTCTTCTTTTGCAGTCCCCTCAACGGTACCAGTTTTCTCCTTTGCATCCTCCTATGTCTCTTTCAACATTGCCAAAACCATCACAACTAAGAAGAGGTACAGGAACTCGTGTTTACCTGCACCCACTGGCATGCGACTTCAACAACTGTTGAAAGCAAGCCAACCAAAGTTGAAAAAATGCTCACTGGTTGTTGCTAGCACTCCTGGTTTCCCAAAGTTTTAACTATTTCAAGAGCAGCTGCAGACACTGCAACAAAAGATTTTAACACTGGAGAAATGTCAGAGTGAAATTTTAAAAACTCCTTTCAGGGACTGGGGCCAACCACCGGTAAGAGCGGTAGTACAGGATGCAGGTCACCTTAGTTCAGCTCACACAGTCTCAATGGGCCTTTTGAATCTCTCAACTGCTAAACAAGAACACAAATCTTAATTCTTCACCTCCCCTGTTCATGGGTATGGACCACAAGTGATTTATTTGTGGCACAAAGCAGGCAGACAAAAGCTGCCAGAAAACTGCAGTCTTATCTCCAAACAAGTCCACTTCCTTCACACATGTTTATGCTCAAACCAACTTGCTACTTGACAGAGGCAGGAATTCCTACCCTTCCCCTGCCCTCTTACGACTTTTTTTAACTTGCATAACTCAAGCTGGGCTATCACACCTAAAACCTGGGATTATACAGCATTTTATTTTGGATTTGCTTGTACTTGTTGAATTGTTCTCCCATGTTAAACATGTAAGACAAAACCTCTTCTGCAAGTTTCATATAGTTTGTGCATTCCTATTTCTCAGAAAGGCCAAACTCATCTGTTGGCAGCAACAATGCATCACAGAAGCCCTTAATGGTACTGCCAACTGTAGAAACAGAGGATGAGGAAAAACCCTCTCTCAGGACAGGGACAGCATCCTCCCCACTGACTGTATGCTCCCTAATCTATTGTAAATACTTCAGGAAAATAGACAGCAAATAACAATAAAAATGATAAAGTCCCTTGAAATGCCAACATATACTGCCACACTTCAGCACCTGCACCAAGGCAACACCTGAGCTCAAACTATTTGATTTGCAAATTTCTTACTGAGTTTCAACAAAGGAAAAAATAACCCACTGGCTGGAACTAAATATGAATAATCACTTTTCTTCAACAAAGTTTAAAGAATAACCGCACGTTTGGAAAGGAAGTATCCTGTCAATCATCATTACGGAAGTGCTTTCTCCTCTTTCTTTCCTTTTCATACTTTGCTGCACACCAAGTAATTTTTCAGCGTATAAAGCAAGAAGAGAAAGAGGATCTGTGAGCAGCACCAGAGCATGCAAGATATGTGATCTAAATAATGGATTTTAAGAGGATGTGGTTGTGTCTGCCTCCTGAAAAGCAGTTATCCCTTGCTTCACTGCACAGTCATACACAAATCAGATACTATTTAAAAAAAAAAAAAAAAAAAAAGGCAATCTTCCCTGGTCTGACAAAATTGGAGGGCTTTTACGATGCTGCTCAATACCATCCATTTATTCACACAATGTTTACTAAGTTAAGCAATATTTTCCCTCTGGCAGAAACATGAAATGTAAAGGAAAGATACTGTCAGACTGAAAATTAAAGAATGTACTTTTCAAAATACCACCAATACAAAATTTAAAATGCCATTATTTATGTACACATACATATATTAATACACACATTTTCCTTTTTAAAATATCTATGCATATGAATATCTGCCATTACAAATGATAGATACCCTGGAAAATCTCCCACAGGCCAGAAGATTTGTGTGCACATATGAAATAAGCAAGTCACATATAAATAGAAACTGTACTTGGAAACTGTAGCCCTTCATGTCCAAACAATGCAGACAGACAACCAAAAAGGCCCCCACCAAAAGGGCAAAAACAGGAAGAAAGACCAACTAAAATGTCAAAAACATAATTTAGAGAAAGGGGAATCCTCAGAAAGGTTTAAAAGTAGTAACAGTGACTTTGCACAGCTGGTACTCAGCCCTGTTTCACTTAATGATGTTTCAATGACTTGTAAGTAAATGTAAAATTATACTGGTAGTTGTTTTTGTATGTTGTGTACAAGCCAGCATTAAAACTTTCAGTACAACCACATAAGAGTAAAATCTGGGAACTATGTGCAAGATGGGGGATACAACATGGTGCTTACAAGCCCTGAGTGACTGTGTGGCTGAAGAAATTATCATCGTTCTCAGAGACATCAACATGGATATTACATGGAAAAGGTGTATTATGTCTGTATTTCCTACTGGGTTGGTTATTACAAAAAACTTGGTCCAGTTCAGGAATCTCCATTCCTAACCAAGTTATGAAAAACTGGAGTGCTAAGAGACAACCCATAAAGGGCACACAAAAACTAAACCCACATATTTAGTGCTTTTCAAAGAAAATCATCTGTGCATGCAGGAAACATTAATACTTGACCTAGTGCTCATGAACTGACCAAGACTCAATGGCTGAAAGACAAAGATAGGCAAATTATGCCTAGAAATTAGACATTTTAAAGTGGTGAGAATAATTAACTACTGATGTAATCCATCAAAGATGATAATGAATTTTAAATGTTCTTACAAATTACAGTTGCCTCTGTTTATGAACACCAAGCCTTAGGTAAACTGTCTAGATGGAATTTGCAGAATTTTCTTACTTATTTTCATAACTGATACTCTTGTCCAGAAGAGAAGCAGATTGCTCTCAGCTGACTTCATTTTACCCCTCTACTTTTTTGCACTGGCATAGAAATACAAGCCTTGTTGGCATATCTGTGGAGAATATCTTGGGTTTTGCACCGTAGCTTTTCTGTTCCTTTCTGTAACTTAGAGGTCAAGTTACATTTTAAACAAAGCTAGTTAAAATCTGTTAAGGAGGAAACATATTCCAGAAGTGTCCTTTAAACTTGCAGGGACAAGAGAAAAGTGTGGACCAAACTGAAAGCTTCTCAAAGCTTCAGGTTCTCAGCACTCTCGATCTCATCCAACAGACAAGCACAAAAGTTCATTTCCCATTGCAAGGGACACCCTATGCTCCCTGGAGACCTGGATTTGCTGCTGTGGCTGCTCTTCATTAAACTGCCACACCCCCTTGTCAGCTGCTTTAACTTGTTCCAAAAGACTCTGGCCCCATGGGATAGCCCAGAAATTATTTCTTGGCCTCCATCCTGGAGAAGGGGGAGGATTGGGAGTCGGTTCCTAAAGGGTTTCCTGGGAAAGCAACAAGCAATGAATGGTTGTGCCAGCTAATCTGCTGTGGGAACAGGGTAAAGCATGCTGAGTGACAAGGTCACTAGGTTCTTCATTTGCACCAGTTAGTTCAAGTGCCAGAGCACAGGAGAGCAAGCCAACAAGCAGGAGTCCAGTCTGGTACAAGTTATTTTCAAAGCAGGCTTTCTCGAAAGCTCTGCTAACCTAATGAAATTCCTAAATTTTAGTGTCCAATGATATTTCTCCCACTCCTCTAAACTGAACTGTCATTTCTATAAAACTGTCTGCACAAAAGCTCTTTAAAAATCCAGCTGTTTCAGACCAATATGAAAATGTGATTGAAAACAATGAAGAAAAAGCATTCATTTCTTAGCAAAAAGGTTTAAAAAAGAAAATTGAAACGAGTCCCTGGTACTCCCTCCATGATTTATATTACCTACCAAAAACATCACGGTTTTCACACCTTCCGATCTTCCAAAAACATCCTCCCAATCCTCTACAAAATTTCCTTTGAAGTCCATAGCTCTGCACCCTTCAAGTTCCCTGCTTCCTAAAGCACCTTCAACTGACATGCCTGTAGTTCACCCTTAGCCTTACAAAAAACAAGGATATGGGAAGGGGCTGAGGAAAGCAGAGGAACAGGCCACACCATTCACGTTTGCTGCACGCGGCTTTTTACTCCACTGAAAGATAAATTGCTGTCTGTGTTGGCAAGGGAGGCAGTCTGGCAGAGTCACTGTCCAGAAAAAACCCTCCAGGAATAGCTCCTCTTCTTCAGCTGATGACGTGACTGAAAGGAGTCCTCCCTTTGCACTAGTGCCCCAGTGGCCGGCCTGGCTCCCGGGAGCGCTGGTGGGAAAAAGATGACTCGGCAGGAGAGAGCGACTCTGGCTGGGAAGCACTAAAACAAGAGTGAGCTGGGTGAGAACAACTCCAGCTCTCTGCCTAGAGCTGCAAGATTCATCTGCCACAGAAGCAAGGGAGATGCTGCTAAAAGGCAGCTCTGACCAGATCCATTAAAACCTAACCACATTTGAGCAGAACACAGCCCTCTCAGGTCAGCCTGAGGGCTTCTTCCTGCACCCAGCAGTGTGTACAGCAAAGAACAACAAATGGTTGTTTATGCACAGCCAGACACAGCGATGCTGGGCTTAATCAGCACAGCTCACTGCTGCGCCCCTCATTTGAAACATCAGCTTTGAGCCCAGCTGCTCTTTATGTGTCCAGGCTGTGCAAACACACTCCTGTCCCGCTGTAGGACATTCCTGCCAGGAGTGGCACAAGTGGACACCGCAGGAAAACAGAAGTTCAGCATACATTTCACTATCAGGAACATTCAGAACAACATGGGTAAGGTCTGTAAGTTCTCAGCTTCCCAACCACCTTTCAGAATCTTGGGAAAAAAACATACTTTTCTACTCTAGGGGCATAAATCCAGCAAAAGCTAACAAGATTTTAGAGGTAACTCATTTTCTGTGATGCTCAGTAGCCCTGTTAGAACAGTGGTCCCTTGATTTTTTTTTTCCAATTAGACACTTTCTGAAGCTTCAGGGTGGGGTTTTTTTTGAAGGAACCATCTTTAAATTTTATAAAATATGGTGTAGTGTTAGTAGTGCTCCCAATCATTTTATAGTGGCTAGATAGTTCCTAACCATAATGCAGAACAATAAAAATGCTATTTTATTAGATATTAATCCCTCCCAACCTGATTCGAACTTTCTGAATGCACAGAGCTTGGACACTGTGAAAGAACCTGAGGAACTGGTGGTAGAATCTTTTGTTTCCAGGAGTCCTGTCAAAGCCTTAACAACTGGAAGTCATTAACAAACAAGCAGCCTATAGTTTTTCTTTGCGACTACCTAGTGGCCTCTCTTTGCAGGTATCCCTAGCACAAACACACTATTTCAGCAGGTGCATAATGAAAAGAAAAGCTTTGGTACAGGAACAGAACTATCTTCACACTTCCTAACTGCAACCCGCTCCGGCCAGGAGAAAGGCACTGAGCTAATGTGAGAAACTGCAATTTGTATATAAGCAATCAGCCTGGGATCCTACTCCTCACAACAGATAAAACGAGAAGAAATCTCTCATAGCCACTGACCATGAAAGAGAAAGATTTTATAACACTCAAAGAGCTCGGAGCCAAACCGATGCAAGTGAAGTGACAGGAGCAGTGAGTGACAACTCTGCCCTGCCACGCTTTGCATCTTCTTATTAGACAGCCAGCTGACCACTTTGATTAAAAATATCCATGTGTGTCATGGGAAGCCACAGCTGAACCCAGCAGCCTACGCTGCAACGTGCTGAACACAACGTCCAGATGCACAGCTCTTCCAGCTGAACCGGGAAATTGCAGCAGCAAACAAGCCTGACTGAGAACCCGGTGACCTCTGCCTGCTGATCTTCCTGTGGGGACTGCCTGCAGGACACAGGCTCAGGTCCCCTCTGGAGAGCCACAGGGGAAGGAATACCTCACAGCCTCAGGTGGTAGAAAACTGCTTGCCCTGCAAAGCTGCCGGAAACAAAGCACTCTGTGCTGAACCTCCCCATCTGAACAATGCACCAGCAGACAAGCTAAGGAAGCTACAGGAGAGGGAACTACTCACTGAAGTAAAAATAAGTCAAGTCACAGTGCAGAGGCTCTGCTTCTTCCCTACTTGCTTGAAACATGGGTTAGTGATGGCTGTCTTGGTTTATATAAACACAAATATTAAAAGTACAAATACTTCCAAGGTTGGCTTAAACTCCTTATTATTCACTGTGTGTTCTCCAATAAGAGGTCATGTATCCTTTTGTTTAAAGATTACTTACAACTCATACAGATGTTTGTCCTTTATTTCCTCGGCAAATCTATTATCTGACCCAGTCGGTATCAGAAAGCCATCAGCTTCATGAGATGTAGGGACTTGGTGCTCACAGCAAAAGCTGGTAACAAAATAAAGAATCCTTCTAGCTGAGAGAGCAATGCCTGAGGTACAGAAAGGGAGTAATTTTTTTACAGCTTTGTTACTCAATTACTGTGAATTTACTGTAGTCCCTTTCTGATTTCTAAGGCTGCTGGATGCTGTCCCAGGAAACAGGAAAAGCTAATATACTTGGCTCATGGATCGAAAGAAGAACTTTTGTTTCCATATGCACATTACGACAATAAAAGTGCATATGTGCCTTCTACCTCGAACAGTCACCAGATCTTTGTTTCATATATGATTCTTCTTGCTTCCTAGATGAACCTCCACTTCTGTGGCACAGGTCAGGGCATCAGATTCAAAATGATCTCCATCCCACAAGCCACAATTTGTCACCATGTAAATCTTGCAAACAGAGACAAACAAAGATAAAATGGCTAGAATTATCAAGGAAAGGTAGAACAGCGTAATGACAAAGCCTAATTTAAAGGAGTACCCTGTGCAGGATGGAAGAGAAAGGGCAAATGCTTGGAAAAGTACACTGAAATCCACCCAAGTGACTTGCACGGAAAAAATCTACATAATTGCATGTTTCTGTAACTGTTATTACATCTGGGCTATAGACAGGGGAGAAGAACCCAGGAAGAGTTCAGACCACACCCTGATTTGCCATTCACAGTCACCTGCCTTGGAGAGACACAGAAATCACACGTCTTTGTGGCTGTGTTTTTAGAAAACTAAATGCTTTTCTTAACAACTCATTATGTAAGGCAGTTCCTGCTGCCAGCGTCCCACAATGCAAGAGAGAAGGGAATTGATTGCATAGGAGGGTGGAGACAAATGTACTTGCGAAGTTAAATGAGTCAGCTTGGAAAAACTAACTCAACACAACTTAAAGAGAGAAAGTGGCAAAAACCAACAACATCTTACATAAAAAGTCCTCTCTGAGGGCTCAGAACAGGGCCTGCCAGAGACTGCTGCATGCTCAATGATGCAGAAGGCAACTGTGCTTACCACCTCCCCACCAACGTTCCAGACCTTTATCCCTTTCCCGAATCGTTTTCTTGAAGAATCCATGGCTGTTGGAGGGCAGCCCTGCCTGCTGCCTGGTTGGAATCCCTTACGTAAACCTGGCAGCAAGGCTCCTCAGTGGTAAGGCAAATTATTACTTTTGATGGGGACTGAATGTACTGGTATGACAGACTTCAAAAACAAAAAAACCCCAAACCTAAACAAAAATAGTCAGCTAAGCAAACAACACTAGCCCCCCTGTTTGATTTGTTCTGGCAACAACAGACCAGTTCTTATCACATGCCAGAGAATAATGATAAGTTTTGGCTTGCCTCGGTTTTGAACCACAGCTGCTAAAAGGAAAGCCAACAAATAGGGAAAGTGTTTATAGTAAGCACAAACTTCTCAGTGTACAAATATATGTATGTTTTCATACCTCAATAACTAGCAGTGAAAATACACAGTGTTATTAAAAAGAAGGCACAGCAGGGTACATTAACCAACCCTTTATTTTAGGGATGCTACCACGCTACTAGGCATGTGATCCCTTTATTTTCAGGACACAGGCCAGATATAAGGATTTTTGTGAACAAAAGGTTTATGTAAACAAACCTTCTCTTTGAGAACACGCACGTGTTAGAAAGCCAGCATAGGGTATCTGTGCCGGCAAATCTCACTGCAGCTGTGATGGCAGTCACAAACAGGAATTTGTGATCTCAGGCACACAAGGACGTGGCTACAAAATACAAAAAAAGCTGGCTTACTGAACAACTGCTGTGGTTGCTCTAAGCTGTGGCTCTCAGGAGCTGCACAATGCTTTTCATGAAGTCTGGCTGCCATAAACACACCCATTCCCCAGCACCTAGCCACTACTAGGCAAGGACAGGCACCCAGCTGCACTCCTTTGATATTTCCATGCACAGAGCCTAACAGCACCACAAAGAGCAGGATGCTCTCCTGAGGGATCCCCCTTCAAAAGAGACCCAGGAGGGCAAAGACATGCAGCTCCAGCAAGTGCTAGAGTAGACAGCAAAGCATACTTCAGCGCCCTTTCCTGGGCAAAAGATCCAGCATAGTGTCAACCAAAGCCTGCAAACAGCATGCACCTCTGAGCCAGTATCAGGAAAGTCATGTATGCTCACCATCCTCAATCCCCTCCTCCACATTTTGACTGCAGGAAGCATCTTCCCTCCTTCCTGAAGATTCTCTCTTTTCTCTGCTTGTATATGAAGTTTAGCACGAAAGCTGAGAGCATTGCTTGCAAGAGGCCCTCCTACCTTTGTATCCACACAATCTTAATGTATCTTAACCCTGAAGTAAAAGCCATTTGAATCTATTATTTGAAGCAGTTATTTGAAGTTTTAGTACCTCTAAACATATCCAAAATCGTGCCAGTTCCTGCTGAAGTTATGTACAGAGCTTTGAGCAGGCTTTTTCCTTCTAGGTAGAGAAAGCAAGAGGGACCCAAACAGGGACTCTGCTTCACAGAGCTGCAAGCCCACTGCACTTCCCTCTCACTGAAGGTCTGGTAAGGCCCCAGGGTGGCCCATTCCATCCAGCCCATTCTCCAGTACTAAAGTAGTTGCCTCCCCAAGCTCCTGAGTCTGCAGTGTGAGTCTTGTGGCTCTAATCCAGGTAAAGACAAAGGACGTGTGTGGTTCCCAGGGTCCGGAGGTTTGGCTGCCCTGAAGTTCTGCACAGGAACTCTTGCAAAAATGAGATGAGACTCACAGAAGTACTTATCAGGCTGCATATTGCCTATAGACTTTCATCCTTTTTTCAGAGGACCAGTCTCTCCTCTCCTGCTCTTGCCTTCCTTTCTTGCTTCCCTTCTCTCTTTCTCCACTGCTTTTGGATTTACTCAAGAGCTGCATTACAGGTATGCTTTTCTGCTACTGCATAATTAGGAGTTTGCCCTCGGCATACAGCTATAATAATGAGGCAATTTTCAAAATAACACATACATTATGTGCTAGTGGCGACTGCATCTATATAGAGTTAATCCACCTATTTTGTTCAGAAAAAAAGAACATAACCTTACATATAACATTTTCTTAAGATAACTGTTGTGAACAGAAGGTGAAACAGATTTTATGCTCTGTAATGTATTGACTGCAATTGATACATTGCATATTTCAAATGACAGCAGCACCTTCAAAAAAATTCCTGCAATGAGGAATATCATACCTGTAAGAAGGCATAACATTTTTTTAAAAAATGAAGACATAGTCACAACTGCAGTTGCTACTTAATACGTGGATCTTCATTTTAAGGACAACTGTACGAAGACACATTAAGAGGCATTTTAAATAGTATTAAAAATTACTAATCAACCAGAAGTCTCTCAGTTTCTCCCTGAAGGCTCTAGTGTCAAATTAAACTGAATGAAAATTTATTAACGATTGTAATCCTTGCTGGAGGGGGCCTTAGGGGCTTAGTGTGTGTGGTTATTTCTTCACTGTTACACTCGTGAAGCTGCTAAAGGTGGAATTCTGCATCTACTGTTCTGTGCAGCCCTTCATCCTCTTCTAATCCACCCATATCAAGGTATCTGAGCATGGAAAGGGAGCAAACCACAGGCGTTTTCATGAAACAGCAAATGATTGTCTCACTGCCAAGAGCAACCTTTAATCTTTTCTAACAAAGATCCTATCATAGCTGAGCAGAAACAGTAATTTCACTAAAACTTATCTAGTAATTACATGTAATTAATGATAACATTTATTTTAGAACGGTTAGTACCTTGTGACACAAAACCCCCCAACAAGAATAGCAGTGTGTTTGCAAAGCACTTTGTAATCTAGGTCAGATGCCAGAGTCCTTCTGCTGAAAAAGGTGAAAACTCCTAATAATAGCCTTGCACTGAAATAACACCAGGTAATACTTCATTGTGGGCTTAAATTACGTGGGAGTGACACAAGGCTGCCAAAAGCATGCTTAAAACCACTCCTGATATATCAGAGTGCTACACTGATGCCAGGGAATCAGGGTTTGTGCCTGTTGCACGGACAGCTGTCCCTCAAGCATGTTAGGTCTGCTGGAGACCACTCTCTGCTCTTCCCCTGGCCCAGGGCCTCCTCTCCATCCCATCCTGCCCAACAACCTGCCATCCTGGAGCTGGGTAGAAAACAGCAAATGCAACCTACTCCTCCTTCAGCAGCGCAGTAGATCACTGACAAAGAAGTACCAGAAGCAAACAGCAGTGTAGATGTTCAATGCAATTAGGTAAATATGTACAGAAGTGTGACAGGACTGAAAACTAGGGCATTCTTGAACAAAATGGGATTACAAGAGAATTAATTTCTATAGTTAATTAATTTCCCAGATAAAAGAAGAGATGCAGACATCTTTCAGCCCAAGGCCTGAGCATGAAGATTAGGCTTCTGCCTAGTTACAAACACATTTCATTTGGTGCTTAATGTCCTGTGCCAGCACTGGCCCAACTGTCCCATACTTCAACAGTACTCTTCTAAGCAATTATACATTGAGAGGAAAGCAGGAATTCCTTCAGCAAATAATTACATCATTTGGAGACTGTTCTAAAAGCAATGCAGGTTGTTGGGGTACCTCGTGAAGTAGATCAATTATACACACCTTCCTAGACACAAGAACTGGCAGTTCTTTATTTCAACCCTTGGGCACTTCATTTCCCTTTACACCTTGGAACACATAGCAGAGTACAGGCAGGGGCACAGTTTCTGCCTGGTTACAGCCTATCAACTCAAGAGGCTGGAACTTCTGCCCCAGCCCCACCTGCCAGGCCCCATCTAACTGCCAGAACTGTATTGCCTTCTCTGTTTTGCCAGCTGACCTGCTCTAATAATTGATTTCTAAGTCATCTCAGTCAAAAGCAGCTGGATTAATGAAGCCATGTAAACAAACTTGATGTGTTCTGGCTGCAGGAATTTTTTGGGAAGACTGGGGAGAGTGAAACACACAGCGAACATAGCTAAGAGTTAAAGAGCACGTGTGCCTGCCAAGGGCTAGAAACCAAATTCGACATCTATGCTTCACCACCATTACTACGAATCAGAACATGGTGTTAGTGCATAATTTGCTAACTCGTCTCATAAATTGAGTGCTGTCTGTCTGCACTGGTGCTGAGAATAGCACACATCTCCTGCTTACACAGTGAAGTCACTCAGTTACGTGTCTGGCAGCACTGCCTCTGCTTTGTGTTCCTGGCTGGTATGCTGGGACACTGCAGCGTTGTGTTTCATGACATGTGAATAACACTATTTCCCACATCAGGCCAATTCCATACTTCAGTAGCACACTGCAATTTCCCACAGTAACCTGAATCCCTCATGTGCTGCACTAGACACAAGAGGAGAGAGAACGAGACTCAATGCAGTATTCTGAGAAAAACGAAAAGATCCTGGTTCGGCCTGATGTTCAGGGAAGGACTTTACAAAAAAGCAAAATGCCCATTACCTGTTCACCTAACAGACAATCTGCCAACAATGAAAACTCAAAATACTCCTTTAGATAGGTACTTTTATAGATGCTTTAAACTGATGGACTCTCATAGATAAATTCAGAAAGATACTCTTACAGATACTCTACACATACTCTTCTACTCTTGTCTGAATGAAGCAGTACTATCAGTAGCATCATTCTTGCCAGAAAGAGAAAACCCTTCAAAAGCCCCCTTCCTTTTCGGATTTATGAGTGAAAATAAAGTCAGCCATCTGTTAAGACTTAAACCGGGCAGATCAAATACACTTCATTATTCAAAAGAGACACAATTTGTTTGCATCTTGTGCTTGGTGTAATTTCTATTGCCTGACTGTCAATCAGACCTGTCCACCTGCACTCCTTCACCAAGCAGCCTACCTTCATATGCTAGAAAATTTATGTTGGAGAGGCAAACCAAAGCACACAGCTGGCTTTGGAGTGTGTGGATTCAACAGGAAAAGGCACATTAATTTACCTTACACCCCAGTATCCTGGTGTGTTCAAAATGCCCAGAGCAGGAGGTGCACGTACAAAACAAACAGAGACAAACGCAAAGATAAAAAAAGAAGAACACTAACCTGGAGAAAAACACATCATTGTTAATGAAGGAGATTTCGTCTGCTAAGTCCATCTCCTTCCCACATGAACCACTGTCTGTTAATTGGAGGCTGACTTGAGGTATTCCGTCTGACTGGCCTGCTTGTGGCAACAGGCACATTTGGTTGGACTGTTCCGTTGGGGGTTTGGTCATCTACAGAAGCAAGGAGAGAGACAATTGAAATGTGTAAAGAAGAAAGGCCAGAACAGCCCTTTCACATAATCTGTAACTGAAAGACATTCCATACCGGTGTACAAACAGCAAAGGTGACAAGGTGCAAAATGGTATTACAAAATACTTATAAATCAAACACTCAGCTTGATAAAGACTATTTAAAGAAAAATATAGGTGTGCCTGTTGAAAGAGCAGGGGCAAGAACAAAATTAAGAAAAGAAAGGTAAGTGAAATAAATACTTATTTTCTGTATCACAGCAGACAGACTAAAAAAGTTTGCATCGAATTTGCTTCTTGACACCACTGGAGAAACAGATGGTACCAGCAATTATATACCTCTGCTCAACCCCCTTCCCACACTTTTTAATGACAATTGATACTAACATGTGCCCTAAGAATGCTTAGGGAAGAAGAAGAGCAAGTTCGGAGGTCTGTCCCTCATTTTAACAGCAAACATTGA
Source organism: Oreocharis arfaki (assembly GCA_013398015.1). Taxonomy (NCBI): domain Eukaryota; kingdom Metazoa; phylum Chordata; class Aves; order Passeriformes; family Paramythiidae; genus Oreocharis; species Oreocharis arfaki. Next base: position 136,190 of record VZRR01008463.1, on the reverse strand, counting down.
ACCTAACTTTTGTGATAACGTTCAGTTTTCTCTTGTGTTTGCTTCTGGTTTTAGCCTTTGCAAGATCCTGTGGCTGGGAGTTTCACAACATTGTTACACATTGATTAAAATCGAAAAAAAAAAAAGTACTTCTATTTTAGGTATGGTGACATAATCTTTCCCTTGGTTTCGAATTATGAGAATTTGCCAGTAACTGTTCTGTAACCACCTTCTCCATACCATTCTTGACTTGATACTGCTCCAGTAGTGGTCTCTAATCAGACAGAAAAATATGAGTTTATATAGTCTCTCATTTTACAGAAGTCATGCTCATGTGTTTGATCATTTTTGTTGCTTTTCACTACACCTTTTCACCTTCTACTAAGTCCCTTCTAAAATGTAGTCAGAACTGCATGTGGCATTATATATGAAGGCAGATTTAGTGGTGGCTTCTCATAAAAACCTAACCTTTTATTTGCTTTCATGATTGCTCAATTTGGAGCTCATCAGTACACACATTTATGTAACCCGTAAGGTTTTGAAGACAGTGTTAGCACACAGTGACGGAAACTCAACTGATCCATTTTTCACCCAATACAGAGTAAATTAGAAGCCTTCTGAAAGACCTTGTAGGCAGCATTTAGTTTTTCCTACCTTGAATACTTTTCTATTATCAGTACATTCAGTATTTTGTAGGTCATTATGGTAGCAGTTTAATAGCACAGATTCCAACAAAGATCCTTAAGAGACTTCTCAGAAAACCTCTCTCCACCAATAAACTAATCGTATCTTTTTATTGCTTTCTAGTTATTAATCCATAAAGAGTCTTTCCTTCTAATCACAAGATAGCTTTGCTTCTTTAGAAACTGTTGACAATCCCATGAAAACCTTCTGAAAATTCAAGTGCACTACACTGACTACACCTATGCACATGTTCACAGGCTCTTCTGCAACAATTTTTCCTCTAAAGAAATAATGCTGGTGCCTCCTAATGACTTTAATTATCCATTTGTTTCTCAGTTCTGCTGCCTGCTGCAGTTGTTACAAATCTGCTGGACAGTAAATCAGAATTTCTGAACCCCTTTCCATACCTAAGGTTTTTTGTAAAATTTATTTTACTTCTGTTTCTAGTGCTTTGTTTCACTCACAGTTGCTTTCAAATGCTTTGTGCATGTTGAAAAGTTTCATGGGACAGAAGACTGCTTCTTACTGAGCTTTGAAGAGAATAAAATGAAAAATAAAACATTTAATAGTGTAAAGGGAAATCAGAGAGGGATGTTGAGAGAGCTTCCCAGTTTTAGCCTCTGGACCACTTGCTCTGAGTAAGATCCTGACTTTGCTGACGTCAATGGGCATTTTGCCTGAATTCAGGATCTCATCTTTGGACCACTGCTGGTTCCAGCAGCACTCTGTGAGCCCATCACCTGAAGCAGTCTCTGGCTCTTGGAACCACAGGAACTAGGCACACAGCACATGGACACCAGGCAGTGCCTCTCAGCTGGCACAAACCAGCAGCAGTGCTGTGATTTAAATGGGGAAAACCACATCTGTGGGGAGGAGGGGAGACAGGGAGCTACACAACGGCCATGTTACAGGAGAGAATCACAAAAGGCGGCATCAGCGCCTGGGGTCTGGAGGCACTAACTCACTGAAGAAGAAGCCAAAACCCAGCTGGCTACAACCTCCTTTCAAGTACATGTAGATAGCAGTAACAAAACCCGTCAACCTCCTTTTCTTCAGGCTAAACAAGCCCAGCTCACGAACATATGACCTGCTGCATACTGAGATGCCTGATGTGGTGTGGCGTCTGTCAAAGCAGTATTTTGTCCCCGGCAAAATCTAACCACTAAACAAACATGCATCTATAAATCTTTGTAAATACATAAAAAGCTTCACTTTGGAAGACGACACCAATAAATCCAAGGACAAGCCTAGAGAGCAGCGATGCTTTGGCTGAAGATAAAAAATAATTTGATTTTTGTTTCCTGAAAGTTTTTTCTCTGGTGAAGCTTAACCTCAAGTTGCATTTGACAAAGATCAGACTCAGCCTGAAACAGGTATGTTGTGGGCTGTTACAGCATAGCTACAGGCTGTGGCCACTGAAAGCATGGGCTCTACTGAAGTCTGCTACTCCGTAATTTAAAATACACCTTCATTCACAAGCAAAATAGCATCAGGTGCTACTGATGATCAAAGGGACAAGAAAAGATAATAAAAACACCAAAGAACTGAAAATAACAAGGAAATATTACACCATACATCCTGCATTTGGCTTTTGAGTTTTGCTGTCTCAAAGTTCAGATGCAAGGAACTGTGTTCGCAGATGTAATAGAGACTAGTCAGTTTTACGACCAGTATAAACATGCATCATGATGGGTGTTGAGGAAAGTGCACAAAAACCTTTCACCTGGAGGCACAAGCTGACCAGTCAGTTGACATCATCCCACACAATAATACCACCAAGATTCTTCATAACTGACTGGGTGCATCATAGAGATGTTTCATCTCCCTGTGAGGTGTCAGAAGCTCCTGAGTTCAAAGATCAAAGATGAATATGACATTCTGCAGATCTGACGTGGTGTGGTGACTAATCTTTCTCTATTCTTGAAGAACAGGAGCTCTTCCAGATCAGTCTGGAGAGCTCTGTGCAGATGAATCAACATGGTTTAAAGACAGATCCTTAGCGCAGGTCATCCTGCTTTTCTTAGTACCTCACTCGTCTTCTCAAGTAGGAAAATGGAAAGCTTCCAGTATCTCAAACTACAGATGAACACATAAATAACTGGACAATTCATACCCATTTGAGTTAAGTAATTATGAAGTCTAAATGCAGATCTTTTGGAAGACACTAGCTGTGAGTTTATATTTAAATGTCATCATTCAAAGGATAATAAAGATATTTCTATAAAGTAATCCTCAAAAACCCCACCAGGTATTTAAAACATACACAGCACATTCTTTCGTTTAAAGGTCCATGAACATAGTACTCTTCCAGACAACAGAAATCTCCCTCAAAAACTTGCTTAATACACAAATGGAATTCTTAGAGTTGTCCACCAAAACAAAGAGGTCCATATTACCTTTTAAAAGGCTTCGTGCTCTTTCAACTTACAACTTGTCTATATCAATACAAAAACCCCATGGAATAGAAAAAGGTACATTTCTTTGCAAAAACCCAGGCGTGATCAAGTGATGCATGGAAATTTGGAACGCTGGTTTCTTTCTCACTCTAGTCTCAATTTGGCTAGCTATCACCACAAAGCTTTAATGTCAATCTATCCACTCATCAGCATTACCTCTGCTTCATGAAGGACTGAGAAAAGGAGAACATTAGCCAGCTGTAACTCATGCCTAACAGCTGATCAACCTGAATCAACCAGTTCTGCCCAGTCAAACAGGGAACGAGCAACTTGCCAAAGTCACCCACGCTTGATATTCGGCCACTGAAACCTCTTGAAACAAATATATTCCACTCACTCCATTCACACACAGAGCTGTAAGCTCTCTGCCAAAGTCAATGGTAATGACAATGAGAATTACACCAGGCCTTGTCTGGAGATGCAGATTTTGCCAGAGGGTTTAGGTCATCCTGAATTGCCCCAGAGAATATGGTGGAAATTCCTGCTGAGACAGCAAATCCCTTCAAGTCATTCAGGGGACAGACCAAGTATTTGTCCTGTACTTGTGTTGTTCTCCAAAATTTCATACTGCAGCCAGTTCTCACACACCACCAGCTCTACCACCATTTTATTGCAGTAAGGGACTTCTGGGATAAATCTGGATGGGATAAATCGGCAGCTGTGAGTACCAGATATATTTCAGGCCCAAAGGGCTTTCAAAGGCAGGAATAAATCTGCAGTGAGATTTTTCAGTTACATTCATCTCACACTTCTTACATTATTCTCTCACTTTATATTCCAATGCTCCTACTGAGGGTGTGATTACATTACTGGCCATAGCACAGAATTTCTGCGTGTGAGGAAGCAAGTGCCAAAGCCACGGTTTGAATGCTATGTGAACTACACTAGTAGGGACAAAGAAGTCAGAGAGGCTGTGGAGCAACATAATCCAAACATACCTGAATTATGCTGCCATTTTTTTCCACACCAGTAGAGCTAAAAGCAAGGGAAGAACTACAGATTTTATCTGCTGGACTTCTGCAAGGCCTGTGATACAGCCCCTACCACATCCTTCTCTCCAAACTGCAGAGACATAGATTTGATGGATGGACTGTTTCATGGATGAGAGTTGTCTGGAAAGTTGCATCCAGAGAGGAGTGGCCAAGGGCTCAATGTCCCAGTCGAGACTGGTGACAAGTAGTGTCCTTCACGACAGTTGTCTTTAGTAGGGCTGCTGTCTTCCTTAAAATGGGCTTGTGCCCAAATACTTGCCCAAAACATAGCCTCTATTCAGAAAGTAATAAAATGTAAAAACGTCACTAAAAGCCACCATGATTCATCACTTCACCTACAACCTAAAATATTGATTTTAAAAACACATAGGGGTATTACAGTTGTGAAGTTCTTCTCAAATTAAAGATGCCTCATCATCTTAAATTACTGATACTGGGAGACAAAGATCAATAGCTCTGTAATCGTTCCAAGTTTAGCAGAGTCAACACATACTTGAAAAATAATTCAGTTACCAACTCTCTTCCACACTCAGAACCAAGCCTGAAATCCTTCCTTGATTAATTGCTATATTGAAACCATAAAGTCACGATAAATGCGGTCATCTTTACAATATGTGCAGCTGCCACTGCCAAATTTGGATTTCTCTTACTCTACTTGTATTTTTAGGTATTGGATGACTAAAACACCTCCTCTGCACTCTGCTCTTCTCAGATATCAAAGTTATAAATTTGATGCAACCCTAAATTGTATGAAGCTTTAAAGTTCAATGAAATTCTGATATTTTATGCAAATTCAGATGTCTTAATGAGAGCAAGACTCTTTCGAATCAAAGAACTGAGTATTATCTTCCTTTAAACCACATCCCAGTCCTGCTTGTCCAACCTAATTTCCTTTTATGACAAGGTAACCCATCTAGTTGATCAAGAAAATCCTTTGGATTTCAGTAAATCTTTCAATACTGTCTCTTACAGGATCCTGGACAAAATGTGCAGCACTCAGCTGGATAAACACATCATGGGATGGGTGAGCAACTGGCTCATGGGTTGGGCTCAAAGGGTTATTGTGAATGGGGTGACATCTGACTGGTGACCTGTCACCAGTGGGGTTGCACAGGGGCCAATCTTAGGCTCTGTGCTCTTCAACATCTTCATGAATTACTTGGACACAGGACTGATGCCTTATCAAGCCACCCAAAAAACAGAGACTAGACAAGAGTAAGGCAATAAAGGTAGGTATTTATTTGAAGGGCTTTCAAAGGTACACCCTAGGGAGCCAGAGGCTACTGCCAAGATAGACCCCAAGACGGACCCCAGGTCACGAGTTCTTCACACTTTTGTAAGTTTGGTCTATTCTGCATATCANCCAGCCGGGCAAGGGAGGGGATTGTCCCGCTCTGCTCTGCACTGGGGCGGCCTCGCCTCGAGTGCTGGGGACAGCTCTGGGTGCCACAATGTAAGAAAGGTATTAAAGTATCAGAGTGTCCAAAGGAGGGCCATGAAGATGGTAAAAGGCCTGAAGGGGAAGCTGTATGAGGAGCAGCTGAGGTCACTTTGTTCAGCCTGGTGAACAGGAGACTGAGGGGAGACCTCGTTGCAGTTACAATTTCTCATGAGGGGAAGAGGAGGGGCAGACACCGATCTTGTCTCTGTGGTGACCAGTGACAAGACCCAAGGGAATAGCCGGAAGTTGTGTCAGGGGAGGTTCAGGCTGGATATTAGAAAAAGGTTCTTTACCCATTGAAACAGGCTCCCCAGGGCAGTAGTCACAGCACCAAGCCTGACAGAGCTCAGGAAACACCACCACGGCCTCCATATTTGACCAAAGCCACAGTGAACGGAGCCACAGAACTGCTTGAATGCTTGAAAGTAAACACACACTTTGCTAACACTGCTCAATTCCAGAGGTAAGGAGCTAGCAAATGCTCTCAGAAAGTCTATGAAATTCAAGCACAGCTATGCAGACATGACATTTCTAGTTCCAGAGGTAGTTTACTTGTTGCTGGCTGTGAATCCCGTAATTTTGTTTCAGTAAACTCTCAAGGTCAAAATCATGTCTCTTATAAACCAAAGCAGATTCAGTGAACAAATTCCAAATTTCCCCTGAAGGCTAAACATTAAAACTGTACACTCCAGAAAGATGTAATCTGAACCCAAAGCTATCCTGTCCTAAAAACATTCAAAATTAAGCAATCAACCCAGTAGCAAGATTATCTTAACCTGTGACTCTCCATGGCACATACACACAACAGGAGGCTGTTAAAGTGAACCAGCAACACCTTAAGGCCCTTTTTCTGCAGAAGGTCAGGCACTTTCGCCTAAGGGAATCCCTTCAGCCTCCTGCCCTGTGCAGCTCTCCAGGCAGCTTTGTCAAAATGCTGCAAGCGTGTAGCCTGCATGGGATGCAGGCCAAAAAGCAACACGATGTACGGGCCTCGAGCCAGGAGATACAACTAGCTCCCAGAGATTGCCGACTGCTGCCTGGCATCTGTCTGCCAAAGGAAACACAGCGCAGGCAATGTTCTGAACTGAGGTGAAGAGAGCTTTATCCAGGTGGAGAGGAAAGAGTAGAATTGATGTAGACTTTGCAGATCAGGGGTCCTAGGAATCTCAGCAAAAGGCACGTTGAGGACTCCCTGGTGGATTAAATAAAAACAAAAAACTCAAACGCAAAACAAGTCTGAATGACTTCACATTGGAGAGATAGGACAGCCCATCATCCTATCATCTCTGTGCAGCAACAAACCTTACGGCCTCTTGAGAAACATAAAAATCCAGCCTCAGCCACAATCCTGAGTCTCACAAGGATACTGGAAGTTATTTGCATCCAAAACCTAGAGTTCTGACTACACTGCTGGGACACTGCTCCTCTTGGAATAACTTCTGCCTTTCATTCACTTCGGACGCTCTTAGCTGGAACAGACGATGCATCAAGAGTAAGAAGCACAAACATGGCCAGATGATCACAATCACAGGAGAAATGCAGGAATAAACTTAGATGGCTCACTATGCTGACAGTTCCTGCTCTCAGCTTCCCACAGGGCAGACTTTCTGCTCATGTCTGTATTCACCTGCCCATTCAGAACAATAGTGAGACCTAGACAAATTATGGTAAGTTACTGTAGTTAAAACGGGCATGATTTGGTATTTCAGTATATTCTTAAAATACATGTCACCTCCAGTGAAGGAATCCTAAAGCAAATGCTCTGTAACTCTCTGCTGTGCTCTTAAAGGGCAAATGTTAATGAGCCCATTAATAAGCCCATCAAAAGCCAGAAAATAAAGGTAAGTCAGTACAGTGCCCATTACATTCCTCCATCCTTCCTGCTGGCCAACTGTTTGAGCTGTAAACAAGTGAGTGTTTGCCAAAGGATTTCTTCATTAGAAAAATGTGAAGCCGTGCCAAAATTCAGCGCCGTTCCACTGAAGTCCATGTAAGTAGGTTGCAAAGTTTAAAACCAGCTGCTAAGAAACCTGTCTTTCTCCATGTATGGTGCTTCTCCCGTTCGTAGCATGACAATGAATTACATAGTAATGAAAGAATTTGATGCCTAAAAGACACTGTTGGCACTGGCCTGAACTGTGCTACATCCCGTAAAGTCCAGGCAGATCCTTCAAGGAAAACAATTAGTTTTACCTCTGTATTTCTCCTGCCCTGCATTACCATATGGCCAACTCATTAACCAAGGAACCTGAACAACTGGGAAGATGACTGTAAAGGCTGACTCCAGCTCCCACTCTTCAAGCCCTTTTCCCTTCTCAGCAATAAAGAGCGCTGTTTACAAACTCTGTAATAAAAGCAGGTTCAGGCCTTAGGAATTCTGAACAGAGGTGGAGCAGCACTCTCAGGCACACCAATAAACTGGCACTAAACGTGCCCAAGCTCATTTTTATGGCCGTCTGAATCAACACTGGGTAATACAGATAAGCTGAGACTCCACTAGAAATTCCACTAGACCACGTAACAATCCAGCAACTAAAGGACAGGAATGATCCTGTTCTTGGATCATTCACCTCTGAACTAGAAAAGGAGTTAAAAATACATTCCGTACTCTAACAACCTTCAAGGTGATCTCATAGGTGTTTTCTATCTCCCATTTTCATGGCACTGTATCTTCATTACAACTATACCTCCAACTCTAAGTACAAGTCATCGCAGACAAATGACTCAAGTGAATCACGTAGGTGTGTTAGATCAGATTCTTCTGTCCCTTGCTAGCAAAAGGTAGAAATCAACATTACTGCAGTTAACGTAGGACTAGGCTTGCCACTGACTGAATGCTACTAAGACAAGCATGAAGTAGTCAGAGATTTTAGGAATCATGCAGTACAATAATTGTTTTTACTATGTTGAACAGAGATGAAAAATGAGAACAGAAGTGCATGAACTACAAGCAATAAAATGTCTGATGGCACACTATTAACTACTCCACCATGGATTCTGTAACAGCACATGTAGATTCACATGTTTCAGTACGAAATGCATTTAATTTGCACAAAATAATACTACCAAGGGAGCAGGAGATCCATATACTGGGAACACAGCAAACAGCACTAGCTAATAACCTATTGAACATTAACCTCTGAAAGTCTGCTAAATGCAGGCTCTGGCAAGAGGTCTTAGTTGCACTGGGTGGAATGCACACAAATATTATTTTTCTGGCTCTCAAAGAAAAGGTCTTATTTACAGTTTATTCCAACACTTGCAAATCTCCTCCCTATTCCCTACAGTCTTTCAACTCACACTGGGTTTTACAAGGCAAACATTACTATAAGATTATACCACTCCTCCTACAAACTGGCTGGTTTTTTTTAACTGTACAGCACATCTTTATGTTAATTAAGACAAGGAGAAAAACTTACCACCATTAACATGAAAGATGCAAGTTGAAAGACAAAACAAAACCTACTAGGAATATCAGGCAGGCCTAAAAGTCACATTTTCAGGCTGTCCAAGTTCCTAGGCTACTTGGAAAACTTACAAACAAACAAAACCAGAATCTCAAACACAGTTTAAGCTGAGAATCCACTACTGTCAGTGTTTTGTTCCCGCATATTAGCTCCTGAAGGACTGGCAGTATGTTTGATTTTACCCTTTAAAATCCAGAAAGTAGAAAGAATGTGTTCATTTCCAATAACATGTTGTACTTCAGTAAATAACCATATTTTGGAATATATTTTGTTTTTCTACACATCCTGTGAACTTGAAGATCAAAAAATTAAGTCAATTAAGGTATTTTTGACCACAGTTAAACTGATTCCTAACTCTATTACACAGATTAAATAACTGTACATGTTCAGGGAAAAAAAAGTGACTCTTGTTCTCACAACACTCTTTGGTACTGGGATTCAATAAACCTAAATTGTAATATTCAAATGCAAGTATTTAAAGTCAGCCAGGCACTTACATTCCACACAGAGTAGTAAAACCGACAAAATTTAGGCAGGGCACACTTGCAAGGACTTAAAGAGCACTTGTCTGTCTGTGTTTCTGTTAAGGAAGTAAGCAATTACACCAACCTTTGTACTTGCATTAAAAAAATAACATTATTACTTAACTACCTATTTGCATTTCAGTGCTTCGTTGAATTACTGAAGCTTGAGAATTCTTTGAGATTTCTGTTTATTCATTTTTAGCATTACTTGTGAAATTCGTCAAACAAAGGGATGAAATCCGTTGTGCTTTAGACGTTGATTTCCCTTAAAACCAATGGCATGGCTCCCGTACAACTGGGATAAATGAACTTGGAGCCACAAAATGACGAGCACGGAGAAGTCCTACCAGATCATCACTCTTCTAGAACATTACAAATCTCCAGAGAATGTTCTAAAAAGTATGGCTTATTAACAATTGCATACTTTCCATTCTCACGTGATGAAAAAAAAATCTCCAGTGCAGCACACTGGATACAAAACAAACGTTTTGTTCAACTGTGTGCGCTCAACAATCAGCATTACACACCTGCAAAGTTACCCAAGCCCTGCTTACTGTCAACAGCTGCCAGCAACCACCTCTCCCATCTCATACTTCCCAAAACCTGCCCAAACTGGAGAACCTGCTCATGATGGCATCAAGTCCCACCACAGTTACTTAGGGAAATTTTCTACTATCAAGAGTACTTGGGCCAAAGTAAGGCATCAGCATCTGTACATGACACTGTCAAATCCCAGGTTTTGAACTTTAAGTTTCTTTAATGATTTTCACACAAGAATTGAGAAGATCACTGGGAAAGCCAGAGAACATTTGATTTCCTAATTTTGACAGGCAATATTTATTGGCAAATAGTGCAGTCAGAAATCTATCAGCATAAAGCAAAGCTTTTAGTCATCTCCTACACCTGCAAATGTGGCAGATTTAGAGACCTGCAGGTCCTCCTAACCTTACATTATAATAATAAACTGTACTAGTTTCCTTAACCATTGACATTATTAAGTAAGAGGGATTAACACAGCATACTTGCATCTTACACTGTTATCAGCTTTGGATGCAAAGTTCAAAACAACAGAATACTGCCCTCACTTTTAACCCTTTTTACCAAGATGTTGAATGGGCACAAAAATTGTCATGTTTCAGCCTCAGTCAACTGTAGTCACAGAGATACTGAACTGTGTAGTCAATTTAAAGTCTTTTGTATTTGTAGCATGCTACCACACTGTAACACAAGACTTTTAATGTGTCTGATTAAGACTGCTTAAGGAAGGAATCAGGAAAAAAAATAGCTACTAAAAACAATGGTTATACATTGTGCTGTATTTTAATGACAACAATAAACTTATTTGTTGATCACATGATATTCCAAGTTATCTTTGGAACAATCTCATTATTAATGCCGTGCTCATCCTCTCTTTCCTACTTGACTCAGTAATTAATCTGTTTCTGGTCTCACAAACTGCATAATCAGAGGAAACTGGCCAGCAGGATTCTCAGTTCAACTTTTAAATGCTTCTAGAAAGCACCAGATCTATTTTTCAGCTGTTAACACTGAAGACCACCTTAATTAAACTTGAACTTGAACCAATGTGAAACTTTTTCTTAATTAAAGCACAGACCAGGTTTTTTTACAGAAACAAGGAGTCAGAGTCCCTTCTGCGACAAAGAATGTGCCACTCTGACTTCAACAAAACGTCATCCAATTTACTTCATCAAAGTGTTTGGCTTTGTGCCCCAAAAGAGAAAAGCTATTATATGGGATTGCTCACTGACTCTGTGCAGGGGCTTTAAAAGAAAAAACAGTTGTCAGCGCAATGATTAGGGCTGCAAATACCAGTGATAATTTCTCATCAGACAGAAAACCCCCAACCACCATGGCAGCTTGCAGGGATCATGGATGGTGGAGATGTTCTGTTGGGCCAATCACTAAGTCCTTCAGTTCAAAGAAAAAAAAAAAGGGAGGGTGAAAAAAAAATCAGATGACCTTCAAATGACACTAGTGAAAGCCATGTTTATAACAAACAAAAAGAGTCAGTTCTTCACATGAGGGGAAGCAAGCTGTGGCACACTTTTCCAGATGATATGCTGGAAGCGAAAAGCTTACACACGTGCAAGAGAGACACAGGACAATTACTCTGGACATCACTAAATACACAAACCACGTCAAGAGCAGGAAAACTTCCGAGAATAGTCATGAATTGGTAGAAAAAATGGAGGAAACACCTTGCTGCCCTGTCCTTCTCTTCCCTTGACATCTGTTTATGGGCAGTGTTGGAAGCAAGGACACTGGGCTAGAGGGATCCTCAGTCTGAGCCAGCACAGCCACTCATATGTATGAAGAGCAGCCATTAAGAGGATTATTCAGTGAATTCCACACTGCAAATGACTGCAGGAATGATGCATTAGCTGATTGCAGTGGGACAGACTGCAACAGCTGACTCTTTACTGGGTCAGCAGCTGTACAGCACAGAGGAGAGAACATTCTGCTTCCCTCCACGTAACACTGCAGGGCAGCCTTTGCCTCAGGCAGGTGTCACCAGGGTCACACCTGCGGATTTTCCCGAGGCTACAGCAGTATCGTGCATGGAGCAGTGCAAAAGAAACAATGAATTCAAGAGTTCCTGGCTCTCCCTTTATCTGATGTTGGAGTGGCAAATACACCACCCCCTGTACTACATTCCCTGGTGCACAGCAGGGCAGGTGTGACACGCAGCAGTGCTGTCAGACTTACAGAGCTGCTCTTCTTACTCCCAAGATGAAGACAATATGGAACCTCTTCCCCTCTGTGACCATGCAAAAGAGTTCATGGCCGATTAAGGCCCCAAAGACATGCAAAGTATCAAATAACCTGTATTTCTAAGACTAAAACTGTGTGGACAGTGGTACAGAGATCTTCAAAAGCATTTTTTAATTGACGTGGTCACAGGTATTTTCATGAAGGCTAACTGGATGGAATTACTGATTTTTTTTTCAGTTAGCAGTTCACAGAGTTGTCATTCAGTGGCACAGATACCTTCAGGGAAAATACAGAAAATTATGTAATGTGCACAGTAACTGAAAAAAAAAAAAAATCTCTTCACAATGTATGAGGCATCCCTTCCATTTTGTACCCAGAAAGTGATGCAAACATCATTGTTAGAAGGGGGAACAATGTCAGTAAATAATACTAAACAAACCAGGTAACAAACATTGAAACCTCTAGTGTTTATATATGAGTTTTTTTGCCTTGGTTGCTATTAACATATAAATACTTGGTCAGTTTCTTCCTGTCTGCTGTTCCGCCTTGCCATCATTTACCCTATACTTTAATAACCAGAATTCAGCAAAGCTGTTTCAGATAGAAGTGATAAAAAGGAGAATCCCACTGTTTGCAAAAAACCTGCATCACTGCTTTTCAATATAAAACTAATACCCTATTCCATTCAACTTTCATTTCCTTTTGTTCTCCCAAGACTATTTTTATATATGACCTTTTACCTGAGAGCATATCTCTTCATTAACAGCTAAAAGCTACTCTGTTTCACATCCGTACAACCTTAACCTACTGCACTCAAGTGCCGTAAAACACATACAAAGGTCATGAGTTGTGATACGTAAGCAAGACAGAGATGTGGAAATCCATTATTTTTAGAGAGGACTGCAATATGGAAAAGGAAACGACAAACATAGTAACAGTCCCGTGATGCACCTCAATGCTACCAACTCCATCTGTGGAATACCATGGTATTTTCCAGGAGAAAGAGTAAAATGTGTCTCCAGCCATGCAGAGGGACTGGTTACTGAATGCTACAAGAAGTTAAACTGCTAGTGCCAGGATCAAACAGAGTTCCAGAATTTGTAGAAGGTTACGAAGACTTCACTATGGGAGAATATGCAACTTCCATGCCCATGTCCACAATCAAACTAAACTAAACATGTCCCTGTGTTACAACTAAAATGTCCCTGTGTTATCAACACTCTTTCCAGCACAAATCCAAAACACAGCCCCACACCAGCTACTATGAAGAAAATTAACTCTACTCAAGCCTAAACCAGCACACCATCCTACATAAGCTTGCAGGGGGTTAAGGTGCCAGTGACCACACCCCAGCTTCTCATGACTGAGGTACAAATAAAAAGGCTGTAGCAGAACTTAAGATCAAAAAAACCAAATTAAACATTTACAAAGTGGCACATGAAGACTTCTCTCTCGCTGGGTTTACCTAACTCGGTGTGTACGTGCACAGACGCGTTCAGTAACAAGAGAGCTCAGATCAGTTCAGGGGAATATTTTATTCTACCTTTCAATTTTGAAAACTGGAATCTGATTTATCTATTTACTGCAATATTATTCATAAATGGAAAAAGTACCATCTAAAAGAAAGCTGTGACCTAGATATGGGAAAAATCCAGGCTCTCCAGATCTGCATCTCACATTACAGTTGCTCAAACTCAGTCTTGAAAAAGCTAAATTGTATTTTCAGATCTAAAAATCAAAATACTCACAAGAAAAAAATGTTTTTCACACATGGAATTCAGCAGTGTTACTTTTGGAGGAAATATCTGACCTGCAGTAAATTAGGGAGTCCTAAGTGTCTCTATATCATTCTAGTTACTTGTATAAGCTTCTCAGCACACAAAGAACAGGCCCCTTTCATAACAGTGAAACTGAGATGTTCACTGCTGGTAATTAAGGGCAAATGCTGCTGGGATCTGCTGGATATATCAGATTTTCAAGAGCATACATATCCACACATTAGGAGCATCTGGCCCCTTGTGTCCCATGCATCACATGCTCCCGTTGCTCTCAGACTGCCTTGAGCCCAGTTTATGAACACAAGCTTTGGGGCACTAGAAATGTTACAGGAACAGCAGGGTGCACCAATCACCTGGACAAACTGTGATCATCACAGTGCTCACAGGAGGGATTTCCAAAAACCCACAGAACTTATACTGAAGCCAATGAGCATTTCACTGCTCTTAATATAGGAAAAATAATTAATTTAGTGCTGACTTCTTCTGAAGCTCCCACCTTGAGAGTATTCCAGATTAAGCTTATGGCAGAGGCCAGCAAGAACTAAATGCCACAAGGAGAAAAATCTCTTACACTTCCTTACTTTGGATCAGTTCCAACTGCCTGCAATGTGTCCTTGCCACAAAGACAACACTGACTGCTGATTTATACAGAGGGGATAATGCTGATCATTTTGTGTAACCTGATTAACTGAATGACTATGTAAGGAGAAACAGAACAAACACTGAGGAATCTAAACAGGAGGACCTGAGAGATTTGTCTTAGTTGAAAAATTTTCACCTTCTTGCCAATCTCCTTTTTCCCCCATGGGTACAGCAAGGATGCTCAGAAACAGCTGGCTACATGAAGCTCACATGGTTATTTTACAGTACCCTGTTTCTTGGTGCTGACTTTGATGCCTCCCTTTTGAAAGATGATGATGTACTGACTGAGATGGACTGCTCCCAAGTGCTAAATCACCATGTCATTCCCCTCCAAAAAAGCAAATCACCAAACTCACCCCAACAAAACAAACAAACAAACAAACAAAAAAAAACAACCAAAAACCCCACAAATAAACCCAAATCAGTAACAGACAATAAATGAAAAACATTTCAACCAAAACAAGTCAAAGTACAGACCAGGACACACATACACACATACGGATCTTATTTTCCCCACATTTTAGCTATGTGGAATTATCATGGGACAGTGATAGTATCAATGAGCATTTGTTTCAAGAAAAAACTCAGAGAGCAAAAGCAGAATTCCTAAGCACATCAACTGCAAAATTTGCCAGCTATATTCAAACAGTTTACAGTATACTAGAAGTATGGACAGCAGGAGAGAAAGAGACATTTGTTACGCGCCTGTCTTTCCCTTATAGGTCCTCAATCTTGGCAAGTTTCTTCTCATAATGTGTTAAAATGAAAACATTGGTGGTGAAATTTTAGCGAAAGAAGTATCAGCATAATAATTTATTACTTTATAGAGTTTAGCATTAGCATATTTGTGTAACTATTCAGGACTGCATTTAGTAACACCACAAGTGACAGATTTATAATCCTGTAAATGCTTCAGTGAATTTCAAGAGCAGAAACATTCTGGTTTAATAATACATTCACAGAGTTGTCAAAACCAGCAGATCTAGAAGCACTGGAAAGCTATTTCAAAATTACACAAGGAATTGTTCAGGGTCTTGTTTACTTGCCCTTTTGAATCCCAACCTAAACATAACCATCCTCCTCACTCCAGACTGAATTTCCTATAGGTGAAGGGTCTGGAGGCTTATAAACTTTCCCCTACAAATCTCATATTGCTCATTTCCTGTCAGCTCACATCTTAAAATGTCATTCTGGCTGAATCACTATACACCCTTACTATAAAAATGCCCATCTGCTCACTGGTGGACAACTGCAAAGTGAATCCTAGCTGAAGAAATACTAAACAAAAAAACTGAGACGGACTTCCACAGGTGCTCCATCTCCTCACGCACTTTCCACCCTTCTTCACATCTCCCATGTGAACCCACACCTACTCTTGGGGGCTCCCTAGTCCATGCAGGAGCAAACTGGCATGACTTGCCCAAATAAGGGGACATGGCACAAAATGGAAATGTTCATTCAGATCTTCAGAAAGGATTTCCAAAGATCCGTTCCCGCTGTCTCCTGATGGGAAAGCATTAATCCAGTACGGAAAGCCGACCATTAACACGATGCTAAAATGGTCCCAGACATGAAAGAAGAATAAAGGAAACTATCTCGACCCTGCAGGCTTATCCAGGGCAGTGTAACATGGATTAGAAACGGATGCCTTTTTTCCTGGCATAAATGAGGGGCTGCTCTTGTGCCTGCTGAGTGTGTAACCCTGAGGTGACAGGGAGAGCGACTTACTTAGAGGAAGCCCACTCAGTCATGGAGTTGGTGAGCTCTCAGAAGTTTCTCGCAGATCTTGACAAGGGATTAGAACCTCATGCTATAGCTGAGGAAGGGGAAAAAGCATGTATAAGTGAAAATTTGCCTTTGCTTATGGACAGAAATCGGCTGAAACACTGTGGCTTTCAGTGGACGTGGAGCTTTACAACTGACTGCAGAGGGACCAGTCAAGCTGAGATGGAGAACTTTGTGACTATCTCACCTTTCCTACCTCTCCTCAGGGATAAAAGGCTCAAATCTTACCTCAGGCTGAATGATCTGCTCAGAGTGTTCAATGGGAAGGAGCAAGCATTCCACTTTAAGCTAAGTTATGTGGAGCACTCTCCTTGACAAAATAAAAAATGCACTTAGGGGTCTTGCCTGGCTGGGATGGCCACTGCACACTTTGCACACACCAAGCACCAAGAGGTGAACCCCCACCTGCAGCAGGGGGTTGCCTGCATGTCAGAAATCTGAGAGCAGGCTTGCACAATGCTGTGCATGTGCTTGTGCTGCCATTCAAAGTGCAAAAGAGCTACTCTGCCAACTCATCCTCCCCACTGAAGTGGCAGCACTGGCTAGCAGACGGGAAACAAACAGGATAAAAATGCAGAAGGGTAATTGCATCTAAAATAAGAGTTCTTTTGAAAGTATTTGTTTTTGCAAAAATCAGCAAGAGACCAATTTCTGCAGCTCTTCAGGGATTGAAACCTGCCTGTTCAGCGGCCATCAGAATGTACCTATAATATACTCACAATGATAAAATTGTGCCTTTATAACTTTCCTTGACTTTGTAAGAGCAACTTTCAATTCAATTTTAATGTTATATTATGTTAATATTATTTTCATGTTACATTCGTTTTCCAAATGTATTTTTTCTTCTGCATCAGGTGACCAGAGTGTGTATTCCCAGCAGGAGAGGAATGAGAAAAGCCTTTTGCATTTGTCTCAAATATGTGATCAAACCAGGAACAGCATTACATCCTCATAATGTCAGTGCTCGTGCGCCAGTGCAAATATTTATGTGCTCTGAGCTGACTAGCTCTTGAAACTAGAAGTGCTTGGTCAAGAAGACATTGGAGGGGAAAGGTGAAAATACAATCACTAGGTAATAGATTACAGGTTTTTATTTGAAGACAATATTGAGCTATAAACCATGCTATTAATGGTGACATGTTTCACCTGAAGCCAGTGGAAGGAATAATTCTAGAAATCTCCCAAGACCAGTCTCATAATAGTTTGCCTGCCCAGATTTCCCTTGCTACTCGAACTAAATAAAAATCTTCACTGCCTATCTTTGATCATTAGGGTTCTCTAATGATTGTTATTCCAAGGTCCCAATTCATTCCAGTTGTAGCAATACACCACTGGCTAGCTGTACAACATAGGACTATGTGCAGCTACAGTTCAAACAGCAATTCAAGAGCCTTATTCAAGGACCTCAAGGTCCTTGCTCAAAAATATTATTTCTGTTGTTACCATAAACCTGTTGTTTTGTAAACCTGTTTCTTCCAGAAGATTACAAAATCGGCAGTACTGCAACTCAGGACCGACTAATTGTTCATTACACAAGTTATCACTCAGTTTAGTAACACAAAAATCTATCGGGATCATATGGATCCACTCTAGGAATTCTGCTCCAAAGCAAAACATAAGCAATGTTTTCTTAGAAATCCCTGACACTTACAATGTGAAAATGCACAATAGTGCAAATGTACTGACAGAAAATTACCTGCTTGCACACAATATTGCCTAAAAAAAACAGGTATTTATGATCCTGACAACGTGACCACGGAGCAAACACCTAATCAGAACACTCAACCCACTTCACCCATTTCTCTCTAACTAGCAGGGCCTATTGATCAACACACTGGGACTCTTACTGACCCCTCACTGAGTTAGGATATTGAAGTGAAGCTTGTATTAGGGACTGTAGTAATAGCTGACTGCAAATGAGACCTGTAAATTCCAACAAACTCCAACTCATTTCAGAATTAAAAAAACAATAAACCAACTCCCATAATTCTTCTATTATAAGGCGTTTCCAAATACAGACACATTTCTAAAGAAAGCACATGTTATACTTCCACCTGCTGGCCACCAAACTGGATGATCATCTGGGTATCATTCTATTAGGTGGAATGAAATCCTTCCAGGCAAGGCATCATGAACCTGACAGTTCAATTTCCCATTGAAATTGAAACTATTCCAAGACGAATCTTCTTTTTGTTAAAATTTCACTTTTTAAAAAATGTAAGTGTTTCCAAAGAAACACTTCCCATCATTTCTAATTATAATATTACAATATGCCCGAGCAATGAGCAAGAGGAGACTTTACAGCCCTATGAACAAAGCAGGGACTGGAATGCAACTTGCAGAGATTTCCAGATGCCTTATTTTCTGAATCATGATCCACTGAGAAAGCAAGCTAAGAAATCCTTTTTACCCGGCACAACTTGTCTTTCCCATTGACTGAGCAACCTGTTAAAGAAGAAATATAACTAGGATTAAGGTGTTCCTGTGTCTCCTCAGTGCACATACACAACAAGAATGGTAGTTCAAGTATGAGCAGCCCTACAGAACCATGTCTCTTTTTCCCATCTCTAACACTAAATAATTTTCAGCCTTCTTAAAACGTATTTTTTTTAAGCTGCCACAGTCTGTACCTGACTGAAATGTCCCTGCTCCCTCTGCAAGTCTGTAGCATTGTGGATTTCCCCTAGTTATGACCAGCATAGTAGACAAGATGCAACATGCTCCACTGGAGCTGTTTTCCCTTTCCAATACACTGCTCCAAGAGTAGCTTGATGCTTCCATGACTTTATCTAATGATCCACATATTCTTGTTTTCATTTTAAAAGAGCAGTATTTCCTGCTTTTAAAAATCCACCAATTTATGACCAAAACGTGGAAAATCTTAAGATATCCAGACCCTGAAGTGTCAGGAGTCACGCAAGTTTGGGAAGATGGTAAATAGGACCAAGACATGACATTCCCATTTTGGGGTGAGATAGCATGGGCCACTACTCCCCTGGTTTTCAGTTTAATTAATGATTTAGGGTTGATGTTGACTTCAAAAAAGGTTATTATGGGTGGATAATGTCACACAACAGGCACCTAAGCAACCCCAGCAGTCCAAGACTGCAAGGAAAAATAAGATCCTCACAACATCTTCAGACACTAACTAAAGGCACGTCACTCTTTTTCCAGCTGAGATTTCTCAGCACCAGAGTCTGATGCCATGAAAAAGAGATAAGAAAAAGCAAGGCTAATTTTGTAACACTCTAAGCTAGAAAGGCATACCAGAGCAATGAGAGAAGAGCATTGTTTGACGTACTTTTTGGTGTCTTTCCTTATTTTTTCAAACCATTGTCACTGAGTTTCAAAGTTTGATTCAAAGTTAGTCCTTCTGCAAATGTGTGAGATTCTTCTGCCTGTATATGAATTTTCATGCTAATAGATGCTCTTTCCAAGCTCTTAATCAAGAAACACCTGGATCAGCCCCAATGGCTTCAACCATAACGAGGTTAAACTCTTAAGACAGTGTGAAAACGGACTTCTTATAAGTACCTCCACCCCCATTTTGGAAACCTTACCTTTGGGTACGGCTAACACAGGCATTCTAACTGAAAGAGGAATTAATGGTTGTCTAGGAAAATGTCTCAACAAATCCTGTCCCCAAACTACATGCTGAGAAGAACACATAAGGCAGGTCACATTACCACAAGCCACTGTACTAACCCAGAGAAAAAGTTATCTCCACATTCAAGAACGTAAAAGGAAGGAGGACAAAGAAATATGGGCTGTGGAGGGGCTACAGCCTGCGTGCAGAGTGACTGGAGGTGATGGAAGGTCACGTATCAAGAGTGCCAGAGCTTTTGCACTTCACTAGAGACTGCCAGCCTTTTCTCTGGAATGGGAATGAAGGGCTGTCAGGTTTGAGTACAGCAAGAATAGTGGGACAGGGCTGTGGGAATTCAGAGAGAATGTAAACATAGAAAATTGAGAAAGGAGTGAGAGCGAAGGCAATCATGGGAAAGGTAGCAGTGTAGTGACTCAGGGTGAAGTGCTGGCAATGCATTGAGGGATTTGGGGGAAGGGATGACGGAATACCCCACAAGGAAGTGAGTGAGGTCATCTAAATCTCTCCTCATCCTCTTGGTGTTCCCAAAACAGAAGCTAAAAAAGCCACTTAAATAAATGCAGCTGTCTGGTAAAGGGCAAGTCCTCAGTTTCTTCACTTTCCTGGCCTCCCCCATCCCACCATGGTTCACACTTGAATGCAACACCCTTAAAATCAACAGGGCCTCAGTTTATGAGAGCACTGTCCTGAGCATCCTACATTTTTTGCTGCTTTCAACAGGATTACTTGGAAAATTTCTATGCACCTCCCTGTAGTTATACCAGTGGCTTTTCCAGAAGCAGTAACTTTGCCTACAAATAGCTTGCTGCTTTCTGGACACTGTGACACAGGTCATGGCAAAGAATTCTCTGAGGCATTCATTCTTTTATAACACAGACCAGCTTCTACTGTATGTAATGGTTCATGCATTAGCCATCTGGCAATCACTGTTCTCTACTGAATCTCCTTATTACCACTTGGTTTTCTCTTCATCTGTACCATCTCTATTACACAAACTGGCCAGGATAGAGCATATCTGCTAGGATACAAAAAAATGTAACCTTTGAGAATAGCATAAAGTGTCCTTTCATAGAGCCACCTGACAAATTTAAAAAAACCAACAACTTCCTAGTGCCTTTGCTACATGAAGTTAGATGATCATACTTCCTGTGTCTGAGTATGTGCCTTGACTAAACTAGAAACCTCTCACCCAAATTAGATGGACAATGAACAAGGTCAAATTTTTGAAAATTGGCAAATTCAGCTGCCAGCAGTATTTGGAAAATATCAACAAGGTCCAAAGATGCAAACACAATGTCAGCCTTTGTATTTAGGCACGGCTCATTCCTCTCAGGCAATTATCCGTCTCCTGAGGCAAAGCAATGGGCAACACTTCCCATCTCACTTGAGTAATTATATCTTTTAGCATATTTTGTTGGAGTAATTCTGGTTGTCACCTTGTAATCTGATAGCTTGTATCTCTCAACAGTTGTGGGAAATTTCCCAGACCTCCACTTTTGTGCAATCCCAATTACTACTAAGTCCTTAGAAGTGAAAAACACTCCTGACTTTTGGAATTGGCTGAGGCTTGAAGGAGAAGGAGGCATATCTGAAGCTTTTCTTCTGGGCTGTTTTTTTTTTTCAGAAATACATTCTTTACCTGGTTTTGTTGCTGAAGTGACCATCAGCAGCTAAACATCACTGTCATCGGCCAGGCAGATCATTTCCACTACCCAGCAATTACTGTGGCACTGGAAGGCTATCACTGATTCTCTCTCCTTCCACAGAAACATTTCAGCTGAGTGTTAGCTAAAAGACAACTAAATACTGCTAAATACTTCCTCACTGATTCAACACATAAGAAAACCAGAAGCTGAGCCCAACTCATACAGATTCAGCAGACCCTGCTGTGATATACCACAAAGGCAGAGATGTTACCAGATGATTTAATCTGAATGGCACAACCTGGGCTCACACCAAACTTCCTGTCCTGTCAAGGTCAAAGACAGTATTTTTATAACTTATTTTCTGACAACTTCTATTACAGACAGTGAAGGTTAAAGTGATTTTATCAGTGGGTAAAACCCTACCAAGGATAGGCATGTAGTTCAACCCTCCAAAGCTCAGGAATTCACACCCTGTAAGAGAGTAATTATCTGCACAGTTAACACAAAAAGAAATGAGGCAACTGCAAACCAACCTCATGACCATTTCCTGCACAGACTTGAGGTTGCTTCCTGTGGCAGAGACAGCACAAGCCAGAACAAGGCACTTCTGGCTGCCCTACTTGTCAGCTTTTGAATTTTAGAATCCTTTGATGTTACACACAAGCCCTCTTCCCACCAAAGGTGTAATACTTTAACTGAATCATTTTTCTTTAAGAGCTCCAATGTACTTTGTTCAAAGAGTAACTCTTATTTAATGCTTCTCTTCAAGTGCACTCAGAAAAGGCTGTTCTGAGTCAGAACATGTGACTTTTAAACTCAGGTACACGTTTGAGACAGGCAGACTTCACAGTGGCAAAGGCTAGAGACCTCACACTGTCCTAGAGTACCAAAGTTCATCATCACTGAAGTACACCATAAATGATAACCATGCCAGAAACCCTGAACACTTCTTAAAATTATTCTGCCTCCTCATTTAAAAACATTTAAATTTTACTGAATATATTTCCTGCATAAATAAGTGTGTAGCCAACAAAGAATAAGATGTTTAATAGAATGAGCTTCCAGACTACTAATGAAAATTAGCCTATAAGCAGAATCATTGTGTAAACTGCATACCAATCAATAAAAAAAACATTACTACACAAGAGTCTGCCTTCCACTTATCTGAAGGATTTCTGAATTGAAGCCTGAAATAAGCCTGAATTATTGATTTGCTGTAAGAAAATGAAATATTAGAGATACTCACTTTTACCAAAATTATTCTTGCTAGCTCTTCACACACAGGCTTTTCTTCATCCTTCTTCAAGCCTTCTAATTCAAACAAGGTATTGTAGTTTTCCAGCATTTTTGTCATTATCTTGTTGCAGATCTCCTGTTCCTTTATCCCTTCAAATCCAGAAGGCACGCTAGAATCGGAGAGATGACAAAGCAGAGTGTTACAGGGACTCAACATACAAAAGTTCCTGCACAGGGCCTCTGTAACATTTCAGTTGTGGATACGGGATGGTTGGCAGGCACAGGAAACTTTGTCTTGGAAAGGAGGACTGTTTCTATGTTGGTAACAACTATCACTGTTTGTTTGCGGTTTTACTTGTGGATATTAAACACCACACCTGCTGGCCAAACGACCCTCTCCACAGAGTCTAGGTAGGGATCTAACTGAGACAGCCACTAAATGAGGTGCCACCAACTCTGCTGTAAGTTGGGTTTCATGACACACAGCACAGACAGCTCAGGCATTTAGATGCTCTGGACTGTTAAGAGTCAGATTCCTCCAAAGCCACAATCACGAAAACCTCAAAGGTACACAAGAAGGATAAGTGAAAAAATTAGGAAATCTCACATGCTAAGCAAAACACTACAAGTTAAACAAGGTCTTTGCCTTCAGATGACCCAATGCTATACACCAGATTTTTTAATCTAACTTTGGAGTTACCATTTTTTTTTCAAAGTAGGGTCATAACTCAAAGGGCTTTCTAAAACACAGATGCATGCTGCCTTTAGAAAACAGCCTAAAAGATTAATACAAAAAGTGGTTCCTAAGCTCTGTTTTCTGGGAGAATAAGCAACTACTCTGCTGCTGAAGAAGCAGCTTCTTTCTCTCTTGAAACAGGCCCCTTTGCAGCTTACCACAGACCTTAAAGGCACACAGAAAAGGGAAGATACTGGATGTATCTGCGTGTTTCCTAATGTATTTCACACAACTCTCTCGTAGCAAAAAATGCACGTCACTCACAACAGAGCTCACAATTCATTGAAGCATCTAGTGATCATCTGCTGGAATATAAGCTTTCTGCACACTGTACTGGACAATTTTATTGGCCCCAAACTGATTTAAATTCCGTTCTAATGCAAAAGTACGATCTCTGAAGAATCTTCTTCTCCAATCATTCAGTGTTTCCTATTGCACAGTATTTCCAGCAGACACACTGTCTTCTCAGTAAGCTGCAAAGTGGCTGCATGGATGTGAATTTCCTAAGGACCTTATAAAGTGTCAGAGACTGATGATCAGGAGTACCGAAACACAGGAAGATTTAGAGTGAAGAAGCAGAGAAGCCAAAACAAAAAAAGAAGTTTCAAGTTTCCTTTAGCTGAGGACAACAAGCAGTTATATGAGAGGAAAAACACAACCCAATCCCCCAAAAGCAAAACAAATTCCCCCTGAGCTATCTTACAGAGATCTAACTTGAAAGTAAATCGTTGCTTACCGCAAAGAGTAAATAAAAATTTACAAATAACTACCTACCATAAAACTGTAAGTGTAGTTTATTGGGGCCAGATGTGCATTTCAACAAGAAGGCTCTAGAAGCTGATGCTCTCAGAAATTTGTCATCAAAAAGTGCCTTTCTGTAGGGGCTATTGATCCTTCTCAATGCTTTATTCTCTGCCATACATCTACATATCACCAGGGAGAGTAACCCATTGCAGCAGAACACATCTTTGTAAACTCCAGAACAGAGACTTTACTGCTATCATTTCAACATTTAATACATGCTAGAGTAGCAGGACCTGAATTTTAAAGGACTGAATTATTTCACACTGTAGAATATTGGCAGCTGTAAAAATGTGTCAGTCTCAGCTGATTGATTTCATTAGTGTGGAAGTTGGCCTCAGACTAAATAAAGAACAAATGGGACAATTTCTATTGATGGATGTGCATGTCTACTCATGCAAATTCACTTTAAAGAATGTCACATATTCACTAAAACTTAGTAACTGGCCTGAAGAAAGTGTATGTATGCAGTAGGCCCATGCAATCACCGTGATTAAAGGAAATCCCTCTTGCCGTGCTAAATGATGTGCTCCAGAGCTGGCATGCTGCAAAGCCTGCTTGCTTGCTAGTTCAGGCAAATCCTGACTATTACCTTCCTCATTTGTTTCTCCAAAACAGAGTACCACTTAAATAACGGCACCCCTATGAACCTCAGTCCCAGGAAAACGACTGAAAATGTAAGAGAGCATATGCACGTCAAAATAAAAACTCCAGATAGCAGAACTTTCACATAAACCACATCTGCTGGGAACTACAGCCAACACTTCTCTACCGGCAATATCTAACATGAAAAAGCTGTATCTGGTTTCCACAGTCTATGAAGTTTCCACAAAGCACAAAACCAGTATTCAATTTCTGCCCAATTCCATGGCTTTCTTGCCCTCCCCTCCCCACACTACCTTGCCAATTAAACTTTATTAAATCAAACCTGTGAAAAGTCCAACATCCAATTCCGAACAATTCTGTATGAATAGGGTGAGACACGTATGCAAAAGACAAGGCTAAAGCTCGTGGCGTCAGTCTTTTTAAACACCTCTCTCTGAATGTAATTGAGCAAAGGACCATGAATTGATTTATTTTAATGGCAATGTAACATATTTTATTCATTGCCACCTCTCTGCCACTTTAACAGCTTTATTTAACAAAGTTTCTAATTTATTTCTCCTATAATTGCTATTATTAGACCTCAATCATGGTAAGGACTATTACATTCTTTGAGCTCTCCATGGTGACATTTTCCTTGCAACAAATATATGCTGAGCTGAAGATAAGTTTGTATTATGAGCACACACCACCCTGCCTATTTATACAAAGTAAACCCCATCTGCTGCCACACCGCATGATCTATCAGTTTGACTAGACTTTTCTGAAAATGTGTGTAAAAAAATAGCATTTCATTTTAGCTCTTCTCATTCTGAAAAGTCACGACATCTACAAATGCCACTTCAACTGACTAGAAAAACCCAGATCTGTGAGAAAATATTCTCTCACACTTCCACTTTCCTGATGCATACCCTACTCCTTGGAAATTTTTCATGATCTTTTGTGAAGATCTTGTTAAAGCATCACAGTAAAGCTGTGCTCATAGTCAAAGTTCCCTTACGTCTATTTTCATGTTAATTAGGCACTAAAACTGTGTTGCTTCGAGAGTTAGACACACAATTTACTCCAGTTACAAAATCCTCAACAGAGGGACTTGGTCCCCTTATAGCCACACACGTACAAGCTACTTCAGTAGCAGCACCAGAAGCATCAGTTTCACTATCAGAAACACCAGAAGGGTGGCAATTTCTGTGGTTATTTCTAGAAGAAAAAGTGTTGATAAGTTCAGATCTATCACAGAGATTTGAGCTGGAAAACTCCCACTGAAGATATCACAGTGGCTTGCAAAGTCATCAACAGATACATAGCACAGGCAGAGCAGGAGCAAATTCTCTAGTGTCCCCTCCCTTAGATTCCCTGGACACCTGCCCTTGCCAGAGAGGCTCTGAATGATCTGTGTGCAAAGCACAGCACGTCCACATTAAGTACTTGGAAAAAATGTACGTTGTCTGAACGAGGCACCAGCATTAACACTATCTGACACAGTTAAGAAGGGTCGAGGGCAGAGATGTATCAGCCCAAGTTTCGCAGGATATTAAAGGCTGAAATAATTCGTGAAGTCGTTTTAAAGCAGAAAAAGCAGTAGTTCTCAAAGTTAAAACATTACTTGGTAATAGGATCAGGCTGTCAACTCTTCATTTCAAAATTTGATATATTTCTGCATTTCACACTTCTGCACGATGTCCTACAAGCATGGCTGGCCCACCCAAGTGCTGACCCATCCATGCAGCTCCTGTCCATGCAGACCCCACATCCACATGTTCTTTGGTTTCTTCCAGACCGAGTCCGTGTGTCTCCTTCCATAAGGATGCTAGGGAAAGCCAGTCTCAAACGGGTTAAACCACAGCAAGGCTCTGTGTCACAACTTTGACTTAGAAGTAAAATGACCTGAGGTCAGATTAACTCACTGTGAAAGAATTCCTTACATGTCAGGCATTTAGTTAAATGAATTCACCTCAGGGTCTCTGTAAACAAGCTGTAACAGGCTAAATGCAGAGCGATCCCAGACTCTACTGAGAGCGGTGCAGTAACACACACAAACACGACTGCACGTGGCACGGGACATGCATCACTGCAAGGCTCTGTCACCATCCACCACACCTGGGAAACTTGCTTCAAGCGGCCAGAAGGACCTGGGATGTACTCATCTGTCTATAATGAGCTGAACTGAGATCACTGAACTGATTTCCCCAGGCAGCAACTGCTGACAGCTCCCTATCACAGCTGAGAACCAGAAATTTCCATGTGAAAGGGTCATCTCATTACGAATTCCCAACAGTGTTTGACCCCACCCTGTCTGAGATGAAGGATGCACATTACCATTTCCCCAAGTGGCTTTGCAGAAGTAGCCTGCATGGAATGACAGCACTGTAATCCTAATTTACAGTCGCTGAGGGCTATATCCTCTATAAACTACTTTTGCTGCTTGTACAGTACCTTTTGTAGAGAAGCACCACGGTCACCTTACCATTCTCCGAGGGAATCCTGCCAGAAATGAAGGAACTCAAAGGACAGGGAACACTGCATGGATTTTTTTGTTTCTCCAGCCCCAGCAAAACATTTTCATCAGTACCTCAGATGCCCGTAAGTCCCTCAACAAGCACAAATGGAGATTTTGAGAGTAGAGTTGCAGTAATTTGTAGAAGTTACAACTTGAGACAGTCTGTTTTGTGCCTCTAGGCGGACTTTACTGTTACTGTGCCTGTAAGAGATGCGACCTCGTGGCCATCACCTGTCCACTTCAGCTGATGAAAGGGATTTGTCCTAACACACTGGTCCACAAACTGATGCAGATGAAAACAGGCACACATTCATGTCTGCAAACTCTGCTGCAAGATCACAGCCTAATAAGTAGCTAAAGATACAGCAACACTCACTTGAAACAGGTGTTCACCACAGCCTGTGTGACTCGTTTATGTGCTCTGCATCATTTGCAGGCTTAGGTCTCACCAGTCTGGGTGAAACACAATGACAGATACAACTACTGAGGTTTTGCAGAAGTGTTTTAGCTCCTGTGATACCGGAGAATCCTGGAGAGCCAACTCTGGGGCATGTACCTGCCTTCCTGTTAAAATCTGTTCCAGATTATTTTCTTTAGCATCAGATTTATGAACCTAAGTCAACTCGTTAATTCTGCTCTATCAGCATTGCTTGCAAAATAATAAATAATTCATTAAAAAAATAGCACTAATAAATAATAACAAAACAATAGCATATAATGAATGATAATAATTAGTAATAAATAATAAAATGCAAAATGCAGGCAACACAGGTAACACAAAGCAGTTAGAGTGATGCCGCCACAAAGACTTTACTGACTGACTCCATTTATATGCAAAATCTTTTGCTTCAGCAAAACTCCATTTTTCATCACAAAATTACAGTGATAATAGGCATCTTAGAGAGTGCAACCCACACAAAGGGGGACAAATGGCAGTCCATAGCCTAACATCCCCCTGCAAAGTACACTGCTCTCATCTCCAAATATTTCAAAGCAGAGGCTCTTCAAAAACACTCCTTGTGATTGTATTTGAGCTGTATTGCTGAGCTCAAATATTCATGAGTATTTAATATGATTATAGATAAGAACATTTATAGCCTTGATATATTATGCTTGATGCTTTAAACTGTCATTATATGCTTCAGCATACTAAATACCTATGAAAAATTCCTTTACAGTGCTGGAAAATGCAGTATTTAAAATCTATATGAACCCTGTAAGAAAGGTTATGTCTGCATGCTCCAATTTGCAATAATTAATGTTTATACAACAATATTCGGTACTCAGTTTGCCCCGATCCTGAATGCACATTTGTTTTTAAGACTGATGCAGGACTGAGACTGCACTGCTTGAAAACAAGGCCCATCCACATAATGTTTCAAAGGCCAACATTACTCACTAAGGAGTATTAATTCAGCCCCTCTGCTTTCACTTCAGTTTCATATACCCAACCCGTATAGGCTCCAAGGCTGCTAGAAACCAAGGTAAGACATTCATGCATAACTTCAGATTTTAATTCTTTCAAGTTCAGTATCTCGAAATACCTACAGCTACCCTACAATCTACCATTTTCTCCATATCCAAAGATAATATACTTTTCTCGTTACCCTTCGCGGAACTCCTGTTATGTACTCATCACACATAAATAACTGCATCTAACTCCAACATTTCAACTGGACACCTGCATTTGCCAGCCACTTTTGGGGGGATGGAGCAATCCCTCACAACATGCTTAATCTCTGCTGGAATGAAACACAACCAAGTTAATAAGGGCTTGAATGATGGGGGCCACACAAGGAGATTATCGTTTGAGAGAGAGCTGCTAAAAATGGGTGCAAATGGATCCTTTGATTACTCTGTTAGACCTCATGTCTTATCATGCCAACCAAAGGACAGGGTAAGTGCAGCAGCTCCTGATGCCCAGCTCCAGGAGAACAGAGAGGAAGACACAAAACCCAGCTGGTCCTCTCCTTTTCAGCAGAAGCTGCCAGAGCCAAGCAGAGCCCACACAGCAGGCCTCAACTAAGGCTGTGTCCATACAGGAGCTGAAATTCAGGTCAACAGACAATAACTTCCTCCAAGAGTAACCACGCTGCAAATGTTAATACTCTACACAGATCAGCTCAGTGACAGAAAAGACAACTATTTATGTTCCTTTGTGCTCGTTGTTCCTCCAGGGCTGTATTTCCCAATATACTTGACCTTTGCCTTCCATCACAATAAATCTGAGTAATTCAAGGTGGGAGAAAACAGTGAACCGAATCTCCAATCTTCTTTTGAGCTGTTTGACCTTGCCCTTTACATGTTCTTATATCTTACATCACACTTCATTACAAGGAATGCAAATAGCCATTTTTCCCTTCTTCTATTCATTAGAAATACAGAAAGCACAAGATAATCTTTCCTTAGAAAAGCACCAGTACAGTTTGTCAAACAGCAAGCAAGGAAGCATGGGAAGTACTGGATAAGATAAAAGCAGTAAGGGTTGAAAGTTTAGGAGATGGGATACATTACAGAGGACATGATGTAGAAAACCAGAACGAGATTAAGAGAATTAAAATGAAGCTTAAATATCCGGAAAGTGGCCAAGCAGCATGAATTATTCAACTGTTAAACAACTCCGGTTATGGAGTAGGAGATACTATGCTTAAGTAGCTAAATTGTCACTAAAAATACCTTGCCAAAAGAAGTCCTTCACTATCAGCAGATGGGCTTTATCTTCTCTGACACTGTGCATTAACTACACAGACTCTGACATTAATTTTAGACATGAGTGTGAATTTCTGACAGAAAAATCTCAGCTCTTCCTGCTTCGGCAGTGTAACTGCTGACATGTTGGATGCTGAGCCTTCCTTGTTGTGGAGAACCCCCCCCATGCACTACTCTGAACAAACAATGCAAAGCGAGAAGAGTGTTTGCTTCAGCCTCCAGCCAATATTTAATTTCTGCAGCTTCTCCATGGGCTGCCTGCAGCCAGTAGAGAGAGACAGCCCTTGCCAAGCAGGCTTCAGGCAGCCTTACTCTGTAGCTCTGATATGTGTTCCGAGGATCTCCTTCTGGATGCTTGGCCAACCAACTGGCTAAGCCCAACACCTAAAAACAGTGCTGCAAGTGCTCTCCTCCCCCTATCAAATCTTTGTTGCTACAGATGGTCACAGTTCCAGCAACTTAAGACTGCGCTCACGCAGGAGAAAAGGATATTTGAACTGTTGCTCACAATCTTTGTGTCTGGACCACAATCCCAAACTGCCTTGAAAAGATCAAAATCTGATGAACCACATAGCTGAATTACCAGATGGTGAAACTGAGTTTAAACAAAAATCTACATCTGTAATTCTAACCTATTTGGGTCTTTAAAAAATACATTAGCCATTTGCTAAGCGTCAAGCCTTGCTTTCACTGCCTCTTTCGCCACATGAGCATTTATTTCAACACGTGTCACATCTGCTGGGCTGGTTACACTCACGTACAGCCTCATAAGCCATTGGGTTCTCACCTCCAGTGAACTCTGCCTTTCTCTTCTGCAATGGAATGAGGTGTTTCCACCTCCGTACCTTACAAAAACTGTTACATCTTTTCCATGCCATCTCAGCAGCAGAGGTCAATTGTGGCACCATATATACAGTTTTTAACACATATGCTTTCGTTTAATATTAGGAACGCCAATTGTAATTCTGAACCACAATTCTCTGCATTCTACACCAAAAAATATGCAGAGCTAATTTTTAAACTCTCTTGAAGGAAGTGATGAGTAAACTAAAAATTATTGTAATAGCCACTTGGAAGATTGAGTCATAGAGATTTAGCCAGTGAACTCAAATTCTTCCAATTACTTTGTTTGTTCCGAACTCTGCTAATAAATTTAGACAGAAATTCCCAAACTACCCATATGAAAGCAAGTTTAAAAAATTATTTTGCTTCTCCTTGTCAGAAATTCGCAGTATTGTGCTTCCAGTAATTCTCATATTCATGCATTCCCATGCATACTACTGCCTTTTGAGCATTCTTTCTTTCCGAGAGGAAAACAATTCTTTTCAAAATGTACTTTATCTTTTTGTACTAACACAGCAAATGCTTTAATCCTGAAATTCACCTTCATCATCCACCAGCAACATCTTAAGATAGCTGAGTAGTCACTAGGCCAAGCTTTAGTTTAAGTGTCTCATTTCTGTATGTTCTCTCCCTAATCAATGGAAAAAGATATGCTCCTTAAAAAGACAGCAGGCAGCATCTAGCCTAGGTATGTTGAACTGTCTCAATACATTATTACAGGAACCTAATTTCTGTTTTCTCTCTTCAAAGAAATGTAGTTCTTTCTGAGACGAAGCTCAGGGGGATAGATGAGATTAATTGCTTCATGAGACTAAGTTTTACTAGACAACTCAGTATTAGTCCAGAGCGAAATTTTACAAAGATCCATACAAATGCAACACTGATACAAGGAATCACTTGTCTCTTCTTGGAGATATCACACATCTTTCAAAACTGATGACTGAACTAAACTGCTTAGGTGTCTCCCATGTCTGAGATCTTGGATGCCAGATCCAAGAGGTTCATTGCAGAGGTGAAGGTGCTGATGCTGCACTGCATCACAGCAGTGACTCAACAGAAACCTTCTCATTTAAGAGTGTTCTTGCACCTGGAAATAACTGTTCTTGCTACTGCTGCAAGCTGCACCAGCACGTAAAACACGTCTTCAGCACAAACACCCAGGAACTGCTCCCAGTGAAAGAATCCAGTAAAATACTGAGTCCAGTAAGGAGTCTCAACATACCAGTGGCTCTCCACAAGCACCAGAGCAGTTTCTCAATACATTAGGACAGAGAGCCCAGAATCATCGACATCGGAGGGCAGACACCAGATCACAAGGCTGAACATGCAGACAGTATGCAGCATCCATCTCTAGAAATTATACAGCACCTGGGCACTGCATTGGAATGCTCTTCCACTAGGAATCCTTTGTTAAAGCCTTCTGCTTTGACTCATATTAACTGATAGCAAAGGAAGAAACCTGTGTGAGCACAAGCCTCCTTGCACTGACACAGTCTGAAGGTGTTTCACTGTTGTACTTCTGCTCTGCTACCAATGCAGCAATACAAAACTGATTAACAGTTTAGCAAACAGCAAGAGGAAATAGGAGAGCAACTCCACTTCCATTTGGCTCAAAAATAGCTTTAGCACACTAAAGTTCAACACAGAGCCCCAGTCATTGCCTCCATTTGATCACCCTGACAAATGAAGAGTTCTGACATCTACGCCACCTGCCAGCATATGGGAAAAAGTAAAAACCCCAACTTACTGAAAGCAGTTTGGTCCAAATACAGTGGCAAGATTGCAAAGATTCATCCTGTTCTCTACGTGATGCTCAGCAACTTTTATCAGGAACTGGCACAGGTACTTCAGCAGGCAGTAATGAGCATCAGGCAGTTCCTTAAGGAGTTCTTTCAAGTAACTTTCCTTCTGCATGTCGTTTCTAGAGTCTAGGAAAAACAAGAGAAGAAAAAACGCATGTATAAGGTTTTCTTCATTGCTGCCAACTTACATGGGTGAGCAAGCAGCGGGAGCTGAAATTCACTCCTGATTCTGCTCAGAGACACACAAATCCTCAGTTTTCTTCAGGGAACGCGCATGTTTCTCCTGAGGCTTACCTTGGCCACCACAGGCGCCATTTCATTCCTACCTTTAGGCTGTAACCTTCTTCCTGAGCAGATTGAGCACTTACTAACAGTCAGCTAAGAGCTTTAGAGCATTTTTATCCCCACCTGGCGCAGCTAAATCTGCTTTAATTCTCTCTCTACCAGATCTCCAGATTCCATGCTCCTTCTGGATGTCATCCCTACTTCTCAAACCCTTCTCATTCTATTAGTTTCCCTCCCCACAAAAACCTTCAAAAATAAGAAAGTAAAAATGGTAAAACAAAGAATCTCCTGAAATGCACAATGTTTTCACGGCGCTACGGTACCTTCTGCGGGTGACAACTCTGCTACATATTCAGGAAGGAGTCTTGCTCATGGAAAAAAGGCCGTTCCGGGCACTGCCACACTCCAAAATGAATCAAAATGTGGCCTCATGTTGGACAGTAGCCTTGTTATACTGTACAATCTTCTTGAATTTAGGTATGGATGAAAGTTTTCCATATTGAACTGAGTAACATCCAAGTATCAAAGGAAAAATTGCACGAACTTCACAGATGCTGTGTTTATACAGACTCAGGTGGTGAACACAAGCTTGGCCTCACACACAGCTTCTGCTTAATTGCGTCCTGCTGCTGGAATTGAACTCACATGCAAAATTCTTTGCTCCCCTCCTCCATCTCAAAAACACCTTCCAAAAAGTGACTTGTACCCACTAAAACCTTGGGTTTACATGTCAATAAAAGCAAAGTTTCGAAAACAATTCAGTATTGCTTTCCCTTTACACCAAAACAGGATGCGTTAGTCCTTGCAAATACTAATTTCTACTCTCCACAAAAGTGAAATGTTACTGAAATTTTCACACATGCATAAAAACCCCAAGGACTCTGCAGTATCACTTTCAGACAGAAAACCTCCTGCCCTAAAGGTTTTCCACACCGATCTAATTACAAGCAGTGTCCATTAGCATGAGGCCATCTGTGCATTTCTAGTACTTTTTCCTTTATTTATCATCCTTATGGGTTGCTGGTGCTAACGCTGTAAGACTGTTGTGGCATAATTGTTTTTTCCTTAGAGATGTACTGTAAGGTTTAAAAACAGTTCTAGTGCTTGGAAGGATGGCTTTATTGCACAGAGCCAAGGTGAGATCACACTAAATGCTAACCTTCTGTGTTCTCTGTAACAGGCTGCCTTGTCCCAAAGTAGCTGCTGGCTTTCCCTGGGAATACAGACATCTTCCCCACGCTCAGGGTAACAAGGGATTTTTGCACTGAGAGGATGTCATGATCCTTAGCAAGGAGATTCACCCAGCACTCAATCAAAATCAAACCTTGCTCAGCCTTCAAGACTCATGTTCAGCCAAGAAGATGGAATACAACAGGCTGCATCCAAAACAGCTGAGCAAGAAGGTGCTGCAGCTCTGCTGTATGCCCTGCTACCAGCATGCAGAGAAGACTGGTGGGAAAACATCCCATGGCTTGTGTTGCAAGAAAAAAGAACATTTTACATTTGGCTCCATGTTTTCTTGGAGAGAAAAAAAAAGGAGGGGAAAATAAAAGTCTTTGAATACCATTTAATGTATGCATAAACACTTCAGAAGTCTCATCTTTGTTTTTACCTTTCATTTCCCAGAAATATTCCTGGGCTGCACAGAGCAGTCTTCCAGGAGTAGAGTGCTTTGAAAAGTGGTTAGCTGTGAAAATTAGCAGTCTGTATAAAAATGACTCCTGAGAACTCAACCACTGGGTTGCAATACTATTTGTTTTACAATCAGACTTTGTGGTTAATAAACAGGATTTATCCTGCAAAAAGTTTGGCAAACAAATGAGTTTTTTTATATACATACTTGTCACTTCATACAGCTGAAACTTGAGGGACTTCATTTGCTTCCAGGCTTAGGATTCCTGCCTTACCTGACATGCCTAATACTGTACATGGCAAAAACGCCTTTTAAAGTTTTAAATGCATCGTGAATTAACTTTTATGTATCTGTTTTGGTACCACAGACTTAGTATGAATTCTTTCATCACAGCAGACCAAAATTTAAAAAGCCAGTCAAATTACAGGACCAAACATTTCAACCAACTGATGAATTCTATCCTTTTTTCTACAGACAGGAAATTAGCTCCTTCAGAAAAGTCAAATATCAAATATGCATGAAACAGATGAGAAAAAAAATCTTATTTGCTTGCTTATCACAAGCTTTTTTACAGCTACAGAGAGGAAAAAACAATAATGACTTCCCTACTACCAATCAACTTGGCAACAGCAAGAAATCTGATTTATTAGTTTATTTCTGCAGCAAAATTTCAGGAGGCTTCTGAAGGCTGTATTAAATGGAATAACAATAAGGAATTTCAGTGCATTTGTATTTGCACTGATCAAAGTGGACTGTACAGTCCCTCACTTGATTACTAAGTATCTTTTTATGAGGCTCAAAACAAAACACAACTAATTTCCATGTAGCCAGAACATTAAAATTCACCTCCTAACATACTTTTCTTTAGATAACAAAGCAACTAGCACAGAGTGTTTCCTACTACAAATTGCTTGCAGTTATGATAAGGAAAGCCAAAGCCATCTCCCAGAAAAAATGTACCTCTTCCATCACCATCATCACCCTGTCATCTAATTAGGGAATGCCCTTGATAACTAATTGCCTCTCTGAGTCTCCCACTAGGGCTTTAGATGGATGGGTACTTTTTCATTTACAGGAGAAATTTCCTTCCAAACTAGAAAGATGCTAATAACCACCACAAAACACTCTGAACACAGGTTTGCACTCCGGCAACAAACAAAGCTATTGGGCCCGTGGTCTTAGCAGCATTTTCTAGGTGAGATGTCCCTGTTCATTAACCATGATGTATTATGGGGTGTGAATCAACATAACAAATGTTATTGCTGGGCACAGCCAAGCCTTTGCTCATTTCTGCACTTTCAAGAACACAGACAGATATCACAACATAAGATCCTGAGAAATTACCCTAACTAAAGGATAAAGAGACACTGAGTAACATGAGGCAGCAAACCCCATTTACTGAGCCAGCAAATTCCTTCTCCTTGTGGAATCTAAGAAAATAAGGCTTTGGTCTCCTCCTTCTCTGGTGAAAAAAACAAGGGAAGGAACTCAAATTTTTTTTCCAAAACAATCCAAAAATCAAAACCAATGTTGATTCTCCTGCTGATGACATTTCATGGATTTCAGCTTTATTTTTAGAAATTCCTTTTATAGTTTGTGGTGAATCTAGACAGTGACATGCAACCCAGGACACATGCATACACAGTATTCCATGCACTTTGCACAAGTTTCAGGACAAGTGTACCTCTGCTATCCATGACTGTATTTCTTCAAATAGAACAGCTTTGCAACTTATTAGAGAGCAAAAATAGTCCTGAGTCATAATAACAACCCACTCTTTGGAGCACTCCTCCTCTTTTTCAGTTTGTTTCTAAGTCAGTCACTAAGATTTACTGAGCTGGTAGCAACCATCAGAAAAACATCAGAGCACCAAGGCGGTTTATGCTATTCACGATTTTCAAGCACAGCACGCCCAGCTCTTTTGAAAATTTTGCCCAAAGCAGCATAGGGAAGGGAAAAGGAGGAAAATAAAAATGAAGGCTAAGAGGAAGGTACTCTCAAGGCAGACAAAGACAGTAAACTTTTTATTTTGAGAGCCTTCCAATAGCCATATACAATAGACAGCATCTCAGCTGAGGCCTCCAACAGAAGCCTAGCTAGATGTGCAGTCAGGACAGGCTTGAAACCACGAATTAAATAGAGGAGATTGGGCTGAGGAAGGGAAGAAAACCAGCAGCCTCAGGCCATGTCTAGGCTCAGCAGCCAGAGGACACAAGGAAGACAGCAAGGGCAATTGGCACCTCAAAGCTGAACTAGGGACTCATTACTGAGGAACAAGTCAAGGAGACAAGTGAAAAGGACAGGCAGGCTCTCCAAAAATGTTAATTAACTAGAAACAGGACTCTCAACAGTGTAGGAGGTACAGACACATTTGTGAGGCTGTTTTCAGTCTCATTTAATTTCAGCATACACCCACAGCTCACAACAAGAGGGACATATTTTCCAATAGTTCATGCTATTTCTGAACATATTGAGTGTCTCTGACATGCTAGAGACACAATCTAATTCCCCAATTCATCTCTGTTCGTGTTACTCTTTCCCTCTGCAGAACATGCTGCCTGAACATGATTAAAGGCATGGAATTCCTGCAAACAGGTGTGTGTAATTGTTTTGCTCAAGTCTCAAATGGTCTGACCCCAAACAACTCCAGCCCCGAGGCACCGAAGCCACATTATCGCAGTGCCATGCCCGAGCCAATTATCTGCGCTGTGAGGTGAGGAAGAGAGGCTACTGCTCAGTGTCATGCTACCACGTCTGCATAGCTTCCAGCTGCCTTGCATACTACCAGACTGGAGGGCAGACAGAAAAGCCTGCATCTGTCAGCAGCTCTCAATGTGCCCTGGGAAGCTGGTCTTTGGCACAGAGGCAGCAGGTTGTGCATTGCAGTACCATGGCACCCACTGGGCTCTCAGAGGAATAAAAGCATTTCTTTCCACCTCCGCAGTCTATGGGAAGTGGGACTCCAGTCTCACTCTGCCAAGAAACAATCTGCTTCAGACACGATCCTTCACACATGATCCTGCCCCAGAGGGAAAAAAGACACGCCTTGTTGCCACCGGGAGCAGAAATGTTTTAAGTCTTCCTCATAAGAAGGCTGCTATCAAAATCCACCTTGAGACAGCTCACTCTGTCATTAGAGCACTTTGCAGCACTCTACTTATCCTTCATTCCAACATACTGGATGAAGAGCACACTTCTTTTGCAATGCTGCTGAGTGTCATCTGCATAAAAAAATGCAGTTCCAAGAGTTCTTACAGCATAACAAATGTCATCTGCATGTGGAAAACATTTCTCTAGTTTGGAAATAGCTCTGATAACACTAAAATGACAGTAAAAGCCAAAGGAAAAGGCTAAAATTATATCACAAGAGCCTGGAGAACCACAGATACCTAATGAATCTGATTTGGTGCACTGCTGCAGATATCACAGTTAAAAGGTCAGCTCTCATCTATTAATTTTCACAGTCACTGTTCAGATCGAAATCTGACCTCTAAAATCCCCCAACACAAGCTATATTTTTGGTTCTGCTTGTTCATGTAACTCAAACAGCTGCTGGCTACTAAGTGTTCTGTAAACTGACCTGTTGTTCCGGGGGGCTGCTCCTTCCCTTCCACCACCTCCCATCCCTCTTCCCTGAAACTAGCAAGGCTTGTCACAGGCACCAGACGAAACCATGCCAGCCATCACAGGCTGTGAGCAGAAGGAGGTATGTGAATTAGAACTCACACCTAGCTGCTGCCCACTGAAAAAATATAAATTAAATAGGATGGAGCCAAGTCAAGAAGCCAGAGTGATGAAATAGCATTAAACTTAATTACACTGAGTACGAAAGGAAGACAGAGCCCATATTTCACTGTACCTCTGCTGGAGGAGGGAATGAAATAACAACAACAAAGAAGAAATTTACAGTACAATAGCACTTTGTCTTGATGAAAGCAAGTGACCTGTGAGAGGAGTAAGAGCTGTACGTACAGTTCCTAGTATGTACGGATGTCTTAAGAGTCAGTGCTCACGATATGGAAGATAAGAAATGAAAAGCCAGAAGGAACAAACAAGCTCAGGCAGGGTTTGCTGTATGGGAGCTGCTAATTTCTGGCTGAGGCTTTTCTCAGTACAGCCCATTTCACATGGGTGGTCACAGCTCTGCTCTGCAGTGAAGCCTCAGCCACAAAAGAGATTGCAATGGACACTTTTTACCCCAGAACTCCCCATAAGGAGCAGCCTTTATTTGTTTGGCACTGAGAGGAGACCGGCCAACACCAAGGTCACTATCAGTTCGAGCCTGGCCTGCGCTTGCAACACACATCTTCGACCAACATCGTTTACAGAGGGAGGCCCTTCTCAGCTCCCACTGCCACTGTCCTTCTCCAAGGGCACAGAGAGAATGCCACGATGCACTACACGATATTTTATGGAGCTGCATAGTCTCGGCATTACGTTGAATATTTATATAAACACACTTTAGGACTTGACGGCAGCATGCAGAGCTCTGTTTCACACAACACTGCACAGGCTGCAGACAGCAATGCCAAACCAGCTGCGTGGACTTCCTGAACACCAACAGGACAGTTTCTCTCTTTCATAACAGGTCAGATTATTTCTCTTTGATTTAGTAACAAATTTGATAGCTGGAATTGAAAAGGGTTACAGCTACGGGTAAAATTTGTAATTTTCAGTCCAGTTATTTTTAACTAGAGGAATCACTCTCTAACCATTTTCATAGAGAGTAAAGTAACTATGTGTTTTTCTCAGGCCAAGATCTCAGCTGGCTTAAAAAATGCTGATAACAATCCCTAAAAATACACCAAAAGAAATCTAGCATAATCCTAAACAAACATTTCCCATGCAAAGCTTCAACAGGAGGGAATAGAGAGGTTGTGACAGAGCTTGTATTTGCCTTCACTATAGACATGGTGCAAAGTGGCTCCAGATTCAAAGTTATTTTTTAATAACCTGTTGACTCAGAAACAGTTTGACCTACTCTCTTCACAGTTTACAAAACGAACACCCAGGCACGCACTCTCCTGGTGCCATTTTGCAACCAATATCCTTGCACATACTTTGATAAGTGAACAGATAACTCCTGCAATCCTGTACAGCTGGTTGATCATTTAACTGCAAGGAAATGCCCACCCACCACTTAAGCTAATCTGAACACGATGAAAGTCATCAGTGCCTTTCATAACTACTCATTTATGCTCTATTTTCTAGGGCATGAAAAACCCTTCAAGTTTTCTTCAAACTTTACAAAAGCCTTTTCCCTTGCCACAACAGCCAAGCAGCATTTTTAAATAAGACCTTTTTTCCCCTGATCAAAATCATAATGGCACTAAGCTGGATCTTATTGTGAAATACAGGCAGACTTAGCTACGAGGACACGTCACAGTTGGATGGATTTTTGCAGAACAGGGTTCATAGGTCACATCAGTAACTTTATTTGGAAACAAGAAAGTTTGTGAGTGAATCTGCTAAGTAAGGATATCCATCTCATTTCCCTAGAAAGTACTGAGGGGATTTCGCCTTTCCTGTGGGAGACAGAACAAATTAACCTTTCCACAAACAGCACTGTTCACAAAAGACGTCAGTAGTTCCTGGTACAATACACCAATATGACCTTTGTGGGGGCAGGGATATGGAACAGCAAAGGTGTGACATACTAAATTTACACTTCAACGGTGATTTATGAGAAAGAACATAATTAAATACACAACTTATGAGTCAGACCTGGTGAAATCTAAAAGACCCCAAGGAAAGCACAGCAATGAGTAGAAGAAAGGGACTTTCTAAAACAATAGCACCTTCCTACACAACATTTCCTGAACCCTATCCTTGTGCCCCTGACAACTTTGCTAAATAGGGAAGGTATTTTACAGAGCCCACATACAACCTTATTACAGCTGGAATGTCTGCACTCAAGGTAAAGCACAAAGCTCTTCTCCAGTGCACCATCACCACTCTCTACAGCCCAAAAAACAAAAGAAAGAAAGAAAACACACTCCTCACTCCTCTTGGAAATGGCTAAACTTCCTCTCCACTGAAGGCAAGAAAAGTGGAAGGGAGACCTCAAAACAAGACTGTGAGAACTTTGCACCATTTTCCACTACATATGCATGTCAGAGAGCATTTTCCTCCTCTGCATTCTCCAGTAACTTTACCCACCCACCTTGCAGCTCCTTAGGAAAACATAAAGAAGTGTTGACTGCTTGCAGCAAGAGAGATGAACCGTCAGTGACCTACACGGCCAAGGAACAGGGCCTACCACCACCAGAGATTGTCAGATACAGATGAATCAGACTGAAACTTGCCTAACTCTCTTTAAAATGATTTCTCAGCTTTCCACAGCAGAAGTGGTGTTCTTTCCTACAGTTCCACCACTTGAAGGTGGATGAGGGGGTGTCAGTAAAAAAAAAAAAATCTCCTATGTTGTGTGCTATGACAGGGAATAAAACACAAAGTCTGCTGTTACTTGCAAACCGGTTCTTCTTTTGATGGACAATCACATTACTTAGTGAGAAGCAGAAACTTTGGCAGTGTATGCTTTCGGCCCAATTTGACCAGCAGATGAAGTTCTCACTTCTCAGAGTCCATTACAATGAAACTGCCAGAAACCACCCTAGCAAACAGAAGCAAATCTGAGTCCTAAAGAGACTGCAATTATTGTCTACAAGCATACCCAAAGAAACCAGCTGATCATTTCACTTTTTATTCAACAGATATAACTGGATGAGAAAACCATAAATAGTCCAGACTTTACCAAATACCTAAGAAACATTTTTCTGCCTCTTGTAACAGAATTGCACATCAGGGAGCAGGTAAAAGCTGAAGCCAAAGGAAACAAGGAACAAAGTAAGTAAACTAAGAAACCAGTTATCCGGAAAGAAAGGGCATTGAAGGACGGAGATTCTACCTCTCACTTACCCTGGTAAAGCTGAATGAACCTGGGATGTAAGGCAGACGTGATAATCCCATCTGGCAACTCTCTCAAGAACAGTTTCAGCAGACTGGCTGCTGAGTACACATCACCATCTTTAACGAGTTCCACCTCTTCCCCACGCTCGTACTGCAGACGCAGCTGCTCCACCATTTTCATGCTGCCGTTCACCCTGAAGAGACCTTCCTGTGTCATACCTGTAATTAAAAACTGAGTTAAGATTGAGCTGAACTACCACATCCCAGAGATACCATGAAACAGATATTCTAGTTTGAATAACACACATGTAGTAATACAAACAAGGGCAATTAACACACCATAATACAAAAAAACCACAACTTTGTCCCCAGAAATCCCCTCTAGTCAGGTAGTTAGATTATGATAAATAAGAAATACTAATGACAAGATCTTGACACCTGAGATACTCTTTTGAGAACCCACAACACAGCAATGCCACTGAGTTGTCTCACTCCACGGAGAAACCAGCTGAGACAGCCACATATTCCATTGGTATATTTCAACAGAAAAGGATCCTACAAAGGACTCTACCAAACAGTTCTGTTGTTTCATTTTTGCAAGTAGCCCACTACCTTGAGCAGGACTGCCAAACTCACACATGTGATTACTTCTGGCCCTGGATGTTCCAGGGTAACAGGTTATTACCCATGACCATCATGAGGCAAAAACATCTGAGTATGTGCTGAGCGCAGCAGTAACTCCATAGTGAGTTCTGCAACTTTATGATAGTAGGAAACCTCAATGAGCAAATAATGTTTCTTGGAGAGCACAAAGCCCAAAGTATTTCACAATGAAAAAGAAATGGTATCAATCGCTACAGGCCAGACACCCCACACCCTGTAAAGCAGATGTACAAAAAAGGAGGCTTCAACAGAGGAAGCCAGATGAATCATACTAAACTGAACATCACTTTCTAGGCATTTGTTAAGATTCAAAACCTTTGAAGAAGCTAAAACTGAACTTTGTAAATTATTTTTTCTCTAGAGCACTTTCACCACAAAAATTCTGCCTTTTCTAATGCTGTGTCTATGGACCTGCTTGTTCTTTCTTGGAAGCGTAACACTAAGAGAATGAAAATATATATTCATCAGTTCTGACTAAACATCAAGGAACTGCAATCTGACAGAATGCTTCCAGGACATGAAATCAATTCTGAGGCAGCAGAGTTTGTAGAGAAAAATAAATTCTTTTATTGGACCAGAAGACAAATTGCTCTAGTAAGGTGAAAAAATGGACAAACACTCAAACATTTTACGTGACTAATATGAGATACTGCTGGCAGAGTTTGTATTCCTGCATTCACAACAAAATGCATTCTCATTTGACGTGCTGTGCTGCCATCTCGAGGGCAGAAAAGACCTCATCTCAATAATGATTTCTGGTTTCGCAGCTCTAGGTGACCAAAGGACACAGCCCCCACACAGATCAAACTTCATTCCCTCTTCCACACTCATTTATGGAAACAAAGAGAGGCTAA
The DNA here is from genome assembly GCA_013398015.1 of Oreocharis arfaki. NCBI lineage: Eukaryota > Metazoa > Chordata > Aves > Passeriformes > Paramythiidae > Oreocharis > Oreocharis arfaki. Next base: position 92,882 of record VZRR01008463.1, on the reverse strand, counting down.
ACCATCCCGAAAACAGTAATTAGAAACTACTAAATACAGCACAGAGAAATTTGGCTTCATCTATAAATTTGGAAATAGGCAGCTTAACGTAAACTTAGTTTAAGGATGTAGCTGCCCAACAGTCAGCTCAGCCTGGGTGTCTGGGCCTTTGTTAAAAATGCCTTCACAGTTAACTTCACCGTTAATTTACAAAACAAACCTTACACAGACACAGGACATCCATTTCAACAACTTTCCATGTAAGAGGGTATCTTTGAGATCTTTCTTGCATTTTTGATAAAGAGAACGGCCTTTATCTTTACCGGGGCCGGATAATCAACTTGGCATTCAGAAGCCCAGCTAATCTCACTGCAGAGTAGAAAACTTGGCTTGTTTAGTCCATATTTGGGACACAGCCGTGTGGGATTCCGATCTTTTTATGGAACACAGAGCAGAGCCCACAACTTGCAGTCAGGAGTGTTTGTCAGTTTCTGGTTTTGATTAAACCCTAAATGATGGAAAGCTTTTTCCATTCTTCCTCTTCCAGCGTCCTAGCAAGCTACTTTAAGGAAGGCTGAAGTAGATGAAGAAAGATGCCACTGTGTCTTTACATGTAGGATCATGTTTTAAACTTGCACTGGACCTTAATCCAAGCTAATTTTCAAACCATGCTTGCATCTATGAGCTTCTGAGGATCTATCAAGATACGGTCATAGAATCTAAGCCTCTGCAATTGGATTATCATTACTGAGTAGCCAAAATAAAAACCTTAGGGTAAAACCAGGTGCAGCTTCTTAGAAGATGAAATTACCACCACAAAACCTTTTCCATTGCTGACCAAATGCCATACAACACGTCCGTGCACCAGTGGTGCTCTATGTTTCTGCAAGGAGGTGTATTTCAACATCACGAACTAAATTAATTCCCATTAAATGAATGCAAAGAGAAGCTAAGAACTGAACACCTACTAAACTATTAAAAATAACTAGCATATATCTGAAAACCTGTAAGAACTTGTATTCCTTTTCAGCAATCTTCTCTGATTGTGTGTGTGTGTGTGCCCGTGACTATCTCTATACAGAGAAAGTGTTAAAGACAATTGTTTTGCAGCTGGAAGATGACACAAACCTTCACAAATGGAACACATTCCATTTGTAAGCTGAACAGCTTGTACTTAACACTGTACTTTACCTTTACAAACATATTAAAAAGTAAGTTCAGCATCAAGGCAGAAAAAAAAATAAGAACCAAACCACATAGAGTAATTCTTTGCCTGTGGTTAGTGCCACAAAAAAAAAGACAGATTCTTCCCTTTAAAGAGTCTTACATAAAGAGCACTTCCAAGGAGAAGTGACTCCACTAAGCTTACCATGCTGGGTGAGATACTCGACTATATTGCACACAACTATTGGGATTCCATTCTTGCTCAGTCCCTGCTGCTGGAGCTCCAGAAGACTCACACCAAACACCTTTGGACAGGTCGTGTCCCTCTGCTTGTTCAGTGGAAGCACAGCTGTCTTTTTCATGTCCTCCTTCAATCTCACAGCCGATTTGTTTTGCTTAAAGGAGCAGAGGAAAAAAAAAAAGTGCATTAGTCACATTTACTACAGAAGGTTGTGTGGTCACAACACAAGCACATCCATCAAAACTGGCTCCTATGCTCCAGAGTAAGGGTTCGGCCCCACTTTCTTTTAATCCACAGGAAAAAACTTCCGTGAAGTAGGAAAGTAAAAATGAACAGAGAAAAAAGCAGAAGAGGAACAAAAATGGACGTAGTCTGTAGGTAAGGGAGAAGGACTTTCGTAGACAAGCTTGTTACGTTATAGAATAACAAGTAACTGGGAGTAAGTAAGCAGGAGACTGCTATTGCTAACTCATGAAAATCATATGGATTACAAAAGCACCTGGACAAACACAAACAATCCCAAAGCAACACCAGCAGCTCAGCTTGTCACTAGGATGCCTATCAGGGCAGTACCCTAGACAAGGTTCAATACACTCTTCTTCCAGATACTGTTTCCTAGGGATCCATTTTGGCCACCGTCAGGTGAGATGGATCCTTATGAAAGATATTCTGTTATGTTTAGTATCTGCTAAGCCTGAAATTTAATTAACTGAGGTTTTAAGGTTAGAAAGGGACTATGTAATCTAATCACACACAACAAGGGGGGTGGAAAACCCACTACACAATAAACCCTTAATCCCACAGGTTCTTCTGGAGGCACAACATTCTCGCAAGTTTTGAGTTACAGTGGCAGAGAAAACATGGGAAGACAGTCAATAAAACCCAGAGGAATAAAACAATATATGATTAATTTAGAGGATTGATAATAGGTAGAAATCTTAATCAGCCTACACATTTGGGAAGACAGCTCAAGGCAGAGCAGCAGCATCACCCACCACAGCTGCGATCAAACCGCAGGAACTGGGAGCCACTCCTACCACAGAGTTCAATCTCTTTTGTTTAAGAAGTCCACCACTGGCATGATGCTTAAAAATAAACTCATTCCTACTGTGTTTCATTAACAAACTGGTAGTAGAAACTGTACTCATGGAGAATAGTGTATAGCAACACAAAAATGTGCTCAGACTCCTGCCTAAAGTCTTGACACTTGACTGTGCTAAAACAGATTTTAGCACAGCATACATGTTTTATTTTAAACAATCCTTTAAAATCTTTTCACTTTAGACACAATATTTTTACTGTAGTCTGTAAGCAATGTGAACATCTGCTATGCTGCTATTAAGCATGACTGTCTTTTCAGATATAAAATGAGTGAGTGATCTGGCAGTTCACTCACTTGGCTGTGCTTTTCCCATTAAACAGTTACTTGAAGCATATGTGTGCTCTGTAATCCCAGGTCCTACGCAACATTTGTCTGATATTTACAAAACATATTGCTTATATAAATATCATAAATATGTTTTATTATTTGTGAAACAGAATTGCAATATTGCATTATTGTGGCCATCTTACAAATATTTACAATTAACAGTAGATACACCAGTATTTGAACAAAAATTTGACTGACATTAAAATACCACATCTCTTTTAAAAATACATGTTCCCATTCAGGATTAAATGAATAATAAACAATTTTTATTCCAGGCAGACACATGCCAAGGGAAAAATCGCATAGACTAGGCTAAATTCAGAAGACAGCAAAAATCCTTTGAGCAGTTTGTGAGCAGCTGTGATGCTCAGAGAGCTTTTCCAATTAAGGCCTTCAATTAGCCTCACAATCTTGCTCAGTTACAGGTTTCCAGCCTGTTTCAACATTCGAAAACCTGAGTCACTGAGGAGGATTTACTTGGGGACACTCGCTATTTAAACCTGCACAAGAACCGACAGATATCTGCCATGGCCACAGAAATAAGGTAGGAAATTTTTGAGCTTGTTTCAGGATCTGGAGAGGCTGTGCTAACTAGGAACAAAATATCATGTGGTTATCCAAGATACACATCTAACCAAAATCAAAATAAAGCCATCCCCTCAAAACGGCTCTGAAACAAAGAGTTCAGTGTTTTGTTGGCTTGTAGATGGAAGATCTTACTTTACACAGGAAAAACGTGTCCAAGTATTAGTGCCACTGTTGCTGATTTCCAAGACTGGGAAAGCAACTTAATCATCCCTGCACGATGCCGCCAAAAAGTGCCGCCCAGACACTTGGAAAAAAGCTATTTATACGCCACAGGGACGCACTTCTACAGCTCACCCAACAACTTTAACGGAGGGAACGCGGCAGCGCAGTTGCTCTCTGGGTTTAACAAAAAAATTAAATTTAAAAAAAAAAGGGAAGAAAAAGTTAAAAAGAAAACCGCCTGGAATCGCCTTTACTAATCTTCGCCTCTCCCAAACGAGCGGCAGCTGCCGAGCGGGGAGAAGGAAAAAGAAGAAGAGAGAAAAAGAAAGAAGAGAGGAGTAGAGAACAGATGGAGAGCGCTCGGGACGAGGAAAAGACGCCGGGCCCGGACCGGCCTCCCTTGCCCCGGCCCCGCAAGAGACCCCGGCGGAGGGCGGGAGGAGGAGGAGGCTCATCCAGCCGCCATCCAGCCGCCCNGAGCGGAGCCGGGCCTCCGCCTCCCGCCGGAGCGGCCGGGAGGGCACGGCTGGGGTGGCTCTGCCTCCCGGAGCCTGCCCGGGTCGTGGCGGCCGCAGCGCGGGCCCTGCGACTGCACCGAGTGGCTCCCGGGCATCACCGAGGCCCCGGGCCAGGAAGCCGGGACCTGCTGCTCGGTACCGGGCGGGGAGCGGAGCCGCTCCGCCTGTGTGCGAGCCTGGGCTCGGGCAGAGCCGCTGGAAGTGCCGCCGCGAAGCCGCTGAGCCCAGTAACGTTAGCGGGGTGCGGGGGAACCGCAACCGCGCCCGCCCGAAGGGCGAACGGAGCCGGGCCGAGCAAACCCTTCTGTGCCACGGCCTCGCCACGGCCCCGCAGGGCACGACGCGGTGCAACACTTGGCCTGAGTTCGGAAAGTGTGAAGCGGTCCAAACATTGTCCCCCGTTATGATTTTCCATCTAGGGATATGCTGGTGGAATAGAGGAAGGTTGAAGTGAAAAGTGGAGGGGAGGACACCCCACACAGCTAGTGACTGCCAGCAGTCACGGCATGGCAGTGACGGGGAGAGGAATATATTCCCCCAGTGCTCTTCTCCTGATCCCTGCCGTCTGGAAGAAGTGTTCACCCCAGAAATTCAAATTACACTTCAAACCAGAACTGGGGAGTTGCGACGTTTGACTTTTTTTTGTGGGAGAAAAGCACACACACACGTGCTTATTTCTATATCCGCTCAGATGTAAGCACTACTCAGGAGGGCCTGAGCATCAGGGTGGGAGGGAAGGTCTTCCAAAAGTGCCTCTCAGAAATACTCTACTCTGGCAAAGGGACAAAAGGAAGTCTAGCCAAGTAGAGAAAAGGAGAGGAAGAAGAGCAATCTCTTCCATGCTCAGTTTCTGTTTTCCTCCTTAAGCCGCTCTAACCCGAAATTACAACTTTCTCGGTGAGTTTACAAAAGTTAGACTTAGTTAGCTTTGATGTTGTAATTTCACTTTAGGAATCTCAAAGGGAATTGATATAACATCCTCCCTCCTCTACCCTCTCTTTACTGTAAGCCTTTAACTTCACATCAATCACACACAGCCCTTTTCTTCTTAGTCCTAATTGCAGCTTCACCGGGAAAACCAATGACGTGCTTCAAACTGTAATCCAGAGAGGGAATTATGAGAATCTGCAACTCCTTGGAAACTGCAGTCGAGGGTGAAGAGTTCAAAAATGAACCCACAGCAGTGAACAGCAGCTATGGCATTAAGGCTTTCATAATATATGTTGAGAGATAGCAGGTACATTTTCATTCTATAAAAAGCAAGACCAGAAATCAAGCTTTAGCATCTGTTTATCAGAGCCTAGAAAGTCACACTTTCTGTTAAGTCACTGGTGCACTTGGGGCTATGACATGCTGCTAACTTTCCTCTGTGTTAATAAAGACTCTTCGGTACTGGCTTAAAGTCTTGAGAGAGCTGAAGGCCAGCATACTCATTTCCTTTGTGGCAGAAGAGTCAAAACCAGACTGAAACTTCTACAATTGCCTTTGTCCCCTCCTGACTTTTCCGCAGGGCTCACAACCCCTGTGCAGGGCAGAGAAAGATTTACCTGAACTTTTCCTAACCCCAGCCTAGAAGTAAATGGATTCCTTCCTGCACCTTCCACCCTTCCCACAGAGACATGTTTCTGTATATCCTGATCTTCTTCTCCTCCCTGCACTGAAGCACCGCCCTTCAGGGTGACTGTTCAAAAAAAAAGGTGTGATGAATGGGGAACAGCAGTATGTACTTCTGGTGCTGCAGAAATCAGCCAGGATGCTGTGGTATTTGACTCTAGGTTGCATATTACTCAGGAAACCTTCACTGTTTTCCTGTAAAAAATTCAGAAAATCTGTAGAAAGCAAAAAATCAGAAGCAGTTGTCATAGAGAAGCAGAAAACTCCCCAAACCCGACAACAAAACCCACACCTCTGTATACAGCTCCCATTATGCTATTTCATGTTTTCTGGCTAAGATGTTGCATCAAACAACTCTCTCTTCCCTTTTCTACTCCTGAGGAATTTTATATTGCGTGGACAGAATAACTGCAGGATGAATATTTATGCAACTTGTCATAAAATGTGTCTAAAGCCATGAGAGCTCAAATCTGAGCAAATGCATTGTGAAAGACTGATGAAAAGTCAGTGAGACCCACGAGTTGTGTATTGCTGGCTTTTATGACGTACCATGCCCACCTACCTTGGGTCACACAGTTGTTTCCTATAGTTCTCTGCTGTGTTGTTGTATTTGTGTATGAGTAGCTCGATGGCTTTTTAACAAGCCTGTCTTTTCAGGGGAGCCAGCAGAATATATTCACTAGCTGAGAGACACCCCTCCATCACCGTCTCCCTACCTCCATGTAACTGCTAAATGCTGATGTAAAAGCATTGTAAAAGATGGGCTAATAAAATCATGCAACGAATCAGAAAAGGAAAAAAAAATTTTTTTCCTCTTCCGCTTGTTTACAAATAAAGCATTTAACCTCAGATGTTGAAACAGCATTCCCAGAGGGGAAGAAAGGCTGGGGCAGTGTTAGAAGTTCAAAGGAACTGCCTCACACCTCTTCTGTGGATGATGCAATATATTGCTTTAACCTGATTATTATTCATCATTTCCACAGTGACAGCAGAATTCAACACCCATTTCATAAGAGCCCACATAAAAACAGGCTGCTGTGAAATAAATGATTACTGCCAGCTCTGGCATCTCTGTTCCCTCCTGGCTAGCCCAAGTAGCCAGCTGCAGGATACTTGCTGTGACCTTCCAGGGTGGTCATGGGAAGGTCAGCCCAACTAAGTGTGGAGCATACTCAGTGAGTAAGACCTGGCAGCTACAGGTGAGAGCAGGAAGCAAAACAAGAAATGCAGAAGCAGCTGGAAGTTGCCAGACCAACACATGGAAGAGAGTAGGTTTAGATTAGATATTAGGAAAAACTCTTTACCCTGAGGGTGGTGAGACTAGAACAGGTTGCCCAAGAGAAGTTGTGGATGCCCCATCCCTGAAGTGTTTAAGGCTAGGTTGGATGGAGCTCTGAGCAACCTGATCTAGTGAAAGGTGTCCCTGCCCATGGTAGGGGGGTTGAAACTTCTCATCCAAAAAGCAGTAACGAGACATCTCTTCTTAGAGAGACAGAGGGGAAAAAAAAAAAGGAAGCACGCAATAAAAAGCATGTGATTCACTTCAATCACAACACCTATGCGAAGGTTTTGGAGTCAAAATAAGGATGACTTTCCCCAGGATGTTGTTTTTGTAAATTAATTAAACATTTTAAATATCTAAAACTAGCATTAATAAGGGATGTTGTTGTTGTTGTTGTGAACAAATATATGGCTACCTTGCACTTCTGCATGAAAACCAGAAAATGAAGGGGACTAGAAACTATCTTGTTTTCCTTTCATTGTGTTGTCCAAATGAAAAACACACCAAAATTCACTAGGCAGCATGAGAGCTCTTCTACTGAAAGATGGGGCAGGGATTTGTGGTGTGACTCTTTTCCAATGTGAGTCCTACAGAAATGGCAGGTTGAATTTTTAATGCCTTCACATCACCTTTGCCCTTCAAGGCAGGGGAGGATGTAGGAGAAGGAGAAATCTGATACGACAGTTATGATTCTAAAGCAAGAAAACAAATTGTTGTTCTCGAAACACAATTTGCAGTTTTATCAAGCCTGAATAACATTGTTCCGTGGCTCAATATTACCTTGTTATTTATGACATCCCACTTTATTTATACAAAATTTTCTTTAGAAAAGGCAGTATTTGTTGGAGGCAGTCATTACTACAAGTGACTTCTGTGAATGTAGAATACTCTGAGTGATGAGTCATCACATAAACAGTACTGCAAAAGGAGTAAGTGGTGATAAATAGGAAAAGAGGATTTATAAATAAATTACTTTTTATTGTAGGTCAACAATAAAAATGTCCAGTACCTACATTTTGAAATAGTATTGGGGGTGGAGGATAGTGATTAGAGCTATTCACAAAGATATCAGTGGTCCCAAGCTGGTGATGAAAGAGTGTATCCCCTCATAACATGGATGATGAAAAATGGGATTTTGTGGGCTCAGGTCCCTTTTAACCTCCCTTTGTGTGTGCAAGACTAAGTAAATGCTGGCTAAATGAAGGGCTGAGTATGCTGAACACTTGCCTTTAGCTTAGAAGGAATGGGAGGCTTCATTACAGGAACATACAGAAAAGAGATATGTATGTGACATAATATTTTCTATCAAAACCTTTCAGGGGCTGCCCATTGCTGTGTTATGACATGAAGCCTGTTAATCATTTCAGCCAAGCTGCCACCACTACCAGCTAAATATCAGATCTGCAGAGCCTTCCCTTGGCCACCTGGGACAGAACATTTGCAGATATTTGATGACTCTTGAAGTTGAAAACAGAAAATAAAGCAGCTTATAGAATTGATTTAACTGACTAAATCAATAACCAGCTATTATCTGACTAAGTATTAGCTCGCTAATCTCTACTTAATGACACACAGGTATTTTTAGAGAGAGGTTTGCCTCCTACTGTTGCTGCAATGATTTAAAATTTGACATGGATTTGCAAGGAGTTCAAATTGTTTATGGCCAACTACATCACAGAGGTGTTTTAATTTCAGCAAAGATAAGAAACGCAGTTTTTTCCCAGACCCCAGCATCCTTCAGTAATATCAAATTATTTAAGAATTAGTGTATCTTGCGAGTTTGCAGGCTCCAAATAATAGCAACGAAAGGAGGTCCCTGAGCGAGCAAGGATCATGGAGATTCATTCCTGCGGGGGAAGAAGCGTGTTCGTACATGGCCTTAACTCGGGCTTGCATCCCCATCTTGTGGCAAAAGGGGATGGGTGCAAGGAGCAAAAGGAAAACCACACCGTGGCCGAGGGTAACCCGCGGTTTCACGGCCAACCCAGCAGCAGGGAATGCTTAAGGAGTGTCCTCGGCTCGGGAACTGCTGCTTCTAATCTCACGCCTCATCAATATGCCCTGCCTCATCAATAAAAGAGACTCAAGGAAAGTCCTGTCTTGTCTACAAAAAACCAAAACAGCACAAAACCAAAAAACCCTCAACCAACTAACAAAACCCCAAAATCCCCACCCCAAACCAACACCGCCCCACACACCCAAATACTTGTTTCTAAAATCTCTGCACAACTGCATTCTGAAGACTTTTACTTGGTGTAGAAAGTGCCTCCACCCCAGCACTGTGCCAACCAGAAACGTGCTTGCCGTACTTTAGGAGCAACATCTTCTACTCAATCCCATTTTAGCAGGGGAAACCTGAACCTGATTTCACTAATTTCATGGACTGCTGCTAAGTTTTGGGTCAGGTTTGTAAGAAAAAAACAAGCAACTCCCCCCACCCCCCCCAACCAAATAAACCAAAACAAAATAACCCCCACCAAACAAACCCAGAAAGCACTGGCAGAAAAACTATTGGCACACTGCTGCCCTGGCAGTCCCAAAATGCACATTCATTGCAGGTGTCTGATTTTTAGCTTGCACATTTTAATAGACTCACTGCACGGGTTGTTTCACCTCAGAGACAGACATATTTCAGTGTGGTTAGTACTTAGGCTGGGTGATGGATGTGGTCCACAAACTCAGAGCAGGGAAGAGCTGCATGTTTTGTTCCAAAAATTATAGTTGTGTGTTTTACCCAAAATCAGTGTCTGAGACATTTTATAAAGAATACAGAAACCAGTTGAAATATGGAGACAGAGGAAGATCAGAGTGCCAAAAATTTTAACAAGCCTACAGCAGAATAATAAGACTTCACTAGAAACCCTGTGAGAATAATGATGAGCTTTACAAGCAGTTAAGAAATGTTTATTCCCTCTTTCTCTCCCGATCTCAGCCCCTACGTCAGGTTGTGAGTCAACCTTAGCAATTAAACTGTTAAAGAACAATAGTTGTAAAAGAAGAGAAAGCACCATTTCTACCCTATCCCACAGTGAACCACTCTGTCCTAGAAATTATGCTTGATGAAACCTGCACCTATTTTTAAAACCAGGTAGATCCAGGCAGCAGCTGGCAGGACTGCAGCATGCTTAAAGATATGTAGGATCTCCATGGGACATGATGAGTGTGGCAGCCTGTGCTGCTGTTCAGACACACTTCAGAATATTAATGGGATGGATACACTATTCAAAAACCCTCAGAAATATCAGTCTGTGTTTCCTGGCCTAGAAAACCAGCATCATCCAGCCTCTGTGTCTGGTGCAGTCCAAGAACCCTGATTTAGATGGATTGAGACCCCACTAGAATCTGTCTGTGAGTGGGGCAATGTCGTGTGAGCTCAGCTAACAGATGGTAATGGGACAGCCTTAGCCAGAAGTGAAGATTTGGCTTAAGTCAACTGGAAGGAGAATCCAAGCTCTTGAATCTTGGCTGCACTTTGTGAAAAGGTTGCAACACAGCCCAGTGTGTTTGGGGTGCTGCTATTTCTAGAGTTCCAGTCACTCCAGGCAACTGTCAGAAAGCAGGGAAGAGTTTCCAGCACTCCCCAGGGCAATAAATGAGGTAAGAGTAATAAAAATGGGAGGACAATAAATAGGGGGCTTTTGCTATCATATTTTGGTAAAAGGAAATCTCTCCAATATTACACATCAGAAAAGGTTCATCTTTCAGTGACCAGCTACACATGACAGGCTGGGTTGTTTTTTTTTTTTTTCCTGAAATATCATTTTTTATGTTTATGAGCCCAATCTTGCATCCTGGTTCAGGAGAAGCTGGCAGCTATGTCCCAGTGCTGCCTGCCCAGGGTATGGCTGGCAGCAAAAGCAACACAAGGCAGTAGGGGCCAGCTGCTCAGAGCAGTCAAGATTTTTTCTCTTCAGTAACTTTCTGTTTCTCAGTGTCTCTCTGCACTACAGATGTCATAGCAATTTTGCAATGGGAGAATTACATCCACAAAACACAGACCTTTGCCATGATTGTTGCAAGTTAACTTGGTGGCCTCAAAGATGAAGTACCAGCTGTCAAATTACAGTCAGACTCATTCACCCCCTTTAAAGTGTAACTGGGAGGAAGAAGTACTTGCACATGTCTCCCAACTCAAAATATTGTGAAGTCTTGCCACAGTGGACCATGGCTATGAGCATTGACTCGTTTGTCAGAAAACTTTGTTTTTATTGGCTTTGAACATTGCAAAAGGTGCAATATGAATAGAAGTTGCCTCTGAAGAGCCAAGCCAGAGAGAGGTAACTGAAATCACATCCCTTATTGGAGGGTAAAATGAAGCATGATCAACAGGAGAGAAATGCGTAGGCTGGGACTAAATAAAACTTCTCTGCGTTTGGCGTTTTGTTGCCTTGACAATACAAGTCTGTAAATAACAAAAGAATAAGTCTCTGAGTACCAGACTGGATGGAGCCACATCTGATGCTGGGAAAGGATCCTGCCCATTAATTTGTATGAGCAGAGAAGCCTACATGACAAGATTTAGGCATTGGAGACAAACCACTCAAGAGGGAATTTGCACTTAGGCTCCGTGGTGGAAACATAAAACACTTGCATTAAATCTGACCCTGCTTTAGGAATTTTTGTTCTATGAAGAGTTTGTCATTGCCCACAAGGAGGGCAAAAGTCATCCTTCATGGTAAAGCTCTGAGGCTGTATTGTGGCCACCCAGCTGCTCTGCAGAGGAGAAGAAGGAAGATCTTGTGTCAGCCGTTATTGCCCTACAAGTTGGTTTTAATTATATTTTTAATTTATCAGGCCTTTACCAGGTGTGTAAAATCATCACATTGAGAGTGAATGGCATTTTAGAAGTTGACTTACTGCAAAAGTCAGCATCACAGCTGAAGCCAGCTCAAATGGCCTTCAGAAAGCAATCTGTAACAAAACCATTGATTACATGTTCCAGTTGGAAACCGTGCATCCTGGAGCCAGGAAGAATTCAGTCACTCCACATTTTATGAATCTTATTTTATTCAGATTTTATAGGAGTACTTCACTGCCTGGAAAGCTAGTGCCAAGAAGAGATCTAGAGGTCAGCAGAGTCTCAGCAGGAAAAAAAAAAAAAAAGAGTTTTCATCAAGAGAAATTTTTTTCAGTAACATGTTAGCACACACCATTTTGGCTGAAAATCTATTATTTCAAGTCTGAAATTGTCTCACCACAGCTCGTGGACATTCCAGCCAGATGGTCCCTGCTCCTATCCTTTTCTTTAGCTCAAAGTCCAGGATCTGTTTTGGCTGGCATGATAGTGAGCCCTGATGAAAATCCTAGGATCTGTGATGTGGTGTGTTTCCAGCTGAGTCAAAGAAATATCAGTTGTGCTGTTTGAGGTATGGCCGTAAGCTCGCTTGCAGTACTGTGTTCAGTCCTGCTTCGTGAAAGGTTAATCTAAATGAAGACAAGTGCAGAAAAGAACCAGTAGGATTAAACAGAGAGGAGAAAATTCAGTTTGATGTTGGAAAATGAAGACTGGAAACAGATATGAGTGTTTACTGCTACAATATAATAAACACCAGAGAGAAGAGAGAATTGTAATTTATGGAACAACATTAACAAATCTCAAACTGGCACATGCAGCTTGTGAATAACTTTAGCATGGAAATAAAAAAATATTTAAAACTTAGCCAAGTTCTGGAGTAGCCTTCTCTGTGGAGGAATAAAGGCCAGAAACCTAACTAGGCTGAAGGTGTATTATACGATGGGAAGGTTGCTGCAGTCAGAAGCAGTTCTGAAGACCCAGTAGATTTTTTTTCCCATCTGTGGTTCAAGAGGAGGCCTGATAGGGAAGACACATGATATGGCAAATTTAGGTCACACTGTTTTACAGGAATTGAGTTTCCAAATCGATTTTTTTTTTTTTTTTTCAGTTTGGGACTTTCCCTTTTTCAGCAGCAGAAGAGTTACTCATGGGAAGCGGACACATTCCACAAACACGCTCATTTAAGTCAAGGAGATGTTTCCCACTGAGAAGTCATTCATCTGGAAATTTTCAAGTAGCCCCTGCACTAACATCTGCTTGGATGTAAACCCCTTGGGCAATGGCCTCCTCTCATCGTTTCCTTGGTGTCAAGCACCCTTGGCAAGACAGATAAATAAAGAATGACCAGGCGAGGGAAGTAGAGAGTCCATCCAGCTTCTGCCATCTCCCCTTTCCATGGGCTGTCTGTGAGAGGAGAGGGCAGGGAGGGACTCTGATGTCTTCAGGCAGCAGCTGGGTTGGAGCAGGGAATGCTGCAAAGATATAAACCATACGATGAACCTGGCCACAGAAAACTCAAACATGACTTTGCAAGGCACAAGCTCTTAATGAAATAAAACTGAATGAAAGGGTAAAATAATAAATAACAGTGAATTATTGCTTTCAATAAACTAGCCAAATGTTGTGTTGGATGAAACAGGAGGCATCTCAGGAACCCAGGCCATAGTAAAATCATGTGATTATTTGAAAAATAATTATATTCCAAGAGGAGAAAAAATGGGATTGAAAAGCTTGAGCTTTTTTCAATGATTCCATTACAAAATTGTTCTATTTAAGAAGAATTCAAGTGTTATCCACTGCAGCAGAACCCTTCTGTCCTACCTGCCTGTTCTGTCATCCTGTGAGTCACAGAATTCTGTGTATCTTATGCATGTGGAATAACAAATTTTTTTCCATTTCTGGAGAAGATGAATCCTTTGTCAGGTCTTCCACATTTTTGCCACCGACAAGTCTCTGGGAAATGCTGTTCAACAAGTTTGAGTTAGCAGAGAATTAACCTCAGCTCTTTCACAAAGCTTTTTAAAAGCTTGATTATCAGCAAGATGTGCAGGGGGTGCTCAGCCACATTCATTTCATGATCTCACACTGCCCAGAGCTCAGGAATTCTGAGTACAGTGCATAATTTTGGTTTGTACCCCAGCTCCTTTGCAATGTCAGCTAGTCAAAAAACCAAAAAAGCATGTCCACATGCATAGACATACACACAGTGTGCTTCCTGCTGCAGAAAGAAACGATTCTCCATGCCTGGGAGTTTCTGTGGTGAAGCAGTGGAGACAGCAGCTCTCCTCCAGTGTGTCCTTGCTTGTCACTGCCTGGCCAAACAAAAAAGAACATGCGCAGATCTCGCTCAGACATGATTGATTGCTCCGATTTACCCTTGTGGGTTTTGCTGCGTTTTGGTTTTTTTGTTTGTTTGGGTTTTGTTTTATGGTTTGGAGTTTTTTTCCCACAGCCTTCTTTTTCTGCTGTAGCTGCCAGCTGACCAGCTGATTTAGTGTCTTTGCTGGCTCAGAGGCTGTAAGGTCATTTTTACTGTATCACTCCCACACAGAGCCTGATGATTTGGAGTCACAGCACCCTTGCCTTTAAAAGGGAACATAAAGCAGTGGGAATCACTGCCACGTGCTGTGCCTGTCCTGAGTGGAAACAGGATAGTCTCCATTAACAGATAATTGCGTTTACATTTCACAGCCCATAGGGGTATTAAGGGTCATACAGGCACCAGACAAGGTCAACGAAAACAGCATAGTTTGGAGTAAATGGAACAATTATAAAGCCCGGTTTCCTTGAGCAGTTGCATTGACCATGACAGGAATGGAGCACAATCCCCATTTCCCAGTGAAGGTATAGACAGATCCTGCAGTGCCCTTCCGGCAAGGCCTTCATATGCTTCTCTTGCAATTTTTCATACTCCCAGAAGTATGAACTCAGGTACCCTGTAGATGGATATAACACAGCAGTTTTGGCACTGGGAATGCTAAATCAACAGTGAAAAGCCGAAACAGCATACGGAGGTACATAACAGCACAGGATCACAGTGTTGATGTGCACTTCTCACTCCTGTGTGAGGACTTCACTGCACACTCACCCTCTTCATGAATGACCTTAGGGTAGGGTCAGGATTCAGAAGAGGAAAGCAGCAACAAGGTGATTTTCATGGCTCGTGTCTTGCTGTGAGTACTTGCTGATAAATTCTTTTATTATAGAACACGGCACACGACAACATATCTCGTCTATCCAGCCTCATGGGTTTGCCCAATCCATACTCCGTTCTCTCCATACCCAACAAACTTCTTCCTTTCCCACTATTCAAAGTGGTGTGCAAAAAATCTCACTCCCTACTATCAGCACAAGGGTCTCAGGGAAAAGGTACAGGTCACTGCCAATGGACTGAAGACATTTTCACCTGTCCAGGAGTACAAAGTAGAGGTTTGGAGTTTGCCTTGCAGCAACCAAGCTGATCTTTGCTGTCAATTGCTTTGTACAGAGGTTGGCAATGGACAGAAACACTTACCCATCAGGAACTGAAAGCAAACCCTCTCCTGAGGAGAGCAGCACCAGGGCTTTGCCTGCCAGCTCAGGGCCAGAGGGAGGAAATCCCCTTTATCAAGCCACCCTGATTTGTGGGCAGCCAAACTAATGCTGTGAAGGATAACAAGTCCCAGAATAATTCCAATTAAATGCATTTGTGTTTAAGGACCTCACAAGATAGCAGCAGAGGGACTGGAGAAAGGTAGTGAGCTGAAAAATAGGCTGTATGTGCTGGTGGGGAGGAAAGGAAGGTGCAACGAGGAAGCAGAGGAAGTGAGGTCTTGCCAAGCCCAGGAGCTGCTAAATGACAAAATTTCCTCCTGTTGCCTACAGTGAACGCCCAAGTGCTTCAGCAGTGCTCAAATACTTCACAAGCGCTTGTCAATGGTTTAGATATGTTGAGTCATAGGTTAACCAATTAATTGATGAGTACAAGTAGGATCCCTGACCTTCCCAAGGACTAAGGTGCTTGTTCACACCATCACTGCTGCCCCATCAGAGTGTTGCCACAGCTAAGCCAATAAAAACCCTTCAGTTTTTCAGTCAGCTTCGTAATTAATTTTCAGACATAGTTCTGAGTGTCTTGTTAGCACCTGAATTTTCTTCTCCTCTGTAATAGTAGATATGAAGCTGTCTAACCTTGTAATTCAGACAAAACTGATATGTTCTTCAACTGCTTGATGATTTTGCTTGGATTTGGTTTTTCTTTTTTACTTTTCTGTTTAGCAGCTCTTCAAACTACTGCAACTTACTGACTTTCTTGTGGCATAAATTTGTGCAACACCCTCAAATTCTGCAGCAAAAGAGCACTGTTTAATCTGCATCACTCAGAACTGAGGAGGAGCTGTAACGAGGGCTGTCTGTACAGCTTTAACTTGACCCCAAATGCAGATGCATCATTGTACAGTCCTTAATGACACAATTACACAGTATTTTTCTTCAGAGAACCCCTTGGCAATTTAACACATGAGGAGTGTTTTCATCTTTGCTGCTGAGTGTCTCACCCTGAGCCTTGTGCTGGACAATCAGGCTGGAATATTTCTTGCAGAAGATTCAGTCAGAGGAGCAAAAAGGACCAACCCCTCTGTTCACCCCACCCCAGCCCTTGCCCTAAACACAATCACTGCTGAATCCAGTCCTTTGTTTCTGCCAGAGTCTAGAGAGCCTCAGAGACATTAAGTCCCTATGGTTGTTGGCTGAGGAAGGGAAAGAGGTAATTTTCATGCCTTCCTGCAGGGTTGATAGGCCTGTAGGCTCACACCACTGTCTCCCTCTTAAAATCCCTGTCCAAACCCCAGGTGTCCTTGGCTCTGCAGTACTGGAAACAACTGCTTTTTTCCTGGTACTCATTCCCATGTTCATTCTGGCCATTTATAATTATTCTGTTTCCTTGCCCATGTTTTTTTTTTTTTCTAATCTTTCAGTTCCCTGGGGCAGAGCAGTGGCTCTGTGAATGCTGGAGAGCAACTAGCAGCAGCGTGAGAAATTGAATTCCTCTTAAAAAAAAATTAGATTTCTGAGTGAGACATCCTGTCCTGGAACAACAGAGGAAAAAAAAAAAAAAGCCAAACAGAGGAACAAGAAAAGTTTGTTCCTTTTAACAAGAGGGTAAAGCTGGAGTGCATGATAAGGTGATTCCTTCCCAAAATCAGGGGTGGGGCTGAAGCATCCAGGGACCTTCAAAACACTCACTTTGGGATAAAACTCCCTTTTGTGGACTACAAAAGGGATTAGGACTCTGCAGAGCCAAGAGGTCCAAAGTCTCATGGTATCCTGGGAGAGAAAAAGAAATTAAAGATTGCATAATATGCAGATTACCATTAATCTGACCTGTGCAAAGGACAGGGATCTCATAATCCCTCAGTGTTCAGGCAGCCCTTCAGACTGTACACTGCTATAGTCTCCCATTTAAACATGTAAATTGTATTGTTAATAAAATACACAGGGAGTTGTATCAGCTCATGATTATAGTTTGGGTTAGCTGATGAAGAGATTAAATGCTCAAAGAGATCTCTGTCTCCTTATCTGTATTGCCTTGCCTGGCTTAGTATCCAGGAGCATCCACTTCTTGTATCTTTGGGATGGGAGAAAGGGAATGTTGTGATGGTTTTGCAGAGAGGCAGACACAGTGGGTTTGCAGGGAAGAAGAGAAGGTAATGCTGGCCCCCAAATTGGCTTAAAGTCCAACAAAGGCAAGTGGAGAGCAAAGTGCTGGAAGGAAGAATATTCCTGGTATTTGTTACCAAAGCAGATGGGATGATTTGATGACACACTTCTGAAAAGAGGGCCCCAGTAGCTTTGAAGCAGATCTGCAGAGCGCTGAGGAGAGATTGGCCATGCAGACTGCCAGCAGTTTGCCTGCCTTGAGAACACAGGTGGATGCAGTGCCTCTCTAGCATCACTGCTGCCAGGAGATGAGGATGAAAATCTCTTTAGAATCCCTTTTCTCATTTTATTAGTTACCTCTGCTATTATAATGCAGATCTTGTGTCCTGCTATCCGGAAGGCAGTAGATGGTGCTATTGATAGCACTATTAGTGCATATGTTAATCAAGTAAAAGTGTTCCTAGATGAACAATGTTAAATGCTTGTGTTTTCCTCATATTCATCATCTCAGGGAACCTCAAGGCACTTGCAAAAATTTAAAACCTGCATTTTTATGTCAATTCATGTTCAACCTCAGTGTAGCCACTCTTGTGTGAGCCCACGGAGCCCTGCTCCAGAGAGAAGACAGAAGATAGCAGACTGATGGTAAGTGGCAAAGAGCCTTGTTACTCCAAGTCCCACTGAGGCTTGAAAGATAATTTCAGGAAGAAGGATGCAAACAGCGAGGATGGAATCTGGCAGGGCTAATACAAATCAAAGTAATCTCCCAGTTTTACGAGAGAGCCCTTAACAACTTGAGGTCAGGTTGTCATCTCTGTTATCTCTTGGGAAGAGCTGTTCTCAAAAGCCAGCACTGATTACCCTGTTGGCAGATGGTAGCTACTCTGCTGTTCCTCAGAACGGGGACTTGTGATCTTGGTCCCATTACAATAATAGACTGTTATTAGTCTCAAAGTAGCAGATTAGGCAAAAGCCATGGTTCCCGGGGGGAGAGATGGTGCAAAGACACAGCTCTTGCTGGAAACAATTTACAAAGGCAACTGCTCCACCCTGAGAAATTAAATTACATCAGCAGCATCACAAAGTTGAAAACACTAATTTGTGACTCCGGATCAGTCATATTTCCAGGAACAACCTAAACTCTTTTTGCACCCGGTACAAAGTTGTCAATACAGTCACAGTCCATGCATCCTAGCAGAGATGCTAACAAAGGAATAGGCCAAGATACACAGCTGAGTGTTCCCAAGGATGCTGAACTGGCCGACTCAGCAAGATGCTCAGCAGTGTGCTTTGTGTTACCAGGCTTTGTGGAAAACATCTGAGGCCTCATAAAACCAAGAGTCAGATTTCTATAGCTGAAAGTGTCAGTGCTCATAGGAAAGACAGCTCCTTTTCTGAAGTGAAAAAGAGGTCCTCAGAGCCAAGATGAGTTTAAGTTTTTCTGCATGTCTTAAGTCTTCTGTGTTTTAAAAATCAATGTTTCAGGTTGTATACAGCCCTTTTCCAAATGCATCCACACATCCAGCTCTGCAAAACACATAGCAAACATGAGAACATCAGTCTGGTCCAGCTCTTGGACCACCTTAAAATCTCCAGTATTTTCTGTAATTTTCCTTTGTCAGCAGCAATTCTTTACATTGCTCTTTGAATGTGTACAACTTTTTACTCTGTAGATGTCTCAGAGAAGATTTAAATAGCAGCAGATTGTGTTTGAAGCCTTCCACATTGATGGAAATTCAAGTTCCATTTCCCAAAGATTTTAAATACTTCCTTAACTTTGGGCATATGAGCAGTGCTATTCAGCAAAGGGATAATTCATGTGTTTTGCTGTACTGCTGCACAACAGCTCGATGACCATATGAATTGCTCAGGTGGTATTCCTGAGATTACATGTTTTCTTAAAAAAACCAAGCCTATGTGAGGGATATTACTTGGCATCATATTTCAGGAAGGGAAAGTGGACTTGGTAACAAGGAACACACAAGACCCTGAGGAACAGAGTGTATTTTCACTCTTAACAGGTTAGATCACCCTTAAGTAATCCAAGACCCTGAGACCTGGAAAACTGAAGCAAGGAAGACTTAGCTGTGGTGGGATAGGATCAGGTTAGGGGATATTTAAACAAATTGAACATGTGTAAATTCCATGGGCTCTGACAGGATGCACCCACAAGTGCCGAATGCGCTAGCAGGTAGTATTGACAGTGGGGCCATTCTTGGTGACATTTGGAAGGTTGCGTTCCTTGGAGGAGGTTCCTGAGGATGGGAAGAAAGAAAATGTCACTCCTGTCTTCAAGAAGGGCAAGAAAGAGGATCTGGGGAAGTACAAGCTAGTATCCCTCACTCTGATCCCTGGGAAAGTGATGAAGAAATTTTTAAACACACAAAGGACAAGATGATGGAGTAGTCAGCAAGGACGAAGGGACAAGCATGCCTGACCAGCCCAATAATGAAGAGATGACTGGTGAGGGGAGAGCAGAGGATGTTGTTTGTTTGTTCCGTGCACTGTAGTAGGCTTTCAGTTTTGTTTCCCACAACACCCTCACAGACAAGCTGAAGAAGTTCAAGTTAGGCAGTCAATGGAAATTGGTCTGAACTGCCAGACTCAAGAGTCATGATCACAAAATCCAGTTGTGGCATGAAGCCCAGCTGGAAGCCATTCACTGGTGCTGCACCCCAGCAGAGGTTGCTGAGGTCAGTACTGTTAAACATCTTCATTAATGATTTTGATGACAGAGCAGAGTCTACTCTCAGCAAGTTTGCCGATGAAGCAAAACTGAGAGGAGTGACTGATACTCAGGAGGGTTGTTCTGTCATCCAGAGGGACCTCAACAGGCAGGAGAAATGGGCTGAACGAAACCTCGTGCAGCTCAACAAGGCACAGTGCAGACTCCTACATCTGGGAAGAAACAGATCTACACATCAGTACCAGGTGGGGGCCAAGAGTTTGTAGAGCATCTGTACAGCAAGGGACGTGGGGATCCTGGTGGACACCAAGCTGACCATAAGTTATCATCGTGCCCTTGCGACAAGGAAGCCCACCATCTTCTTCAGGGGAAATTACAAGGAGCATTGCCAGCAGGATGAGATACTTCCTCTAGCACTGGTGAGACACATATGGAGTGCTGAGCCCAGTCCTGGGCTCCCCATACAAGGAACATACGGATTTACTGGAGTGAAACGAGGGGATGGGCCACAAGATGAGGAAGGGAATGGACTGTCTGTCATACAAGGAGAAACCAAGAGCTAGAACTGCACAACCTCAGAAAGAGACAGCTGAGGGAGGAGCTCATCAGTGTGTAAAAATACCTGATATGGGGGCAAGGGATAGAGAAGATGAAGCCCAGCTCTTCTCAGTGCTATCCAGACAAGAAGCAATGGGCACAAATGGAAGTACATTAAATCCCGTTCAACCATAACCTTAGACATACTCTTTTCCCCCTTCCTGTGAGAGTGGTCAGACACTGGCACAGGTTCCCCAGAGAGGTTGTGACCTCTCATCATTGCCGATACTCAAAACCCAACTGGACATGGCCTTGAGAAACCTGCTCCATCTGACTCTGCTCTGAGCTTGGGGGTTGTTCTTAACAGATAGTCCAGCAGCAGCTGCCACAGATCCCATGCTAAATTCAGGTTTACATCAAGATTTTTCACCTTACTTTTCCTGGTAAAATATGACTTTTAAAGTATAGCAGTGTAGCTGCCTTATTCAGCTCAACGATGAAATAATGCGCATTGCAATATACTCAAGCTGAAGGCACTAACAGCCAATTATCCTACAAGTGGTGGTTTTTGCAGAGCTAGCCTTTTGGTCTTTACTGTTTCTTTTCCAAAGCTGCCATTGCTACTGTGCTTACATCAGAATCTAAATGGAAAGTATTGGTTCAAGTTTAAAACGTCTAAATAAAAGATACAGCCTAGCACAATGGAGTTACAGCCACTTTCCTTTCTCTCTTTTATCTTCTGCCTGCAAGGTTAAAGGAACGCTAAAAACACCTGCTCTCCTTAAAAAAGAAAGTCCTTTCTGTTGCTTACTGCACTGAGTGCTGCTCTATAGTTTCCTCTTTCATCACAAAAGCAGCAAATGCATTTTAAACTTGCAGCAAATGCCAGTGAAACTCCTGGAATACTTACGGAATACTTATGGAATACTTTTCTAGTGCAGGCCGAGTCATATTAGCACCAAGATGCTGGGAAGCCTGAAACACTCTTAGAAATGTTGATTCTGTTGGGGAATCAGAGTTCTCCAGGTCTGACTAATTGTCAGTCTTCTGCAGACCGAAGAGATTCTCTGGCCTCCCCCACCATCCAGGGGAAGCATTAAAACGATCAAGTAACGCAGAACTGCAGGAAAGAAAAAAAGGAAGGTTGCTGTGGGAAAGAGCCGAGTATTAGTATTTGACAGACTTTAGTGACTACCATCAGACTCATTTCCGCCATATTCCAGTCATGCCAGTTCAGTTCAGACCTAAATTCTAACATCTTCCTGGTTCAGTGGTGGTCTTGGAAAAACTAGGTTTACGATTGGACTCTATGATCTTAAGGGTCTTTTTCAATCTCAATGACTCCATGATCCACAGTATAATAAGTGCACACATACCCTATTATTGTCAGTGCTAAAGTTTGCAGCAGCAGAAGCATCCAACTAGTATTTGGGCAAGCCCTGCATTAGCAACAAATCACCTTGATCGATATTTACTTCTTCAAGAATCAAACCCAGGAATGTCTACACGCAAAGGGAAAACAAGAAATGTTGCTAATGGGTACAGAAAAGCCAGTCACCAGGGAACCATATGAACAGCTTCATTTTCCCATTAGGAGCTAACACAGGAGTCATCCACCACCACTTGTTGCAGAGTCATGATTTTGCCATACTACAGCCACAGAAACCAGGTGCTGCAAACAGCAGCTCTCACTCCTACCCTGTGTAGATGACCACCCTACAAGGAGGAGACTTCATCTGGTATTGGCAACATTGGTTTCTTGATTGGCACCTCAAGCACTGTTGAGACTCAAGTCAGTAAAATTGGTTTTCTCAGGCCATGGAGCTTACAGACCAAAATTTGAGTTGCTGTTTTAAGCTACCTTTCAGTTTTGAAGGTATTTATTGTTGTGAACACTGTCCTCATTTTCCACTTAGTTCAAAAGAGAGGTGAAAATTTGGAAAAATTTCTGCCAGGTTTAGGTTTTTTTTTTTTCTTTTTTTTTCTTTCCGTCTGCATTCCCAGTGATAGAAATAAACCAGAACAAAAGGAAGGGCCAGGCTGAGCCCCCCTCTTGCAATTGGCACACAGACATGCTCATTAACCAAATGCATTGTAGCCTGACTCTGCTGACAACACAGAGCAGGAGCTGAATCACTGAGCAGGGCTAGAGCATAGCTGAGCAGGGCTAGGCAGAGCCTGGGTTTGATATAGTAGATATTTGGGGAGTCAGTCCAGCAACATAGGACCTGTTTTCTAACTCTGCATGTCAGGAGTTAACAGTCTGAGTGGAGCAGCCTGCCAGGTACTAAATGAGAGCACTACTGAGGTTCACAATAGGAAACCACCAAAATTTCTGGTCAGTACAAAAATATCATCAGTGGGGTTTTTTTCCCCTCGTTGATTTGTCCTAGAAAGTTTTTACCTAATTTTCATATGGTCATTTCTATAGAAAGAAGGGTAGGACTGAAATTTCCTACAGTGAATGAAGGAGAATTTAGAGAAGTGTTTCAGAGCCCACATGTCGCCCTTTCACAGATTACAAACCATTATTTGATAGTATTTGAAGGGTTCAAAGTGGCTTTGCTGTTACATACAGTATTTTACCACATCCTAATTACAAGTTTCTGAATCACTTAGCTAGTTGCAAAAAATCTTAGAGGCATAAAAATCAGAAAACAGAGGTAAATAATTCATATGTGTTGTCATGAAGATGATGGCATTTCTGGTGATGTTTTAAATATTTTGGATAGGCAGTACTGACACAAAATAACTCAATGGAAAACAAAATATGAATAGCTCAGATTATTACTTTATATACCCATTGGACACACTTTCCACTGAACCTTGAAGTTAATCTCTTATCAATGCTGATTTATTACCACTTTTGCCTGCAAGAGCATATGTATAAAACATTAAATCACAGTAATATTTGCACTTTCAACAGCCAAAACTGAAGGGCAAAATACCAGGTTTGGATGACACTGACCTCCCACAGCTGCCCTCAGGTATTGATGTTATGTGAACAAAAACGGAACAAGTGAGGAGTGAGCAGGACCTCTATAACCTAGGAGAGCTTTGCATCAATCCCTTCACAATTTTGAATGCCAGATGTTTAAAAATCAGCAATGAAGGTGTTTACATTCCCAGCCCACTGCAGCCAGTGTCTCTGCGGCACAGTAAGCAGGAAGAAGCTCAGTATAAAAGCACTTGGAATGTGCATGCGAAAAGTGACAGTCCTTAATGAAGTTAAACCATTGCCTCAAAATGATGCTGGAAGAGCCCAGCTCTTGTTTCCAGGAGTGGAGGAAATATTGAGGCACCACAAGATTGAACCTGTAGAAAATTTTATATCTTGTGTGTATAACTTCATTTGGCCATGGCAAGAAAGAAGAGTTCTTAAACACCTGCTAACTGTTCAACATTTTCCTGGACTCACTGGTCTGGTAGCATTTGCATTCTGCAGCCAAATCATACTTCTTGCATTGAGAAACCCACCAACTTCTGTCTACTTGGTTTGTGTAAGAGATTCTATTGCTAACACATATGGTCTAGTCCAAATAGAAGTAGCAGGACTTCTAAGTCCTGCATACCTTGGCATTAGAGCTAAATATGTCTTAAAATTCTTCTTGGACCAGACCTGGAAACCTATGGAAATATTTCAGAAAATCTTGATAGTAAAACAACCTAAGCCATCAGGAAGGAGTAAAGGGTCTGTTTTGGTGATAATGAGAGAAGGTCTGAGCTCTATTTGTAATGCAAATACATTGAGTTAAAATCATAAGAGACTTTTAATTTTGCTCTGGGTTCCTCTATCACAATAAAACATTTTGTCTGGTTTCAAAGGCACTTCAGGTACAATAGTGGACAGGCAGTGCTGATAGATGGCTCCTGTGCTGCCTATTACAGGACATCTGTCACACATACACCTGGGCTGTTTCTCACTGCTGTTGCTTTAAAGATGACAGACACGTTTTCTTTCAGAAAGGCTGTCTATTTATATCCCCTTAACACAGCTTCTTTCACTGCTCTGTAGAAGCTTTATCCAAACAGGAGGGAGGCCAGTGTAATCTGAAGGATGCTTTCCTCATTGGAATGATGAATTCAGGCATGTCTGCCTGGGAAGGCACAGGGGGCAAAGCTGAAATTAGAAGTAGTCCATGAATGTTGCTCCCAGTTAGCTTAGCCATGCAGTTTTTAGCTGGGGACACACATGCACTTTGCCAGAAACAATGCACTCGAAGCAGCATCTATATACCTAATGGTTTATAAACATGCTTTAAGAAATTAATACTAAGAGGGAAAATCCACTGGAGGCCTGCCAGCTGCTGTCCAGCAGATTGCAGTGAAGAAGGAGGATGGAGTGAACAGCAGATTGCCTTCTTGAGCCAACACTGTCCTAGCAGAAAGAGGTGACGTGTGCTTGACAAGAACATCACAACATGCCCAGTCACCAGAGTAACCCCTTACTTGTCAGTCAGGGCTGTTGCCCCACTCTGAGCTTCATGCTGGACATGGAGCTGTCTGAGGGGTCCTCAGGGACCACGGTGATGGCTTTTTGCTCTGGGCCCCAAATGTTCAGGCTAGCCTGCTGCTGGAGGAAGGTACTACCCAGATGATGTGTTGCTGCCTACTGGCTCATCTTCCAGATACAGCAGGACAGACACCTGAAGACTGTCCCTGTAGGATGCCACTTGCAAGATATCCTGGTTTTTAGCTGGGCCTCAAAACTGGCATAAAGTTGTTTCTGATGTTTTCTTTTTTTTTTTTTTTTAATTTTCTGCTGGGAATTTCAAGGGAATGACAACATTCTCTCTAAGCTTCTCGAGGAAAAAAAATCTTCTGACGTCAGTAGAAGCCTTGCCAGTGACTTCAAAAAGGCCAGGATTTTGCAGTGGTCTAAAGGTATAAATAAAAATACTGAGCAAAATGTTTGGGCCACCATTCTTGTACCCATTTCTGGCCTTTCAAGGCCCTATCTACGAGAAAGAATAACATTACAAATTAGTCTAAATGCAGTTGTCTGAGACCTCAGTTTCAGCATAGTGAAATGCTGCCTGGTGAAAATAATGGGCTTGCTGTTACTTTTGCCCTCCTTAAAATTGCTGCTTTCATAGCACAGTTTCACTGCAAGACATTTATTCTTTATAAAGATTTGGCAAATAGGAACAAAACTAGGTATTAAAGCACTGGGATAACTTCATTAATTCACTGCAGAGAATGGTGCAGAGGAGACCCTCATCACTTATTCTTTAAATCCAACACTAAAGAGACAGGCTCAGTTTGTCCTTTAAAAAAAATAATAATAAAAGCTAATTCACAATGACTTGTCAAGACTTGCTGGACTTCCTTTTGTTCTTCTCATATATCCCTGAATCTGGGTACATCTGAGGAGGTAAAGATATGCTATTAAAGCCTTAAACTAGCATATGTTCACTCATCTAATTATTTCTACATGTAACATAGGGTGCAATTAACAGTAAATTTAAGGAGAATTGAAGACACTGCTTAGAGCTAAGGCAGCAGTGCACTTCTTCCTTCTCTTTGAAACAAACTGCAAAAAGTGGACACTGATAATCAAGTAATGTTTGCTGCAGAGTGGCAGTATAGTTCAGCCATGAAATACTCTTCCACATGTCATCACGGATGACAGCCACTTCCCCTGCAACAAGGTGAAGACCTGCTGTAAAAGACAGGAAGCTTTAGAAATCAGAAGACAGAAACCACGAGATACTGAAAGAGCTGCCGAAGAAATGCTTGACCTTGAAACAAAGATGACTTTGCCTGATGAGTTCTCTTGCTTCCACATGCACAATTCTTTACTTGCTTAAATATCCCGACCTGGAGCACTCATTCCCTCAGGGCCTAGTGCTGGCAATAGACCCCATTACTCCCTGTATCTCACGTCAGGCGTAAAAAATACCCGGAAGACAAAACTGGAGCTTTAGCATCTCCCGATCATGTTGCTTTCACAGAGACAAAAGACACACTGGTGTAAACTGTTTGCCTCCTTCCTCCACCTGTTTCAAATGACTATACAGGCAATGCCAGCTCTGCCTCCACAATTGGGCTGTTTCTTATCAGTCCAGATGCCTCAAGCTGTTATTAGCTATTATGCTATTGGTCATCATTATCTCTCAGACACATCTTCAGAGAGAAGCTTGAATTTGCAGATGCTCTCTGCCTCCCAAACCATCTCTGCTTGAACAGACCCATGAAATCTGGAATGTCAAATGCCCATTACCATAGACTTTCACTACAATTAACCCTCTCCCGACAGACACAAAGGAGCTGCCCTCAAAGCACTGCTGGAAGTGCAATGTGCTCACTCACAGCCATGGACTGCCAGCTGAAAAATTAACCCAATATACATTAATGGGAAAGAGATTAAAAGGTCATTTGATGGTGATTAGCAACACCCCAAGCATTCTGTTCAGTGTTGTTAGCAGCCCTATACATATTAGCTATGAGGTGTTTCCTATGCCTTCCTGGCAGAGACCACATTGCTGGACTGGGTTTACACAGAGAAGTGCATGTGTTAACCAGGCACAAAACTGCCATCAGGGCTGCATGTAAGAGTGCAGCCTTTCCCAAAGCAGAGGGGAAGCAACAGGACCCCGTGGCACAGCAGTAAGTTTGGGCCCTGCATGTGCTGAGGAAGGAAACCCCCAAGAGACTGCGGGAACCAGAGGGAGCTCAGGGGCCACGCTCTGGCTCTGCCAGCTGGGGTTGTGAAGGTCATCTCCAGATGTGGAAACAGCTACAGCAAACAAGAAACTCCCACAGTCACTCCTGAATATAAACACTATGACATGCAAATGACTAACTAAATCAAGGGCACTTCAGTGGAGGGTGGCATTAACAGCTCCATCAGCTTCTCACAAGTGACTGTGTTCAGGTAACAGCAAGAAGGTCATTCAGGAGGCAAGAGCTCCTTTAGACCAGGCACTGTACAGCCTGGGGTGGCTTCCCTACACCTCTCTGAATCTGCAGTCCCCAGGAAGACTGTAACAAAACAGAAAAGTGAAACAAAACAACTTGGGGTGAAAAAATAGTCAATAAATTAATCTCTGTTAACTCTGAACATGGAATTTCTGACAAAGGCTCAGTTAAATTCAGCCTCAAGATGTAACAGTGTAGTATGTCTAACCTCCCTCAAAATGTGCAAAGCTCACTCTATGGACAGGACAGTGGTCAAGATTCAGATCTTAGGTGTATGGAGTTTTTCAGATTCAAAGTTAATTCATCAGCAGCCATTAAGGACTGGCGGCTTTGTTGGAGTCAGTAGCACTATGTTCATTAACTCTACCTGATAATCTGGCCCTTAGGGTTTGATTCAGACACAGATCTTTAATCAACTAAATGCCAACATGAGAATCTACAGATGCATTTGTGGACAGCCCATTGATTAGAACAGGAACAAAGAGGTGATTTTTCCCACATATGTTTAACAGCTATACTTTTTCATCGTTTTCAAACCCAACATCAGTCAGACCCAATATGACTCTTTGGAGAGAGCTACATAAACCAGAGTCCCTGCCCTTTTATATAAAAGGACAATGCTGTGCAGCTGAGGAGTATGATGTGAATTATTATTCTCAATACACTGCAGTCTCATTGCATTCCAGGGCAGTCGTCCGAGTCGATTGCAATGCCCAGAGTGCTGGCAATTGCAGTCCAGGGGCTGGCTGAACTAAAAGCCAAATCAGACGCTGAAGAATAGGTAAATGCAGATTTCCTCTGCCTTTCAGAGGGGAATTAAAGCTCTTAATTTTGTTTCCAGGGTCAGAATTTCCCTGCTGATCAATGCTGCTGTGCTCTGGTGCCCAAGGTTCTCCTGGAGTCCCCACAGTTCAGGAATTTCTTTAGTCTGATCAACCCTTAAGGTTAAGGAGCAGAACTAGAGATAAGACTTCCAGAGGGAATTCTAACTGAAAAGGAAAAGTAGAGGTGGGATTAAGCCAAAAGGATATCCATTCTCTACAACCCCCACATGTGATCCTAGGAAGAGGACCGCATTAACATAACATCACACCTGGCCTGGACAGGAGGGAGCTGTGGCTTCTCAGGCAAGGTGAAGATTCCAGGCAGAGCTGGCTGCTGGCTGGCTGCCAGGCTGTGTCCACCTTGCAGAGGGACAGCTTGGCCCAAAGCCCAACATGGAGGCAACAGGACACTTGCTCCCACGGGCTTCCCACAACCTTGCCCTCCTGTCAAGAAAAGCTGTGGCCACCTCCTTTCCTAATGGTGCAGGCAGGAATGTAAGTACAAATGGCAGGACTGCAGAGCTGGCATTGAAGAGTAACCAAAGCATGAACTGCTTGAGGGCAACCTGGGCTGTGCCTCCTTCACCCTTCTGCAGAGGACATGCTGTGCAGTGTCCCCACACAGCATCAGAGAAGGAGAGGGGCCACAGGCACCACTGAGATGTGTCACTGGCCCGTTGGTGATGCTACTGCAGCTTTGTATAGAAGGTGCTTGGGCAAATCANAGAGAAGGAGAGGGGCCACAGGCATCACTGAGATGTGTCACTGGCCTGTTGGTATGGAAGGTGCTTGGGCAAATCGAAAGCCGAGCATTGGTTTACACATCCTTCCAGGAAGCATCGTTATTTAATGGATTTAATTAGCAGAGGTTCCCCATTCATTCATTTTGTCTACTTAGCAAAGGGATGTAAAGGCTGTGAGCCTCAACTTACTGGAGATCAGCCTCGAGGCCTTCGCTCCCTGTTGAGCCCTGTGGGAGGTGAGCAAGCTCAGCTTCTGGAAGGAATTATTTTCTGCAAGATTGTGTCCTTTGAGACATGGAAAACCCCAGTGACAAGAAGGTCTTCTGCAAGTTTAATCATCAGAAGGCACCATCAGAGTCACCTGAACAGACTGTTTGTCTAATATATGCCAGAAAAACATGTTTACTAATTTCTGCATCCAGCTGACTGAGCTGGAACTTACTGGTCTTGTGTGAAACACTCTCACATGATTTAGTTGAAGAACATTCCTGGACTCTGCCACAGATATTTGATATCTGACAGCCAGCATTGTCTCATACATTGCACGTCCAGGCCATGAGCTGATGAACAGCTGATGGCTTTAAAAAACCCAAACCTGAGCACTTTCCACATTGAAGGGAATAGGGTTTTAATGCTTGGGCTCAGTACAGAAGCTATAAAACGCCCTGCAGTGTGACTGCAGCATTTTCTGGCTCCCCTGCTATCAGCACATCTGAGAGAAAAATGTTCTCTTAGACAAGAGGAGCAAACGCCTGCACCCTCTGTTACAAGTGACATGGAAGCAAAGACCTTCCCTAAACATGGCAGGTAATTAGAAGATTAGGAAGCCTCTCTCTCTCTGTCTCAAACAGTAAGGCCAAGGCTTAGAAGACCAGTGCTGGGGTGCATAAATCCTGAGCTGAAACCTACCTACACAGCAGTCCCCAAGATTCTCTGTTGTCCAATGGCTTTGGAACAGCCTACAATAAAAGTGGCATCTAAGCAAGTGAGGGTTAAAATTGCCTCCACAATTGACAGGTCGGCCATTCTGAGGGGAATTCATCCAAAGTGACACAGTCCTGAGACTAACCCCTCCCTTGCTGGTTCAGTAGGCAGAGACAGCACTGCTCACTGGAATGAGACATGTGAGAACTAAACCTTGGTCCAACACAGTTGCCCTCTTTACTATAAATTGCAGTGCAATGCAAGAGTCCTGCCAAGATCAGCTGTTTCCTCTAGATTTCTGTCAAGCTTTGACAGCTCATTAAAAGTTGGGAGGGGAAAAGGGTTTGATTTGCTTCACTTAGAAGCAAAGCACAGAGGCTTACCCTTTTGCTCAAACAATGAAGAAAAAATGACCTTCACTCTCCCCAGCTTTTCTATGCCGCACCATAGCTAACAGCAGGGGAGGACCCAGTTCTGTGAACAATTATTGCCAAAAGTCTTTTAGAGCTTTAAAATTGATTCTCCAGTCAGATACTAATTTGCACTGCAAGAAAAGATTTAGGGCTGCCTGCAGGTTTAAGGCATACAGCTGCATCGATTCTGCTGAAAGCACCTTTTCAGGCAATCTTTGCAGCTTGGAGAGCTAAACCTCACATTTCACCCCACCCAAATAGATTCCCCCCACAGACTCTTACAAGGGCAGAGCCACTGCAAACCCTGCATGCCAAAGCCACACTGTAAGAAAGAGTTAAATATCCATGTGACACCATGCTGCCAGGAAGTGTCATGGTGTTTGTGTGCAGTGTGTTAGGGTGACATTAAAATCAATGTGTGCTCTGTATACCTGCAGGCAGTGCTTGGTCCCTGGTAAACAAGGCAGGCGGGGCTAGGATGAGAGCTACAAGACAGAGGAATCAGTAACTCTGCTCTGTTTAAAAGAGATCTCATTTAAAACACGTGGCAGTTCCATATAACTTGCCAAGAACATCCAAAATACCAGAGCGCATTTTTGTTCTTCTGTTGGAGCTTTAATGCTAAAAAAAGTGCTGACAATACCTTTTTATACAGGAAAAAGCTTTTGTGTCACATTTCTCTAATACTCTAGGAAGTTATCCAATCAATCTACATCTGCCTTTTCTATCTATCAAACCTCAGTCAAAACATTCTTCTCCCATTAAAACCAATGCAAACAATCTACCAGAGATTTCTTACTTCTTTTTGCAGCTATGTGTCTCATGGCAAGAAAAAGAGAGGAAAACAGTAAAATTTCCAGGGGAGAGCCTGGCCTTACAGAGTTTTGTGTCCCTCTCTGGTAAGTCCACACAGTTGAGCCACTTTGCCCTCTCTGGGCTGCCCTTGCTGGTGGAGGCACAGGCACACCTACTGCAGCCTTAGCTCTTTGTCCTTCTTTTCTTTGGACCTAGCTCTCCTTGTTCTTACTCTTGGCTTGCAAAACAAGAGCCATACATTCAGCCAAGCATCTCAAACCACCTTATTTCTGCACCAAGAATCAAAACCTCTCCCAGAAGCTGTACCCTTTCCTTGCTATGCATTAATAACACCGTACACTCAACATAGCACAATATCCCACCTCTGGGTCCCTCCTCTCAACTCAGACCCTCCATCCTCTCCACCTGACAAAGTTTCACAGCCCTTTGAACCAACCTTGAATAAAGGCATCACAGAAGCAAGAACTCCGTGTTGCATCTTACCTGCAGCTTCCCTGATTACCTCAGCTGTTCTGCAGGATAGACAGTCTTCTTAAGCCATCACTCAAGGCTTTCCCGTATCTTCTGAGAAGGATCTTTAGCCACTGTTATACCTATGTCTCTGCTACAACTCACTGCATCTTCATCAAATGCCTTTAGGCTCTTGCCTCCTATCTCCTGCTGCTCACTGAGCTCAAGTAATGAAGAGCACTTGTGCCCCTGCTCTCTTCCCACCTGTCAGAGCCCTTACTGCATCCAGAGTTTAATGAACATCACTAATACACCTAGTGTTTGCAAAGATGAGGAAAGATGAGAGCCTCCTTTCTCACTGTCCTCCTTGCAAGGTCCAACCTGCCAAGACCACTGGTTAGAAACCACTCTTACAGGAAAGCTGCTCAGAGGCTTTTCATCTAAATTGCAATTTTTGTTTTAATGAGCAATGTGCAATGCTCATTTTCATGCACATTGCAGCACTTTGGAAAACATGTCAATCACTTGATTTTTGAAAGCCAAACTGAATTGTTCTAACAGTGCTGAAATGCCTTTGCAAAAGATAGCTCATCTGCCTGGAAAGGCATGCAGCATCCCAGGAAAAGGAGCATTTAAACCAGCCCATCCCTTCGTCCACTGACCTTTCTCTTTACTATCAAAGCAAAGCTCTGCACTATGGCTTTCTTTCCATTCACACTTGTTTGTTGCACATGCTGCATGCTCAGGCAAGGACACTGAAACCAAGCCTCTTTTTTTCTCCTAGCATCTGCAATTGGAGGAGTTTTGGGGGGTTGGTTGGGCAGATGACCTTTTAAGGAAATAGGACACAGCACTGAAATCTCAAATAATTTATTCAAGCAAAACTTGCCAAACAAGTTAAAGAAGTATAAAAGCTCTTCTGGGGTAGGTATTGAATGCCTCACAATGATAGAAAAGTGTGATCAGAGCAGACTGCCAGGAAAGAGCAGTGTGTACAGTGTGCCACTATGTATGGGCTTGGACAAATAGAAGAGACAAGTGTGCCCCAGTAGAGGGAGGATTCAATTGAGGTATTTTTCTGTTTTCTATTTTGGCCTGCACTGGAGACAGAAGGGCCCAGCTGTGCTGAAGCTGGACACAACCTCCATATGTGTAGCTATCAAAAAAGCTGTAAGCTATACCACGTAGCTCTCCTTTTGTCAGGGGTAGGTTCTTCAAAAGCTCCAGCTTCAATTTCAGCAGAAATTAGGACCATTTAGGGACTGCTTTCAATTTTGTAGGCTCTCTCTGCAGTGCCATCAATTAGCTTGCAGTAGCTATTCCAGCCTGTATGTGAGCCAGGCTAGAAAAAAATAAACAAATGAAATGGCACAGATTTTCTCCCTGCAAGCAAAGGAATGGACATTACGAAATGCTGGTTACTGCAGCTCTGTGCCTTTGGAAAGTGTGCCATCTCAGAGAAATACCCAGTGGAAAAAAATAGGATTGCTTTCTGCTCCACCTGTGCTACCAAAAGGAAATAGGCCAGAGAACCTGGCTTTGGCTTTGCAAGGGCAGAGAGACGAGTGACAGATGGGGAAGAGGCTGCTAAACCACAGCCAGTCCAGGAAGGAGCAGCCATGCACTGACTGTGTAGTTTGCACTCAGTTTAGTGATGTCAGGATATATCCCCAAAGCACAGGAATACATGTTAGGAAATGCAAGGCAGCTGCCAGTATCACTCATGGCAACATCCAAGAAGTGAGGAGCAAATAAGAGTGAGCAACCAACCACTTCACTCTTCAGCTATCCTTCATCATCAACTGAGGCAAGCTGGAGAGGTTAGTGAGTTTGAGAGGAGGGAGAGAGCACTGTCAGCTCCCAGGATAATAAAGCCCAAGATGACAATGCAGAGGACAGCACTTTCCAGAGAGCTCCAGCTACAGTGAGCACATTATTCTTCTCTAAAATACGATGAGTGCAGGAAGGAGGTATAGTCTGTCAGTGCATGAGCTGTACAGCAGGACAGTCGGGGTGAATACCAGGAAGACTTTCCCAGCAGAGAAATACATAAGCATGCAGAACCATGTCAGTGAAGGCAAAGAGATAAACCTGTAATAAAGGATATTTCATGTAATGAACCAAAATTGGAGCGTATTTTGCATTTGCCTTACATAGTTTGTAGGACTCATTACAGGGGCTTACTTAAATTGCTCTACAGCTCTTAGCTTTCTTAGCCAGCATTTCTCCTTTATGTAGATGAAGAAGTCACACTGGCTGCAGGGAGGTATTTGGATACAACCCGAGCAAGTGTCAGCCCTATTTATTCCCCATTTCTTCTCTCCTGCAGCCAGGAAAGAAAGGGAAAGCCTGTCCACTAGCCTCTGCCTACAGAGCAGGCACTCAAAGTGTCCCAAACCTAAGGGGAGCCCAGGAGTTGCAGCAGGGTGAGTAACCCAACGCATGGAGACAGTATCTCTCCTAGAGGCTTTACCCTAGCTTAAGACTTACTAAACCTGAGCAATTTCTCTCATTAATTGGCAGCTCACTACTTGTCTTTGAAAAAGCAAGAGACACAAATGTGAGGGAAGAAACACGAGGAGCTCCCAAACCCCAGGAGGAGCAGCTTCATGGATGGCCTCACCTCTGCTGGTTCCCAGGCAGACCTCCTCTCTCCTCCTCCTCGAGGCCAGGGTGACACAGTCCAGCAGTTCTTGGCTCAGCCCAGATGTGGGGGCTTTGCAGAACACAGCAGACATTCCTGCACACCAGCCATTTTCCACCAGGCACTGTGGGAAAAGTGGGTGCCGAGTGGTTCTGCTCCAGCTGCCAGGGTGTTTTTTGCCAGCCCCTGAGAAAAATGTCCTTAACTGCTCAGCTCACTTATGTCTTTCTGATGTTACGTAAGTGGATTGAGAGAAAAAACACTGCCATGAGCAGGCTTCTAATTAGAAAAAGAAATAAAAAGAATTATGGAATTAAGGCAAAACCTCAGCATGAATGACCCAAATCCCTTCCTTGTGCCGCAGTCCACAGCAGGCTATTAGAAAACCTTTTTTTAGAAAGAAAGTTAATTCATCACTAAGATGGCACAGCAAAGGCAAATTCTTTTGTAGGCTGGCACCCGCTCTCCCAAGCAGCTGATCCCACTTAATTTGTCTATTGTAAGTGCAAAAGACGCTTTAGAAAAAGATGTGCTTTTTGACACGAGCATTCCTACAAACACTGCTGAAATATGAGTAGCAATGGGGCATACCACAGAGTCTTAGAATCATCAAGGTTGGAAGAGACCTTTAATATCAACTCCAACCATCCAGCCAGCACTACCATGATAACTCCTAAACCATCACCCAGCACCAGATCCAAACGCATCTGTTGAGCACCTCTGGGGATGTGACTCCACCACCTCCCTGGGCATCCTATTCCAATGCCTGACCATCCTAACAGTGGAAAGTTTTTTCTAATATCTAATCTGAATCTCCTGTGCCTCAGCTTAAAGTCTTTTCCTCTCATCCTCTCACTGCAGGAATGGAAGAACAGACTGACCCCCACCTCGCTACAGCCTCCTTTCAGGGAGTTGTAGGGAAGGATGAGCCTCCTCTTCTCCAGAGAAAACAACCCAACCTCCCTCAGCTGCTGCTCATAAGACATTCTCTAGACCTTTCATGAGCCTTCTTGCCTTTCCCTGGACACGCTCCAGCACCTCAATGGACGTTTTAAAGTGAGGGGCCCAGAACTCGAGGTGCAGCCTCACCAGTGCTGAGTACAGGGGAATGATCACTTCCCTAGCCCTGCCAACCATCCGTACAATCACCATTTCCTAATTTCCACTGGCAACTTTCTGTTGGTTGTCTGCAGACTGTCATTGCCACTGAGAGTTGCCTACAGCGAGTTACCTGCTGTCACACTGGATACAGGTGTCTCATCAGCAGTGGCTTGCTTTGTGAAGATTTCAAGCATCCACAGGTCTCCATGCCCTGACCTCAACAAGAGATAAGAGGCACCCTACACTTCTCACCAATGAGGTCATATTTATTTAAATACTCAGTCTCAGATGTAAGTGCCTCAGTTGCAGATTTAAGTGCCCACACTTTAAAACATTGGCTAGCCAAACTAGTAATTTTATGGGTCTCATAAGAGCAAGTAATCTGAAATTTGCTGAGGAAATCTTCTTTTCCCTCACAATACTGCCTATTGTGAGTGGAAACACCTACCACAGAGTGATTTTGATGCCATTTGAATCCCTAAGGGCATGGTGATTTCTTTAGCATGTTAAGAAGTAAACCAGATACCCTGGGATGTAGTGCTGCTGGTTGGAAATCTCACATCCTCAGTAAAGCAGTTGATGTCTGAACAAGAAGCCAGATTTATTCTCTGTGTGTGAAGGCACCATCTCCCTGGAACTGCCATGTTATATGAGAAAGTCTGCATCAGCCAGAAAATGTGCACTGGTCATCATTGGTTTGATAGGAGGGTAGCTTATTTTCTGCACTAGCCCTTTTTCTGCTGGGTCAGTCCCCTCAGGGTGAGAGATCTTTAGGCTTTTTCCTTACTGCAGCAAGGCTGCAAGGATGAAGTACAAAAGGGAGACCTCAGCTTTCCTGCCTACAAGGAGACCTTGACAAATGCAGCACAGAGCCGAATAAACCAAGCTACCATAGGGAAGCACCCCACTCCTGCAGCTTGAGGACGAATGTTTGGCAGCCACTGGCACACAGGAACTGAACCAGACGACAAGGAATCAGCAAAGCTCATTAATAAAATGCCCTCTGCAATTGCCTGAAGGACTGGGCAATTAGTTGAAGCACCCTGACAACTACAAGGCACAAATACAGAAACACTGCATTTTTGGGAATTTTTTTTTAACGGAAGAACTGTTTTTGGGAATAGACTCCAGCTTGGGGTGAGCAGACAGAACACCACTGGCAGCAGAGGCACCATGCAACTGCATTATCTCGTAGTCTGTTCTGCTCCTGTCTTCTCAGCATAGGAAAGTGTGCCAAGGTGGGGTCCTCATGCCCGCTAGAAGATAGGTACATGGATATGCCTTATCTGTAACAGCACTGTGTCAAAATGCTTCACTGCCATAATCTGTTATCTTATGCTGTTTTGTACTATGAGACAAAACTTCCTTTTTTTGGGTAGGAGGATGGTCACTGTGATGCTGATGCTCTCGGCTTTGCATGTGGTGTGCAGGCATGCTGGTGGGTGGTGGTGACCATCTGCTACAGCAGGGACACTGCAGGGTTAAAATGCTTAAAATGCTGCCTCTTCCACCTCGGCTCAGGGGTGGCTGTGTGGGTGAGTCATGTGTTGTTGTGTGGCAGTGGGCTGTGGAAAGGCTGAGTGAATTCGTGCGAAAGGGCAGAGCAGCAGCTGATGCACAAGAGCCTGTGCCCGTGAGCAGCTGTGCAAAGGCAACTGCACTTACACAGCAGGAAGCAGCCAGGTCTCTTCTCCAGTAGGGACAGCACAGGGAAGCTTCCACCACGCTGAGCTTTGCAAGGTGCCCGGTCTCAGGCCTGAATCCAGAAAGCCTTTCATACCTGCTCTGACTCACACACATTCAGAGATTCAGGCAGAATGTTCACCCTTAAGAGTCCTTTCTTTTCCCATGTCAGCCTACAAACAGAGACCCAGAATAAGTAAGACAGTGCTCATTTTATTGTACTCAGCATGGAAACCAGATGTAAAACAGCAAAACATTAAGTTCCTAAGGGACTCAGTCAGGTGGGTAACATTGCTTTAGTATAACTTTAAGACTTTTCACATGCAAACTTCTGTTGGTATGTCCCAAATGAATGCC
The DNA here is from genome assembly GCA_013398015.1 of Oreocharis arfaki. NCBI lineage: Eukaryota > Metazoa > Chordata > Aves > Passeriformes > Paramythiidae > Oreocharis > Oreocharis arfaki. The sequence goes on along the minus strand of VZRR01008463.1, from coordinate 55,374 downwards.
ATGGTACACCTGGTAGCCTAAGACTAGCTTTATTTTGTACAGTACATCACATTCAATCAGTGTAACTATAAAATTAATAAAGCCACAATAATATTAGTTGTTGTTAGAAGCCTCCAAGTTGGTTTTCTTCTGCTGCTGGCTGATTCATGGCCATAGATTTTTGAAATTAAGAGTTCAGATACACTCCCTACCTTTAATTCTGGGCATAAACTCCCAATATTTTCAGTGTCACTAAGACTTTTACTTCACAACTCAGACATGATTTTATGTGCCACAAACACACAAATGGTTCTCTTCCATTTAATGGAAATTCCTCAGGGCAGTGTCTAAATCTGTTTTTGATGTAGTTGAAACTATTGACTGTGAACTGAGCTAAGGGAAGTGTCAGGAGAACCCTCTCACCTGTTGTAGCAGAGCTGCTGAGAAGTGTCTGAGACTTGTATTCTGCAGCAAACAACTGCTGGAGACTTTGCTGGCAGATTTGTCATTCATTTCTACTCCAAAGAGTGTCAGTCTTAGCAGAAAGCTAACAAAAACTTAAGGTCTAATATTTCAAATGAGGATCAGTTGATGTGATTCTGTTCCTAGTGAGATCAGATGCTTCCTATCACCCACAGTCTGCTCTTTAGAGACCAGATAAGGAGGAAGATTTAAACTTGCCTCAAGGTTGTGGAAAATGCTAAGCCTCCAGCATTCAATCAGAAGGGAAAAGGGAAAAAATCATATTAGAGCATGAGTGATGCATGAGACCTGCACACATGTACTCGCCTTTTAAACAGAGATGCACACACATAAGCTTACCTACAGCAGGAGTTTTCCTAGAGGAAAAAATATTTCCCTTCTGTGTGATTTGGCTCAGTAACAACATCACTTTTTCTTTAAAGAAGCCTGAATGATGAAAGGTACATTTCACTTTGCAAAATCTTCTTCACCAGGATTTGATGCAAAATCCACATTATAAACTCTAGGAAGCAAGAGCTACTCAGAAAACCCAAAGCAGAAGAACCAATAAATCTCAGAGTTTAAAAAAAAAAATCAGTTTGGCTCAATTCAGCTGTTATACTTCATTCTTCCTTTTAAACAGCTACACTGACTCAAGTGGGATAATTTAGGCCCCTAAGAGAATATTGCAGCCAGTTCAAGTTACAGGACCTGCTGACCTTCAGGTCCAGGGACCACCACAGCATCCAATGACCCCCGAGATATTTGGTAGTACGAACTATTTGGATAAGGATCTACCTGCATGTCTTTGGGTCAACTGAAAATAGTGACCACTCATCCAGGCATCACAGAGACACCAAAATATAAACAGGCAGAGATAGGTCACTGAAACAGGGAGGTGGGGAAAAGGAGGGAAGAGCTTCCCTCAGACCACAGCCCTTAACTTTCTAAGCCCACAGAGTCTGACAATCAGTTGTCTCTCATTCAGAGCAGCCATTACCACAAGATGTGTGCAAAAGAGTATCTCTGTTGTGGTAACATTTTGCATTAATTTTTAAAAAGTGCAGAAGGATGGACACAGAACAAGATAATGGAGCTAATAAGTTAATAAAATTTGTACTTTCATACAAACCTTGCATATACTGAGCTAACTAATGAAACACTGGTATGGTAGATTCCATGAAGTTTCCAAACTGAAAACCAGTGGCAGCCAATTTGAATTCCTCATCAACACTGATTTTCATTTAGACTTCCACTTCTAACTTTAACACTTCAATACAGTAATGAAACTCAAGAGAAAAGCTAGTGCTATCTTTAGAGCATATATTCATGTTTTTGAATCCCTTCAATATACTTCTTCAAACAGTGCATCTTACAAGCTCTTATGTTTTAGTAGCAGTAATAAACTGAGGTTGACTGCTTAGAGGTTCTGTTGAATCCTATTTGGATGTATCTATAAATACTAGCAAAATATACAGCCTTTGGAAACGTTCATTTTCCTAAAAGGCATGGGACAGCAACAAATAAAAAAATGCGTGAGGTCACAAAACAAGTGGGCAAAACTTCAGCAAAACTCTGATTTTACAGACATAGGAATGGGAATTCATTGTGAAGCACCTACACCAACTTTATTTTACTTCTCCTTTGGTCCTTCCTGCCCATGTTTCTCAGCAATTTCTTGTTCTACGTTCAAAATAAAGTTTCTGAAATGGAGATATTCCCCATCCTGCCCCTTCAGCTCTTTCCAAACCAAGTCAGCAGAAATGAGGCATAACTTCAGCACTTATGCCCAAACAACACAAAGCTGGCAGATCCCAACCAAGTGCACACAGATGGATGTCACAGCCTCACATGAAATCCAGGACTATATTGCAAAATGCCAGCAAATAGATGCTCCTTCAACTCGGGTATTGTATTGGCAACACCGAAACGTGCTTATTCTCATATTTCCTAGTGGAAAGCCCCCTAAGCAAAACTAGAAGTAAATCTTCCATTCTTGTCACTGCTTTTATTAATGGTTCTTGCCACATCGCCTTCCTAGAAGATGCAACTGACAGGGAAGTGTTTCCTGACAATTTGATTGTTTCCCAAAGTCTCTCATCTTGTAAAAAAATGACATAAAAAGTTACTTCAATTGGCTAGGCTGAAACACAGATATTTTTCTTTATTTTTCATATAGATTTATGTTTGGGAATGACAAAGTATTTTCTGTTTTATAAGCTGGAACTGATTTCCTTGGTTGTTACCCATCCAGCTAATGCAATGTGATTCTGAGTCATTGGGCAGAGAACAAGAATGGGGTGGTGGCACACAGATCATCTCCACCTACTCTCAGCCACATCACTACTCCAAGCACATTTTCATTTTTGAGACTGACATGTCACTAAGAATAGCCCTTCTTGGCTGGTACAAGCTCGCTCACATGCATAATATTTGCTAATTGCTACCCCCAACATGGTTGTTTTGCTGTTGGTGAAAGATGTGTCGTCACTGAGGATTCACATTCTCATCTAGACATCGTATACAAGAGAAAGCACTAATCACCAGTGTTAAATGAGCAGGTTGCCTACAGTCTGCCCTAGCAAGGCACAGTCAAAACCTAAAATATTTTCCATGAGATGTGCTGGTGATTATTGACTCATTTTTTATGTGTTGGCTTTTGGCACTTCATTGCTGGGCTTCCAACACATGTCTGCAGGACTTCTGCACACACCAGACAGTGCCAGGGATAATTTGCATCTTTGCACTAGTACTTGCCCAGAACACAGGCTGAGCACTGCATTTTTTTTTTTCAGTTATGCCCATGCAGTCGTTCAGATGCATCCACTCAGTAACTTGTCCATCGGCGCTTTGTGGTACAAATGCACCGGTGAAATTTTCCTAGAAGAAAGGTCATTTGGTGTGGGGAAGGAAGGGTGGACTGGCTGCTGAAGACTCACAGCTGAAAAAAGCTGCAAGGAGCCGGAGAGAGGGGGAGACCTCTCATTCCTTGCAAAGAAGCATTAATTCCAGTGCTGTCCCAGCATCCTGCTCATTCATTGCCAAGCCCAGTTTGGGCTCAATAAAGCAACTCATACCCATATGCTAGAAATATTTTGCAGAGCTTAAGCTAAAGGATAAAATTCATGGAAATCAGTGAATGAGTGATAGCCGTTTATTCTTCTCTGCAAAAAAAAAAAAATAATAGGACAATCCATTTGTATATTCAGACTGAGCATATTTGCCAAGGGACAGTTCAGACGAAGCTGGCTCACAGCTACAGCACGGGGAACGCAGAGGGGGACGCGAGCTGAGCCAAGGGACACGGCTTCACAGGAAGACAGGCTGGGCAACAGCTAGCAAGGGAAGGGGCAGGAGGGAGGCAAAAGGACCAGCACGGAGCCTTGGACTTGGACAGGACACAGCAAAAACTGCAGACAACTCAGGGAACCCCGTCAGGGCTGACACAATGTGGGAAGAGACACTGAACTTGTCAATGAACCTGACCTAATGATACTGTCAATATTAATCCCACACAAAATTTCACGTGAAACTCACATCTCAGACACTGCTAGGAAGGGGGTGGAAACAGCAGTACTAACAGAAGAAAGGTTGGAGGCTTTCCTCCTGGTAGGCAGAGGTGGGAAGACACTCTCTAATGTGGTGATTTAGAATTAAAAATTCAGCACAAGTAGGAGAGGACTTAAATAACATACAGAAATTGAACAAGGACATGACATAAAGCCCCCTGGTATATAACTGAGGAAAACTAGGAGTCAATTCAGTACTATGCTTAGGGGCAACACTTTTCATTGCACTGGGTTAAAATGTATCTTACAGTATTTTACTTTTATGCTGGGGAAAAATTGCCCCCAAACAGCTACTATGAAGTGGTAGGTGGTATACTCAAGAAGTCTGGCCTCCTAAATAACTGGGGACCACCTCAGGTTCGCTTCACAGAAAAAAAAAGAAAAGATATACTAATACTCATTTACACTGTGTAAACCTGTAAGATTTAGAGTAAGTTGTAAGAGTAAGATCTACAGAGTAAGTCAGATGAGTGGTACTAGAGACAGAAATAAATTATCATCATGATTCATGAAAAATCTTTAATGGACTAAAAGTATCTCCTATTTAACTCTAGTACTCTGCAGGATTACAATATCCAAATCATCAGTGCTTTGTAGGATTGATAACTGAATTTTCTAAAAACCGCAGGAGTTCCCCAGCCTCCCATAATGAACTCTAGTGGACAAAATACAAAGCTACTGGGAAACACATTTCTCAAGTTGAAAAATATTATTAAGTTGAGAAATGTGACCAACATATATTTGAGACATTATTGTATATCATACTTCTGGAGAAACAGTCACTAAGCTACCTTTTATTAGCAGTTTCTACAACTAAGTTCAGAAATACAGCAAAGATTGTCTCAATATTTCAGTACTGCTGCAAATTTTTCAAGTTAACAGTATAATGGTTTATAATATAGAGTGCAAGGTAAAACAAAATACATACAGGCTAAATAAATGGTATTCAGGTTATGAAAGGCAGCAAGAAAAGCACCAAAATACTGAAAAAACCAGTAGAGTTGACTAAGGACTTAAAAGGGAAAAAAAAAAATCAGTGTAACACACTAGACATAGAGGCTCATGGAATGCACAGGAAAGCCTGCTGCTATGGGAAAACATTACTGTGCATCTCTGGAGAGAGAAGAAAGATTCACACCACTTTCAAGAGTGATTTAGAAGAGAGGTGCTCAGCGCCGCGGGAGGCTGGGAGCAGGGGCTGCCCACCCCACCTGAGGAGGCAGAATGGCTTCCTGCTTTTTAAAGACTTGGCAGGAGCACCAGAGAGTGAGGGTGGGCACCATCCTGCTGCATGCAGGTCCATCTACCGATGCGCTCTCCTGTGCCTCACCTGCTTGTACCTTAAGAGCAGCCACTGCAGGGGACAAAAAGCCTCTCTCTCACCTCCCCTTCTGGCCATCAACATCCCACTGCCTTAGCTTCTCCCAGAGAGAGAATCCTTCAGTCTTGATCCTCATTCTTTGCCTGGTTCTGCATTTCAACAGGAGGGAAGACCGGACTCCCAGGGGCTCACCTGAGAACAGTGGTCCACAGTATCAACAGAAGTCAGCCTGCTCAGTGATCAATGTCCATAGGCTGTTCATGGACTTGCCTCAGCGTGGGTAACTTACAGACCAGGAAAGTTGTCTTGTGTTAGGTCTTTACAGCTGTTGAACCTTAATTCCACCTCCCTCAGCTTCCCCCAGTCCACCCCTTTGAGTAAGACCTCATAATGCACACAAATAAATTCCCATAATTCTGACAACCCCTCTGCTTCCTGCTTTATCAGAAGGTGCTGCTCTCCCTGCAGCAAGGTGGCAATTGAAATTTGTGCTTTTGCTAAATGCCTAGCTTTTTATCTGACAGCAGTCAAGGTTGGGGCATAACGTGGAAATACAACAGCTGTGACAATAATAATGGCAGGATGGAGCATGTGGCTAGTCAGAAAACAAAGGGGAATCATGTTCCACTGTTGCTGCATCACAACCCCAATTACACAACCAAACAGCAGGACTCGAGGGGAGGGATTCTCTCCACCACTGCAGGTATTTAGGCACCCCTGCAAACCATGTCAGTCTAACACAGAAGAGGGAGCAGGTCGGACGCAGCAATTAGGACGCCTGAAATTCTGCAGCATGGACTGGAACACGTTGTGCTGCCTCCCTTTCAGTTTTTTATTTGAGGATGTATCCGAGGAAATGGATTTCCGGGTCTGATTGTTCTGGGCCCGGATCAGTTTCTCGTGTTCCCGTATTTGTCTCTGTAAGTGGTTCTGGATAGCAATTCCCAGGGATTCTGGATCGAGGGAAGCACCATAAACCTCCCACGTCATTCCCTGCTCGTCCCAAACAACATCCCTGACGTGTTTGGACTGCTTCACCTGTACTCTCGCCTCCATGGCTGGGGTTGAGTGCTTTTTGTTCTCCCCCAGGTTCGGCACAGCCGGAGCGGAAGCAGGAGTCACTGCAGTGTGGAGCTCATGTCTGGACTCCCTGGCCTGGAGGCCCTGCTGCTGGGGAGCTGCTGATGCTGCCATGGAAGGGGCAAGACCTGCAGAACTTACACTCAACTTGGGCATCAGTCCTGCCTGCAGGCACTGGCCACCAGCCGTCTGAGACTGGCCACTGTCTCTGTGGCCTCTGCTCTCCTTCTCACCCGCATCCTCTGAGCATGCCTTTACATGGACAGCAGCAGGCTGGCTGCTAACATTCACCCCTCCTTTAGGATCAAGCACCACCAAGTTTTCTTCCTTTGGTTTTACCACAGACTGATTAGGACTGGCCTCCCCTTGACTCACACCCTTGCTTTGCACAGGCTTTTGCTCAGAGCTGCCCAGGACCTCCTTCTGCTCGACTCCACTGTCCGTGCCACAGAGTGAAGGTGACTGGCTGCTTCCCCCATGAGGGACGAGATCTCGCACGTTGTTCCCAGCTCCTGGGACAACATTGGTGGAAGTGGTGCTTGGCTCACCAGCGCCAGTCCCAGACTGTGACGGTGTTTGATTACCAGAGCTAACGTCAAGGTGCTCAACTGGGATGGGCTTTGGCAGGACTGGAGCATCCTTTGGCAGCTGAGAAGCATCCTTGACATCACGGGCTGCACTGTTCATTTCAGCATTACCCACAGATGTTCCTTGGGAGGTAACAGCTGCAGGGGAGCAGGGGAGAAGGGGTTTCACATTATCTGCTGATACCGGAGACGCCACGTCAGATGGGACCCCAGGCAGTTTGACAGGCTGGGCTTGGGCTGAAGCAGCCACAGCCACAACAGTCGATTTTGATGTGATACCAGGAGAACATGGGAACCTTTGTTGTGAGGATAAACTGTCAGTAAGTGCAGCCTGGCTCAGCCCCATACCTCCTTGGTAAATTATGTGCAGTTCTTCCTTCTCCTCTGGAGGAGGATTCCCTTTTAAGAAGGCAGCAAAGATGCTGGGACTGGTGGAAGCTGATTTGCTCTCCACGGTAGCCACGGCCTGCACCTCAGCGTCCCTCCATGTCCTGCTTACAGCTTCCTGAGTAAAAGGGCTGCTCTCTGGCTGAGCCGTCATTGTACCTGTTTCTCTGAATTTGGAGAGCTGGGTGGGGTTTGGACTCCCGGGTGTGGGGTCCAGGTTGTGTACAGGACGTGGACTCCCGTGGCCAGACTGGGCTGGTGCCTCGCTGCTCTGCACCGCTTCAGTTTTATCTGGGGGATGCGACTGCGCCGTGTCCGCAGTCCCGCTTTCGGCCTCCAGACTTGTCTGTGGGTCTCTCCCCAGGTCAGCTTCAGTTTGCCTTGCTGGTGAGGCTGACTGACACACAGTGGAACCATTTTTTTCTGCCGCCCTGTCTTTTTCCCCTCTTTGCAGAAGGTTTGCCTGAGAAGTATGACAGAATTGATTAACCCCGACAGGATCACCAGGGGAAGAATAATTTAACACTTCAAGTGCTGGCTGATCATCAGTCCCCTGAGGTTTCAAGACAGAGTCATCTATCTGTGTCAGGGAGCTTGTTTTGGCCTGGCTGCCTTGCACAAACTGCCGGGAGCTCTGGGGGGCTGGCATCATCTCTGGCCCTTGCCCCGCCAAGAGGGCTCCTCCTGCAGCAAGGGCTGGTGCTGCCAGTGCCTGGATGCCCGCTGGCTGGGAACAACCAGCAGGCTTCACATCTGCAGGATGTCCCTCTGCAGCTGTGCTGGCCAGCCCGGGAGAAAAGGCTTCCTGCTGGCTGTCATCGTCTGTGTGGCACTGCTCGCAGCTCTGTGTGCTGGCAGCACCTGTGCAGTTCAGGTCGAACAAGCAAACCCCAGCTGAGCTGGACGGGGTGCATGGGAAGCCATTGCTGGCCCTCTCGCTGCTGGGGGGTTGGGGCTGGTGCTTAGCAGGCTGCAGGTCTCCCAGGTGCTCCTCCTCTGCAGAAGCTGAGACCAGGGAAAGCTTGGCAGATCTCAGAGGATCTGGTACAGTCCCCATGGACTGTCTTCGAGAGATTGTTTGTCCTCAGCTTCTCCGTGGAGTTTTCTCGCTGGGCAGGCTGTCGGCGACAGGTTTCCTGTGAAGCTAATCTGTTAATGAAACAAACACAGTGTTAGCAGCAGTCAGATTTAAGAAAAAATACCCAGAGCTAATTGATTTTGCAGTGTGAAGAGAAATACTTGCAGGCAAAGGGGAAAGTGAAGCACCCAATGCTGCCTGAAAGTCACCAAAAAGACACAGATTTCAAGGATCTCCCAATTCTGAGGTCTGGATGGAGAAAACAATACTAGAGACAAAGCAACAGCAGCTCCTCTGTTGTTGACACATAATTGAAAACATTGACATGCCAGGAGGGAGGAGGAAAAAAAAACAAGTATGAAAAGAAAGAAGAAGTACAGACTTTGTGTGGAAGTTTTAGTCACAAAATAAAATCACTGTGATAATATTCTCTAGCAAGACACCCGTGGAAGATGGGTGCCTATGTGAAGAACAGATTCCTAGGTCTGAGTGGATTCCACGTCTTCAGCGAGCACCAGTTCCCCCTTCTTCTCAAGGATAGCCCTTTTGGCTCCACTACCAACTAGGACACAGTCACAGGGGCAACAGGTCAATTTAGACTAATGTGGATGAACCCAACTCTCACTGGTAACAGGAATATGGAGGGGTCATAACCTGCTGCCTGATGCAGATAAAAGCCAAGAAAAGATACTGCACACCAGGGCTGTGCACATGCTCACTGCTCTCACATTTAGATCCTTTGAAATAATTACAAGGAAGCCAGCTTCATTAATAAATGGGGGTACAGATGACCTAGAAATCAATTTACAAGTAGGTGGTATGAAATTGAATGGGGAGCATTGCAGCACCACAGAACAGGAGGGGTTCATGCCATACCCAGGGAAATGTGGAGGAGGGATTTTAAGCAGGTAGAACAGAGTTATCCAAGTTGGAATCATGCCAGGACTGCAGAGAAACCACTGCTTCAAGCAGGAGGTGATTTCTAAATGTGCTTGTTGGCTTTCCAAAGGGCTTAGCACTGCCCAACCTGGACGCTGCTAGAGATCAGAGATGGGATCCATGTCAGCAGAGTGGTGATAAAATCCCACCCCACTCTTCTTTTAAACTGCAGGCTATCTGGGCTTGTTTAAAAAGCTTTCACTGGCTTATGCTGCCAGCAAAATACAGGCATGTGACTTGGGAGACATCCAAGTTTTGTTGGCCTGATGATGGAAACATTGCTGTACCTGTTTGCGTGCCCGTCTCTGCAGGCACACAGGAGGATCTCCCTTGCTACATTACTAGGGAGATGCTGCTGGAAGCAGCGGTGCAATCACTCAGCTGTTCCAGACCGTCCCTCCACACTAGCAAAATCAACAAAAGCTCTTTCCAGAAAAATCTCTACTCTCCTTCTCTCAGCCTGGATTGTAGTGGTATAACTTCTGTAAAATCAGTCCTAAGTTTCAACACCTTAGGATACTTTAAAAGAGCAACAGGAGAAAACTGCTCAATGAAGAAAAATTTAAAAAAATACAGCCAGTCTATTTTTTTCTAAGGAAAGTAGTGCAACTTATTATTTATTCATTAAGCTTTCTGTCTTCCAGATATTAAAAATTTATTATTTTTATACTGCCTCTCTGGGCTCTGTCCAATCACAGAGATATAGTCTGCTGGGTTAAGCCAGCCCTGAGAAACTATAATCCTGCCCCTGAAGGATCCCAGGCTCCTTAGCTGCACTCTGTGACAGCAGCCCAGCATCATCCCACAAGGGCTTTCCAGGAGGGCTAAGGATTGCCAAGCTTTTTGAGAAGTACTGAGAATATGTAAACCAGGCTGAAAATCAATGGAAGTTTGCGTCTGCCTTCATTTTATTCTCACTTTAGAGACAGCCGACATAGTCCTGAAGGAAGGACAGACATTCCATGTCCACACTGTTGTGCTATAAACATCTAATGGCCGCGAGGAGAGGAGCAGATGGCTTTGGGTAACCATTGGACTAAATTCTGTTACTCTCTTCTTTCCTTTTCCAAATATCAATGCAAACCAAACCAGTATATACAACTGGGCAGCTCACATATATTTTTTTCCTTATTTTTCAGATCCAGAGTTTATTTAAGACAAATTAAGCAAATAATGGAACAAAACCAATCCTCATTTTTAGAATGAGATGAACTACTCAGCAAACAGTGTCAGAAGAAATAAAGATTTCAGAGAAAATCAGTTTGGTTCTTCACTACACAAAACCTGGGCAAGGCAATCTGCACACTGGAGCGCTATCTTTGAACTCATACCCACTCAACAGGGCAATGATTCCTAATTTTTCAATTAGATGAGTTAGTTCTGGTCTGAACCCCTGTATGAATTCTCCCCATCTGTTTAGTGGCTCTTCACCAGCATCACCTGAAACACACAGTTAAATATTTGCCTCGTATGGTAATTAAAAGAGATTTTTTAAAATTAAAAGAGAAGGGCTACCAACCCTTGACATATGTCAACAGAAGAAATTCTGCCCCAGAAAATCCACCTGGACCTATTCTCTGATGTGGGACAACTGAGCATAGTCCAGATATTTTGCCTGACCCTTGAATGTGGGGTGGGGGGTGGATCATTCTTCTGCCTTGAATGGCTCTGCAAATGAGTTAATTTATGAGAATAAGATTTCCATAAAGAGTTTGTTGTCAAAGTCATGGGAGCTATTTTCTATACTCGTCACTAAGCCATTCTAATGACAGGAGCCAAAGGCACTGAAGTAGTCTAAATAAATATGGTAAGTTAAGAAAATGCTCTAACTTAAGAATTAATAAAAATCAGAAAAAAAGCTGGGTCTTATGAAAGAGAGCAGCAAGGAAGCCCTGCAGGTTACAGAACTAGAAAGGCATTTTTACTATTGGAATCTCATTAATTATTATTGTCTCATTTTTATTATTTGAGTCCTGTTATACAGGAATGAAGAACAATGCTGGGACCTGTGGGCAGCACTACGCAACTGCCAAGACCGTGAGGATTCAAACAAACAAACAACACTGCCTGCAAGCAAATGTGTTGGAAAAACAGAAATACAAAACTCAGTAGAAGGCCAAAAAACATGTCAAAACAAATCAAGATCGCTGACTAATTTTTCAAGTCTTGTACGCCAGACCTGGAGCAATCATCCAAAGTTTTCTTTTAACAGGAGGTGAAATTAGTATCTCCACAAAGGTCAAAATCAATTTTTAGTAATAAGAACGGATTTGCTACACCAACGGAGTTCTCCTTACCCTTATTCTTGCAGATCAAATTAGCCTGCCTGTGTCAATCTCATCTCAACAAAGAATTATTCTGGACCTTTAGCAACAAGAGGTTTCTTACTTTGGCAAAGTCTTTGTTTGGTTTAAATGGCCTGGGAGGGTCCCTGCATGGCCAGCAGACCTTCACGGACTCTTGTAACTGAATAGGTCTTTTTAATGTGCTGTTAAAAAAACCCCAAAAAACCCCAAATCCCAAGTAGTTTCCTGACAACTCAATGCTGACAATGTAAAGAAATTCCTATTTATTTCAGCAATACCCAACCCCCAACAAAACAACACCGCAATTTTTACTCTTGCTTATGAGAAAGTCAACAAAACCAGAAAGTCTGCATGTTTCCTAACACAAACCAATAAATTTTCAAGAAATTCCTACATAACATTCTGCCTTCCATTCCCTCTGGAAGAAATCTGAAAATCTCCAAAAGCACAAATAAGACTGCCAGCATCTCCACCTATCCTCAACTGTAAAAACAACTAAAAAGCAGCTCCCAAACTAATCAAGCACCCGTTTCCCAGTTCTGGATTCTCATCAGCTTTCCATTCCTGGAGTCCCCTACTCTTTGAGCCCTCTCTTCAACCTTGTCTCTGCAAATGGAAGAGCTGAACACTTGCTCTTAATAGTTCTAATCTTACAAGATCTCTCAGATCATCACAAAAATCATTACACAGACACATCGGTTAAGAACAGAGATAAACATCTGCTGAAGTGGGAATTCAGTCTCTGTTCTCTTTTCCTGATCTGAGGGAAAAGACGATGGCTCACCTGAACTCATATTAGACCACTAAATACATCAAAAATAAAACACATTTCTTTAAATTTTAAACATAAAAATGCACTTGCAATCCCTCTAATTCTGCAGCCAGTGGGGTTTTTTCCCCTCTTTTCAATGTCAAAGAGCATTTATTATTCTGGTTTTCGTTAAAAATTTGCTTTATGGCTTATTTTCTCCTAATTTTCTGTGAGATCAAAAAGACTGGCACTACAAATGAAAGACAGCACAAAACAAGGACACATTCATTAAAATACATAAGAGTTTGCCTGAAGAGGTAAGATATAATATGCCAAACTTCCATCTTTCAGTGTGTTTTGGGATGCTGACAGGAGACAAACTATTCACTGTGATGACGGGGAGGGAAGAGGTGGTGGGGATTTCCACAGATACCTTGCCTACTTGTGATTCCCACCAGAGATGGGGCTGGCATTTCAAGCAGAGGGTGCCCAAGTCCCACTTCCCCTTCTACACCTCGGGAATGTAGATGTTATGGCAGGTCAGACCTGCAGGCAAAGCAGGAACCTGTGCCAGAGACAGGCAGAGAGCTGGACAGCAGAAGCAACACGTTCAGCACCTCAGGGCTGCAGCACTCTCTGTGCAGACATTAAGCAAAGTGGGTGATTGTATGTGCTGGTTTGCTCTTGACTGGCCTGTGCTGATTGAGTTAGCAGAACTTCTGTAACATTTCAGCAGATTCTGTAAAATACCTATTTATTCCCTCACTATCCACTGAATTGATATGACTTTACTCAGCCCAGATGGACAATAGTCTACTGCAGCTCAGAACTCCCTACAATCCTGACCTGTTTATTTCTACCTTTCACTATATTAAAAATTATATTTCTCATCTGTAAGTCTTTAAACTCTAGGCTATGTGAGGGCTTGCTTGAAAAACTTTTCAGTGTTCCTTGCTATTTTTTGGGGTAGGAAAGTTTGCTTTAGAAAAACATCTGAGCCACTTGAAGCCTCCAGCCAGTTCAAAGCTCTAGCACACGTTAGACAAGGATCCTCTCCACAGCCTTCCTGCTGCTGGCCACAGGAGTTAAAGACTTTCTGGATGGAAGGACACACTTTAATCACCTTTGGAAATGAATGCACATCTATTCATGGACCCCCTTAGCACATCTGGCCTATACAAAATGCTGTGCAATGCACACATGCATGCCCCCTCTGAGAAAAGGACCTCTGTTTGTACAAGCCTGCTCACTGGAAGTCTAGGCCACTCATTTTAGCGTTAAAGCAAACACCACCAAACAAAACCCCACAGCCTCTCCTAGAACCCTTCCCAACACCTGCACTAGAAGCCCTTTTTAATCTCATGTGATGCATGCCACAACACTAAATCAGCTGGAACTACCAACTGAGCCACATGAACAGCCCTGAGGAAAAACCAGATCCAGCCAGAGCTCTCTCTCTCTGGGGTCCAGAGCCTGGCTCCTCACCAGACCTCAGAGCTCTTCCTCCAGGATGCTGACACAAAACCAGCACTATCTATCAAATCTGCTCAGAAAGGTGTCATGACACAATGAAAGATTGAAACGGCAGAGGTAAAAATGGGAAATAAGTCCAAACACAAAAACAGAGGCTAAGTACTCATCTTTGCTTTGTAATGGTAGTAAACTGAGGAAAATCATGTGAAAATCCAGGGCAAGATGCACTACCATTTTCAGCCAAAAAGAGATGGCTGTCAATCAGCCTGACACCTACTGAAGAGTTATCTAGCAATATTTTGTACACGCTGAAGAAACACATTTTTCTGGTAGTTGACTCCTCTCATCTTGCATCTCTCTGCCAGGTATAGACTTTAACTCTGCAGAGTGCAGAGCATGGGAACTCCACTTTGGAAGGACAAAGCTCAGCTTAACCTGCTGCCCACAACCTACAGATGAGAAAACGTGTAAAGCCAGTCCTACAAATGGTGCAGTGGTCTCTGGGACTAACACAAAGCAAAGCAAACTGCTTTGCACCTTTCTTAATTTCAGCTTCTGGCAAACCTTAAGTACATCCTGCCAAGAGCCCTCAGTAGGACCTTGCCCAAACACCTCAAAGCAGTCCAGGGACACATGGGTAGCTCAGCAGTCGCTCAGGGACAGATGTGTGAGAATATCTGCAATCAGCTTTTAATAGGCAGGCACAGAGAATAAAAACTGTGTGGTGATCAAGCATGATTCAGCTCTACTGTCCTGCTGGCAGTTACCCTACAATTAGAAAGATGTCCATCTAAAAGGAAATACAGCTCTGCTTGGAGACAGGGTGTTCCAGTCTGTGTCCCACCTGTTCCCTGTGGGCAGCACCCATGTTGCCCTGGCCAGGAGACAAGCGGCAACCCCCACATCCACATCTGGCACCTGCTGACAAGGCCCTGGCGGGAGCTCAGGCACTGTTAGCAATGCCACAATGCAACTCAACCCCGAAAGCTGGGCTGCCTCTGCTGGAAATGTCATTGTCCTCTGGCCATGGCCAAAGACAACAGGCTGGCACATGCTGTGAATGGGTGGCAAGAGCGTCTTGTTTGTATGGGAGTAAGAATCAAGTGGTTACGGATTTCTGGGTGCACCATGGTTTAGCAAAACTCTTCCACATTTCCAGAAAGAAAATGGGTTTGCCTTGCACTCCAACATTTTAAAGCAAGAAAAACCAGTATTTGAAAGTGATAGAAAATACAGTGTCGAGAAGATAGCTAGAAGATAACATTTGGCAAAGACATTGAAAACCCTGGTTTAGGTTAAGAACTGTGGTATCATCTGCTGCCATCAAAGTTTTGAACCTTCACAGTTCACTCCTTTGTCACAGATTAAAAGCCTTTTCCAGGAGAAGTTCAGATCCTCACGTAACTGCAGCCTCTAGAATCTCTCCAAAGAACCCCACACGTGGTCAGAGGAGGGTGGCATGGGAAGGAACCACAGGAGGGCTGGATGACAGCCTGAACGTGCATCACCTCCACACTCTTCTCCCCATATCATCCTGCCCCTCTGCTTCCCCACTCAGCTCACCCTCCCAAGCATGCTCCCTGTTGCAGACAGGGGCCGTGGGCAGCAGCAGGGGCTGCAAGGACAGGCTCTCTCCCTGCACACCTCCTCCCAGGGCTACAGCACCCCATAAAAAGGCTTTCTTTGGCGAGGCATGTAAACATGCAAGAGTCCCTGCTGAACGCCG
Organism: Oreocharis arfaki; assembly: GCA_013398015.1. Taxonomy (NCBI): domain Eukaryota; kingdom Metazoa; phylum Chordata; class Aves; order Passeriformes; family Paramythiidae; genus Oreocharis; species Oreocharis arfaki. The sequence continues at coordinate 39,716 of VZRR01008463.1, read as the reverse complement.
GGCTTGCTGCAGAGCACTGCCAAGAGCCTGTCAGTCTTTCTCCTCCAAGGTGAACAGGAAGGATAAATGGCTTTATGAAAACAGCTAAATCAAACAACAACTACACCGACTGGCAGCTAGCTGTAACAGTTGCATAAGCTGCAGCGATACTCCTACCTTGGCCACCCTGAAAGGGAGGCAACATGTGGGTAAAACCCACAAGGATACACCTATTTTTTTAATTTCAGGTTATTATGTTTAGCCTCATTATTTATCAGCAGTTTTTTCTTTTTCAGTGTCTGACCCTGGAAGTAATTTTTAAGGAAATGCAACCTGACTTCAAGGGTAAGCCACATTTCACGAGGAAGTGTGCATGCACACTCCTGACCCACGCGCACGAGAGGAAACCAGCAACCCACTGTCCACATCAGGCAGGTGACTCCACTTCACATAGCTCACTGCCACTGCTTATTTTTCTCCAGCTTACTGTTGCGTAAAAACAAGACTTGGTGTTTGAAGAATGTGAACAGGAGGGTCATAAGGACCTCTCAAACACCACTTCTGTATTTGGTGTCGAAAGCAACAGAATTTCTGACCGACCAATGGGAATTTCACTCCTCACCTATCCTGCTATCTTTCCGTCTGATAAAAGTGTGGCGAAATCTAACCCCTCATTAATGCATTTTATGCAGCTGACTGCATTTGAATGTTGACAGCTGACAAACAAAAGCCCTTCCTGAGTTTTTGTGAGAGCAGTTTAGCAGTAGCCAACAATAAATACCTTTTTCCTACACAGCAATGCTATGGTGACTTCATTATCAAGCAGAGTGCTTATCTTCAGGGATGAAAGCATAATGCTGGCTTATTGCCCATGCAATTCTTGCAATTCTTGCTTGTTGCCCAGACAACTTGCAACAACCAGGATGATGTGGTTTACATGGACATCCATCCATTGGAAGCTGGACTAAGACCAAAATCACATTTGTGTGGTCAGGAAAAGAACCACTGCTGAGTAGGCATGCCTTGGAAAGGGTGTCTCTAGGGACAAAGGCTGTTAAGTACTCCTAACATGCTTTCAGATCCTCAAAAGGAAGTTTCCTGAATTTCATTATGACTTCCTTAAGAGCATTCCCCCAGTGCACTGAATACAAACATTCATCTCATGGCTGAAGCATCCCCAGGAGCAGAGTTACCACCCTTGATAATTAGGCCTGATTTGCTGCTGAATCACCATATTATCAGTGCCCATATAAATGTATTGCAGCAGCACTTTTATTTTAAAACCAACCTTGCAAGTAAGGAAATTCTACTTTGGAAGAGCTGACAGCAGGATCAATGTCTTTTGCATAAGGTAAAACCCAAAAATGATAATGTTTAACTCTTACGCATCATCTGAAAAAATTAGGTTCTCCTCATATATCATATTATTTTAATGAAGATGCTGGGCTCAGTGTTAGAGAAGGGAATAGATCTTTACATAACAGGCACCTGGCAAGGGACATATCCATTGTCATTTACAGGTGTTATCCTAACGGAAAAGAACTGCTCCAAACGGCATGCAATTAGAGAAGGATGCAGTGCCTACCCAGTCATTACTGTAACAGAAATTTGCTGCACCGTGTGATTAACCTAAGAAAGGCATGATGATGATCTCACCCTGTCTGCTCTTGCCTCCTGGCTATCACAAAACACAACTCGTGAATAGAGAGGCTGGCAGCTGAAACGGCTATCACCGTGGGGGCTTTTTGTAAAAAAAACCCCAACAGTTAAAAATATCTTGCCTTCTTCCTGCTGCCACCTCAGCAGTTGCTTCCTGTTTTTTCACATTGTCACTTTGCTCTGCTGCTGGCTGTCATTGACAGTAAGAGCAGCAAAAAGAACAAAATAATCTCCTTAGTAAACTGCCTCCTGCTAAACACCTTCTCAAAAAACCCACGAGGGGAAGCGCCATGTGCTCGGCCACTTTTTGTCTCATGTATTGAGGCTCTGCAGGAAACGGAATGGCTGCAGGCTGGAGGCCTTCGGTGCTCAGGGATAAAACCTGAGCAATTCTGTGGTATCTTTACCATGCTGGTAAATGCTCTTTTGAGGGCAATGACTCAAACCTGTGTGTCCAGCTAAGGACTCTAAGCTGCTCACCTCAGTCACTCAAGCTTATGATGTGACTTTAGTGAGACTGTTACATGAAAAGCTGTCAGCCTCTTCTTTTTCTTTACTTGAGGCTACACGCTTTATTTTGTTGAACATTGACCCTAGTGGAACTGCGTGAAACCAGGCCTCATTCATTATCTGTTGGGCAAATTGATGAAGAACTGCTTGTGGGATGTGGGGAAAGCAGCACTTGTCATGTGCTGCAGATAATCAGCGAGACCACTGTTCTTTATATCCAGCAATGATGGAACACCCTAAGAGTGTACAAAGCACTGTAGGTGGGTGACGGCTTCCAGTCACCTGACTAATGAAGGTCAGTGCCAGATGGGGAACTGGTGGTAAAATATTACAACCATAAACCACACCAGGTCTTCATTGGTCTCCAGAGCTGATAGAAGCTGTTGAAAGATACGTGAGAAACCTCCCAGATGACAGCGACTGCCACTATGGCAGATCTGATCACGTAAAATTGAGAGAAACTCGTTCCGGCTCTTGGCTTGAGCAAAAGGTGGTGCTGGCACAGCATTACTAAAATTCAACTCCCAAACCTTACATCACTGACTTTGGGTCCTGAAACTCGCCATGTAGCCAGAGAGCTCTTTGGACAAAGATAGGCTCTCAAGTCTTCTCCATCCAGCACTCAGATGTGCTTGAACAAAGAGACTGCAGTGCTTCCTCTGGGTGTAGCAGCCAACTCAGTCACCAAGTCACTCCCTCAACACCTCCACCTTCCTACAGCACAGAAAAACACCAACAGCTGTGCTGTATGATGGCTTATTTTAGGAACGACTCATTATTTGCAGTCTATCCCACAGGTGTTTGATGGCAATAGCTTTTTAAAGTTGCCCTTACAGGCAGACCAGGGGTGTAAAAATCTCTCACACTAACAATTGCAGGAACTATCCTCACTTCGGTTAGAATTGTTTCCTAACAATGGCTTATTCAAAACATGTATTTTTATCCCTACATTCAATGTGTTTCTATCCCTCTAGCCCCTAGAAGGGGGGTAAGGTACTCAACTGTCTGCAGCATTTTATACTGTGACTCAAATATGATTTTCACAGGCTTAAAAATAATTACATTCTCTGCTTCTGAATTCTTAAAAATCTCAATGCTCTTAAAACAAATCCTTATTTAGTGTCTGACCTGGGAAGTCCCATCTGTGTTGGAACCAAACTAAGCCCAGGATCACTTTCTCAAGACAGAGAATATTTAAGAGATAGCAATGAAAAATCTGGAGACATGTTCAATAAAACAGGCTGGAAACAGACACAGCAGGTGTTGTAAGCCAAAGCTTGGCCTGTTGCAGTTCAGTACCGCTGTATCCATACCAGTGACCTCTGCCTTATCCATACTAGGTGTATGGTCCAGTCCACACCCTTGAACTCTGCAAGGCTTACACCAGGCTGGTACGACACCCCTGCTTCCTCCAAAGGCTGGCATCTTCCAAGTTAGAGTTCAAGGTTTACACTGAGCCTATTGCTGGGCACACTGCTTCTCATTTCTTCTGCATTTAGGACAGGTGGATTCACATTTACATTTATAGGGTGACTGAAGCAATGCATGCAGTGATAAAAGCACTAGTAAAAAACAGCTTTGTTTTTTACAAATACAAAATTTGACTTGAATCACTGTCCCTCAGGATGACTGCCAAATTGGTTAATGAGTATAATTAGCATTAATTAAAATGACAGCTCAAAGGAGATATATCACATCTGAGTTCAGCTGAGTCTCCGGTTGACTGGAGCTGGCTGCCTCGACCTCCGGCCAAACCCAAAGCAGACATCCCTGTGGGCAGCATGACCAGCACTCACCTGGCAGCTATCCCTCCAGCTCACCTTCCAGCCTCCCATGCCACACTGCAAGCAAATCATGTCCCCAAGCATTAGGAAAAAAAAAAAAGAAAAAAAAATGATGTGGCACCCCCAAGCAATTACTGAGTTTATCACCTAAAGCTCAGCACCTCCCATCAGGCTGCACTGCTTTTTATTCTTCTTTGGAGCAGTTTTAGCTGCCCTTGCTCAAGCTGCCAGCATATTTAACCTGCAGATCTTAGAAGTGATCTGAGGTCAAGCTGTACCTTGCTAGAGCACAGCTGTGAGCAAGCAGGGCTGCGGGACAGCTTTGTCCTTGTTTCTAAGTCAGCTGCAGTGGAAGCTGGCAGGGCGTGAAAAAGGATCATTCACGGCTTAGGGTTTAATTACTGGACTCGCATTGAACATCAATGCCCCATGCACAGAGGCACACTTGAAAGAGTGAGAAAACACATAGCAACCTTAGAGCCAGTATGAAAATCCAGACAAGATGGTTTATTTCCACATAGGACCTTCTTGAAGATAAGTACTAGATACTTCAACCAGTCATCTGACAGCTGTGAATGCACAGCAGGCTTCCGACCACAATTTATTTTCATTGACATCCTGTTTATGGATACAATTTGAATTACCACAAGCTATGCATACTTACATGATTGAAGACAGACATACACATACATATAAAATCTGATATATGCTAACGAAGATAGTCATCTAGCCTAATCTGGATGATTAAAGCTAGGCATCGAAATCAAAGAAGCCTGATGCTCAAAAGTGCTGAATGATCAGAAATACCAGTAAAGCCAGCAGGATTCGAAAGTTGCTCAATATTTTTGAAAGTACAGGTTTTTTATTCCTGCTCTAACATACTCTGCCATTTTGCTGGATGCTACCTGTGAGCATAGAGATAGTAAACATTCATCACTTAAGCAGGCAAGACGCAGAGCAAAGGGAGGAACCACTACTCTTTCTGCCTCTTCAATACAACCTAACACAGATGAAAATCACAGAGAAAGCTAGGCAGCAGCCAGTGTTTAAGGCCAGTGATTTAACTACAGAACACCTTTCTTCCACATCTCATCATCTTCTACTAAAAGCTGTGCAATCATGAGCCGAGCAATTCTGGCTTTAGTTATCCACCTCTGCAACATTACCGAAAAAATATTCTCATGAGTTCCTTCCCTTCCTAGATTCAAGCCCTGAATCTACAAAGAGGGAAAGAGACCTCTGTTACATTAAAGCCAGAAAACAAAACAAGTGTACAGAATATGCTGCTGCTAGCATTTGCAAAGAAGAAAAACCAAACTCCACAAAACCACCACCTTAAAACTGTATAAGCAAAGGATGTTACAGACCCAGGAAAAGTACTTGCACATACTCCACCCATGAAAAGTACTTGCAACCACTGCAGATTCGTAAGTGCTCATACAAGGAGGTAAGCACTTTTGGAAAGGGCTCTGTTATTGCTCTCACTCTTCAGAAAGCTGAGGTGGGGCATGGGATCAGATGGGGTATGAACATATGACAAGAGAGAACATCCAGTGTAAACAGGGCAGCAGTCACTGAGATACTGAGCCAGCAACTCAATTATCTTTTCATCTTCTTACAGATGAGCTGCTTCTCTTGCAGAGAGAAAGGCTGGCAATTTGTTCTGTTCTCCGCTACAAACCTGTAGCCTGTGTTCCAGAGCAAGTGAACTCAGAGCAGACCAAGAACAAATGGAAGTAGTATGTGGACAGAGGCAGATTGTGTCAGAGGCTAAGTCCAGGCTACAGAGCTAGGAAACTAAGAGCAATTTATCAGGTGTTCATTGTATAACCATATTATCAAACACTCAGGCCACACTCCAAGAAACTGGGCTGTCGCTAAGGTGGGAAGCCTTGCCCTCCATCCCTGCTCAGCTGCTGGTCAGCACAGCCTAGATAATTACTGTAGCTTGATTTCCATTAGCTCTCTCCACTCTGGTCCCTCATCTATTTATCAACAATCCTGAGCCACAGGTGTGGGCAGCCACAGGAAAACTGTTGGGTTTGTTCTACTCCAAGTCAACAGGAGAAAAATATTTTTGCAAATACAGACTGCTGTGTGAGGTGGTTTGAGACAGACAGGTGTCTGGTCAGCACTGCAGATGGGCTGAAAAATCCCCCATCACCACTTCAAAACTCTCACCCTTTTCCTTTCCCAGAAGGACAGAAAGTGTGTTCTTTTGCCCTTATGTGTGGGGGCTTTGCCTTTATTCAAAGGGAAAAACTGCAACACCTAGAGATTCATTAGGCCCCTGGCCTTCTCTCTGGGCAGCAACCAGATGAAATGGCTCAGCTGTTGAATTTCAAGGTTAGCATGCCTCACTCCCAAGTTTCTCCCACAAAACTAAAGTGTTAATGCTGACCTTGGGAACACCAGCCTTCTCCCATATAAATTCAGTGACTTCATTCCATTTATGAGGCTGACATACCTCTACAACTGCTGAGTGAATTTTCTCTGGGTAAGAAGGCAGGAGGAGATAAGGGGTAAAGGGGAAACCTGCTCTTTCAGAAAAAAAAAATAAGGATGTGCAGAGGAAAGTAAGTTGGTTGGTCCCTGTGATAAGAGAAATTTGTTGGCCCTCTGCCTCCTGGACCTAGGCTTGAATGCTCTTCCAGCACTGATCCCCCATCTGTCTCTTACTGTGTGCTCCTTGCCAGACCATTTCACAGCTTCATATCGCTCAAGGCCAGGAAACTGTTCATAAATGGATGTTTTAAAATTGTCTTTTGCACCATGGTATAGCATCATTTTTGAAACACAGTTTAAAGTATTTGTTATATTGACCACGTTCCTATCTCTTGCTGCCTCGTGTTGCATGTTCAAGTTGAATATTGTAAACACAAGACTCTGATGAACGCTTTTTCCCATTTCCTGGGGTTTTTTTGGTAAAGTATTAGGTCTCTCTCTTTTAATGGTTGACCAATGCCAAACACTATTCAAAAGGCTGCTCTCTGATCATACAGAAAGTTTCCTCCTGTGTAGGGACATGAAAAGAAAAAAAACCAAAAACCATCAGACAAACAAAAAACCCCAAACAGACTTAACTAAAAAAATGTGTATATGCATAAGGGGGGAAAGGCCATTTTCCCAAAGACTGACCTCTTTTCAGTCACGAACAGAAAATCCTCTCTGAAGAAAGACAGAATTAGTCAATAAGTGTATATAGCCAATTAACACTTTCAAGTGTCAACGGTGAAGAATTGAAGACCAAGACTACGAGACTACAAAGATATTTATTCCAGCTAAATTCTGGTCATGCACATCAGCTCAGAAGCCCATGAATGAAATTCCACACGCAACACACAAATGTCAGTCCTACGTTAATTCAAAGGGCAATATATATTTTCATGCGTATTTCTTCTTCAAAATGCTCTCCAAAACTAAGCTAACAGGTTTACCCCAAAACACATTTAACTGTGTCTTTAACTCCATATTGCAAAAGAATCATCCTCTGGTCTGCTAGAAAACAGACACTTTTCATTCATCTCTACCTCATCTGCCCTATATTCGTTACGAATCAGCTGTCTAATGATGGCTGAAAGGATGATGTGGTTTGGCTTCCTGTCAGAATGGCAACTATGGTGTTTGGAACAATTTCATATTAATTCAATATCTCTGGTTAGATACCTCTGGTAAAAGGCCAGATTTATACCTCCTGTAAATTACAGCAGCCCCATTAATGGGGTTTGCATCAAAAGAATTACAGCCTTTAACTGCAAGGTCAAATTTCACCCATCTAATTAAGTTTCCTGCTCTGAGCAGCATGTTAGCTACTGACTCTGATATGATTTTTACAATAACAGGTGTGGCTCTGATTGCCAACTAGTTGAAGTCATGTGGTCATTAACAACTAATTTTGATTGCTGAAGCTGATATTACAGATCACACTGAAAAAGAAGAAGAATTTCAACAGACAAATATGAGACAAACTGAGTAGGTGGGATTCATTAGTCACCAGAAAGCAGGCTCTGCTCCTGCAGGAACAACACCACATGAGCTGTCCTGGAGCATCCACACAGACGGAACTGATGAGTAACAGCAAATAACACTTCTTACAGAGCTCCCTTCTTGGGATCATAGTATTAGAGGCATAACGTAATTGAAGCTGGCTTTCCTGGTACTTACTTAACAAAACTATTATTAACTTTGTTGTCCTTTTCCTTCATTTTCTTCTCCTAAGGCTTTTTGAGGAGCGGCTCAGACATTGTGTGGGTTCTCTCCCTGTCATCTGCATGTTTGAGCTGGCTGCTGGTAGGAAGGTCTGCTCACATTCCCGCAGGCATGCCAGTCTGGATACAGCAGACACGTACCAAATTGCCTGCATGCAGCAATCCAGTCAAAAAAAAAATTAAGAAAAAAACAAACCAAAACCCAACCCCAAACAAACAACAAAAAAACACCCACAAACCCCAGGGTACTATCTCATGAACACATTCATTCCACTCATCTTGTTAGCAAGTGTAAGTGTGCTTGTTGTCCATCTCTTTGGCAAACATCCTGCTACCTTCCTGTCTCCTCCAGCATGGAAAACTGTAATTCTAAAATAGGTCATTTTATTATGAAAGTTTGTTTTCCAAGCAATATTCCCTTGAGGCCCTTCATATTAAGAGCATCTTTTGAACTGGATAAATACTGTTCTCCTATTTCCCAATATCAACTCACATGTTTATGTGATAATGGCCAAGCATGGTCCAGCTGGAAGCAATTCTCAAATAGACCATTTAATAGAAGAATATTTCTGAGGGAAAGCTCCCAGGCTTTATGATAGGATATTATCTGCTTTTATTGCACTGCGGCCCCACGACTGGAGGTTTGAATTGTTCCTTTTAAGTTGATGCATACCGTGAACCCAGAGAGGAAGTAAAAACCCCTTTTCTCACCAAAGGAAAAACCATCTCTGAGTTTCTATGCCTGCTCTATGCAGGAGGAAACTGGTTGTCCCTTCCCCTTCCTAGGCATCAAGCTAATTGAGACTCAAAACAATCAATAAAAGCTGGATTAATCCCAGAGTGCCAAAAGCACAAGCAGCTAAATTAATGAAGCTAATCCTTTGTAATACCCATTTGTTATAACTTCTCTGCAGCTCCTGATGCAGCTTGCTTGACTTCTCAGGAAACGAATGAACCACTTCTATTCCTCAGTCGTAGTTCACAGTGCATCCTCATGCATTTTTAGCACCACTAGCACATGCCCAAAACTACAGGCTGAATTCAGCTGATGAAGCCTGTGTTCTCAGGCATGAGATGACAGCACAGATTCTGCACAGTCCTGACCTGACCATCACATGCAGGTATGGGCTTCCAAGTCTAATCAGCTCTTGGCTGAGGTAGGTGAGAGCACATTTGCACTTACAAATGCTCTTGCTTATGGTATGAATGGGTTTATCTGAAGAAAGAGGCAGCAGACAGGGACCTGAAAGCCTGGCCACTTTATTCTGCCATACCACGCACTTGAGGTGACTCTTTGAAACACCTCTTACCCTTTCTGTGAAAATGCCTTTGGTGTTGCAACTAAGAATTGACAAATGTTACCACAGCTGACTTTGTAGTTGGGATACCTGTCCCTATGGACAGATGGAAACTGATGTTATTTTACAGAGTACTGGAACAGCAGATCTTGTAAGGCTGCTGCTTAGCTTGAGCAGAAATCTGGGTCCTCAAACTCATGCAAACCTTCATAGCCTCTTTACTGGCTTCTAACAGATACTCTCTAACTATTAACCTCAAGGGCAAGATTAACATTTTTCTTTTAATTAACATGGAGAGGCTGTGGTGTGCAGCAGTATTATAAAGTGTTCTGAAATGCCGGCCTTTCAGAGTGGAATAATTCTGTCATCTTGTTTCCATACAGCTCTTCTCAAGACTATCATCTTTCTGACAAGTATTTTATCACTATTACTTCTACTCCTTACTACACTCCCCAGCATGCTTATTATATTCCATAATTTTCTTAATGAGTCATCTCAACCTTAATCTTTCGATTGTGTGAAGTTTCTCACAAAACTGATGCTTCAGAGGAGGGAGAGTGACTTTAATGGAAGTGACCCTTTAGTTTGTTAAAATACTAAAGTGTGATTGTCCTTCAGCATTTTCTAGCCAAAGGGCTAGCTAGGTCCCCAACAACCAGACTGCTTCTAGGAGAGCAGAGCTGGGAAGATTTAGATGACTTTTGCACCTCTTCACTTCCTGAAGTTGGGACCTGACGATACATATCTAAGTCATTCCTCAGTGCCCAAAGGCCATCCTAAAAGATGCTCTGAATTACAGCTCATCCCAAAGCTGATAGACACCACATTTCCATGACCAGAGAAACCATGTGCCAGTCCTACCTGCTAACAACAGGAACATTCATCTCTTCCCAAAACCATGTAAAATCAGATTAGTAACCAGTCTACTGTTCTTTTGCTTCTCTGTTCACCCAGGAAAGGAAAAAAAACCATCTATCTGAAAATTATGCCTTACCGCATCACTTTTTTTTCCACATAAATGTTAATGAATTGACTCCTGTTTATGCAAATTTAAGGTAAACATCAGATCCTTTGTTATCTTGTGTTGGAAATTCCCACTGTTTCCATAATAACATCTTGACTGATTTTCTCAGCTTTCTAGTGATTATTTCATGCACGTGAAGAGGGGTCCTGGAGTCACCAGAAAATTCCTGAATTAATTCTTCACTGACTTCACTGTCATCATTTGAGATAAGCCATTGCTTTTTATAGTATCTTTTTAAGATTAGTCATAATGTAGCATAGTATTCATGCCCTCTGTTTGAAGCTGTTGGGTTTTTTGCAGGAAGAACAGTAAAAATAATTGCACATCTCCTTGTTTCATTTTGCCTTGTTTCTTGTTTGACTTCCCTTTCAAAAACTGAACTTTGTTTGCACATTAGCATCACTGGGAAAGAGATTTTCACCATTTGAATGCAGTCTGGGATTACAACTGCAATAGCCAATATTTGTTCAACGTTCTCCAAAAGAAGCAGGAAGGCACATGTGCATATAGAAAGCCATCCTGTTCTTCAGGATAAAAATGCCAACTGGTGATAACTGCATGATGATTTTGAGGAGCTGACAGTATTAATTACCAGCACTGAGCTACAGGAGAATCTCAAGATAGAGGTGTCACTGTGAGAATTCAAGCAAACATTGATTACTTCTCAGTATTTTTAGAAACAACTTGTCCATTTAGCAGGAAAAAAAAAAGTCAGAAAAAGGGAAGATAGTTAGATCTGTCTTTCTAAAGCTGAATGTTTGGTCCCTACATTCTGCTTATGTTTGATATGCATTTTCTTCAGAAAATGACAGTACTCCTAGTTACAGGCTCTCTAGGCAATGTTTCCTACGCTAGTAACTTCAGTCCTGACCTATGCTTTCGCTCATAGTTATAGCTAACTGAAGCACTAAAGTAATTTTGTTAGCCTTTGCCAGACTCATCCAGACTAGGAATGCTTCAGGAAACACTGCTCTTCCCCCTACTTGTGTGTGTGCATTAATGTATAGGCACACAAATGAGAGGGAGTCTGTTATTACTATGTAACCACGATCAATCCACAGACAATATGAATGATTTTAAACTTGGCAATGCTGCTGCTTCCTGGATCAGGAGGTCACCAGACCACAGTGAAGATTCCTGTCTAGCAACGTGCTTCTTATCTGTTTTATCATAGTCAAGTTTGACTGTGAGGGCTGCCTGAGAGGGAGATGATAAATATCTCAGAACACATACTTCTTATGATCCTCTTCTAAAAAGACTTCTCCTCTGCTCCCTCAGCACAATATTTCTTCTCAAAAGCTAGACAACAGTGATATAACTTGGATTGGAAAATGAATTGTTACCACTTGCCAAGCAATACAACCTTTCAGCCTCTGCTCAGAGCTGGTCTCCACTCTGTCAGACACAGACACCAATAGTATGTAGCGATGCTGATAGCACAGATACTAACAGCTTAGCAGAGCACTGGAGTGTCTGCGTCCTCCTTGATTAACTGTTCTTCTAAAAGAACTGCTGTCAGAGGGAGGGAAACAGACAAGGAAACAAGCAAACTCAACTCTTACTACCACATTTTACTAATGTGTAATAAGTACAGTAAAACAAACAGTAGAAGTAACATGCAATGCTACCAATTACACTCAGAGAGATAACAGATACAGACACTACACTTTTTCCTGGATAATTTGATAGATACTGTATCTTTCTGGATGTCTGGTTGATATTGGCTGTGGTAATAGCTTCCATACCTGCCACCAAGCTTTGCTACACAGGATCATGGAGTTAAGAGATGTGGGGGAGATGTGGGGGAAAGAATTGAAGCTTGTGGACACACCTGTAGCACTCTTTTACCACAATGCATTGCAGTATTTGTCATTGTCTGCATTCTTCCCTCCACTCTCATCAAGTGCATGTGTCCACTGCTGACAGAAGACAAATAGGTGCAAAACAGTATTATGCTGGTTCTCAGTCATTCCCCCTTTGGTGCCCTCTTTTTCCTTTGCCTTTCTCCCCCACAGACTGCACAGAGTTGCAAGTGTTGGCACTGCACTTTCTTCCCTATTTACTCAGCAGCATGCTGACACCTCAGCCCTCTAGGATCTGCTGCCAATTTACAAATGTGAGCTCTTAGCCACAGACTCCCAAGAGACAAATAACTCAGTGTTAATAAGTAACTGATCATGTGTGATTAAATTTTTTAATCGGTACCAGTCTTTGTTTCTACAGAACTCTTACCAAGTGCAAAGTCCATATATATAATAAAACAGATATATGCAGACCTTTTCTATTTTTACTATTTGCAAAAGTAAACTGTATTTAGATATACTTTCAAAAACTTTTCCTATTGGACAGTAACTTAATTTCCTTCAGAACATGTCCAGAACTTGCTTTCCCCCAGTAAAATTATCCATCTTTGTTTTGTTCTGACTCTCAAGAAGGTGATGTTTAAATCACCTAAATTAGGTAACGTCAGGTCTCAATCCAGGATTGCTCTTAAATCCACAAAGGCAGCAGATTCAGCCTATATCCTAACACTGCCTTTAGTGTGGGAGTTATAAATTAAGAAGTGATGTGCTGCTAGGAACATAATTCTAAGTTACGAAATTTTGTTCTGTCTGTAGCTGTGAGACTACGAGCAGATTGCCTGCACTCCTACAGCAGTGAGGATTTCACAAACTGTAGGCAGGATGTTGTCCCCCTTAGCTTTGGCTGAGTCTGACAGAGGGAGTTTATATTCTTAAAAATAACGGTGCCAGTAACAGTTGCAGAACCCAAATCTGGCAAATTTTACCAGTGCCAAAGAATTTTGCTAATGAAATCTGTCTAACCTACCACTCGCTGGACATTCTTCAGCATGTCTGAGACTCAAAAACACTATCTTCTGCCTGTCCTGACCGTGCAGAATTAATTAACAGCCACTACTCCTATTGCTTGGCTGACACTGGGTGGGCTTCATAATTCAGAAATCTGTAACTTTTGGGACCAGCCACCCAAAGGAAACATACCCATATTCTTCTGATTGCAAAAGGAGTTGAAGAAAAGGTGCAACCATGAGAAGGGAAAGCATATGTTGAAAAAAACCCAGAAATACAAGCCCAGGTTGGGGGATGGAAACGGAATTTAAATAGGTGAGGGAAAGATACCTCTCAGGTAGTAACATTCGAAATCTCATATTGAAGGGATATACAATTGGACAAACAACTGAGAAACAATTCCTAAGATGCTGTAGAAAATGCACCAGAATTCTAGAGCTCACTGTTACACTATTCAGTCAGATGTGGTCTGAGGTCTGTGATAATTTTTCAGACCTTTAAAGGGTCCATCACTGTTTATATTTAGTGCATCACTGTCTATACTTAGTGAAATCTTATGAATAGACATTTTCTGGGACTTGTAATAAAAAAATCTTCGTGAATTTCAAGAACACCCTTCGTCCTGACATTTAAGTCGTTACACAATCAGAGTGTACTTTTCTTAATTTTAACACTTTGAAGACAACTAGGTCATTCTCAAGGCTGAAACCTGCTATCTTTATTCGTGCAAACAAACCTTACTCACAGGCATCATCGTATCACTTGCTCCATGGGATGGTGTGCATGTAAAGACCTTTACATTTTCAGGCCCCTTACATCACCCTCCCTCACTATGCATTAAGCTTGTAGACAGGGCAAGTCAAGGTGGTTACAAACACACAACCCCCAAATAAAAAAAAACAAAAAAAAAACAAAAAAAAAAGAGTTTATTTTAAAGAACTTTATTTTGTACCATCTCCCACAGATGGTGCCTTCAGACTACTCAATCTCATCCTTTTGTTGAGATTCAAGATGCTACACGCTGCTGGAAAAAATTGACAATATCCTGTCAAAGCCACCTACCTCTGGCCCATACTCTCAGATATTGTGCTTTCTAGACAGCTATAAGTCTAGGCTTAAGGATACTTCAAAGCAAGTAAAAGTCACAGTGTTCAAGTTAAAGACTCGCAAAGTAATGGCATTGTGTATGTCAGCCTCGACATCATAGCCAGCAGTGGGATTTACAGCTCTTTAAGACAGGAAAGCAGTTCTCTTTCTCTCTCACCAATACTTGGAGGCACAGCTGAACAAAAGCAGTCACAAAAGTAATTCACTGTAATGGGCACTTTCAGTTTGCAGTTTGTATATTACTCAGTATAACTTCTTGGTACCATTTACTCTAGGTGACCTTTAACTTATTTGAAGCTGGCTGGGAGAGAAGACAGGCCTTTTAGGATGGAGGTCCTTTTAGGATGGAGGAAAGGAAACCTTTCTGACTTCTAGAGGACACCAGAGGTCTATTGTGATTCCTGAGCTGCAGGCTCCACGGAATTGATGTGATCTGAGGAGGGAAAAAACTCTAATATAGGCAGATCCAAAGTTATACATGTAGAAATATTTAATTCAAATGCTTCTTTTACGGGACAGGCAACCAGCTTCTGAGAAAACCTTGGCTTGCAAAGAAATGCAAGGATCACTGCCTGTAACTAATGGAACAGAAGTTCCCACCGTGTAGTCGTGGGAAAGAAAAGTTTGTACCATTGGGTGAATAGACAGGGGAATACTGAGCACGAGGTTATTATCTCCACACGTGACATTAACAAGGGCCTTCCTGGAATCCACTGTGCAGCACCGGTGGCCAGCGAGGACGGTGGTGGAGGCTCAGAGAAGAGCAGCCCAGACATTTCTCCTGGGGAGCATCTGCATTCCAGGGAGAGACCAAGAGAGTCAGGTCTATTTACCTCCTCGGAGACAAAGTTAAGTGGCTATTTAATTACTGCCCTTAAATACTTGAGCAGAGGGAGATGATCTGAAACTAGATAGCTATTTAATCTGACAAACAAAACATTACAAGATCCAGTAGCTAGAAGAGGAAGTCAGAAAAGTTCAAAGTGGAAAAGAGAGGCAAACGTTTTAACAAAGCGAATAAAAATTGAAGCCAATTATCCAGGAATGTAGTCAATCCCCATCGTCGGAAGTCATTAAATCAAGACTGTTTGAAGAGGCTGGTGGGCCAGACCTTGGAATCACTGGGGAATATCTCTGCTTTATATTATGGAAGAGGTTAGACTATGGGATCATAATAATGCCTTATGATTCTACTAAATACACCACCAGCATTGTTATCTTCCTTGCCAAAAAAAGAAGGATGAAGGAATAAAGCACGAACGAAGCCAAGGCCTGTATGGGGTACAAAACACAAGCTGAATGTGGACAACACAAGCCACAGACCAGGAGCTGACATCATCAGTAGTTTTGTCACCAACTACAGCAAGAGAAGGAAAAGGCCGTGAGGGATTCGTGCCCAGCCCCAATGCCCTGAGCCAGGCAAGGGACATCACCTGGCCAACCCTCACGGCGCGATGCTCCCTGACCATGACATCCCAGCTCGCAAGCCGAGCGGACCCTCCCGCTGTCGGCCCAGAGCCGCCACACCACGGTCTGGGGAGCCCCGGGCTCCAGAGACAACCATCCGGGGGTACCCCAGCTTACCCTCACCGCTGTGTCCGCCCGGCTTCAGCCCGGGGGACGCCCCTTGGCCACGATCCCCGCTCCGGGCGGCGGAAGGCGGCGGCTAGGTTTGCCCCCGTGGCAGCGGCCGCCTCCGGGGCATCTTCCGCGCTGCGACATCGCAGCCGCGGGCAGGTTGCCGTGGCGACCGCGCCGCGCAACCCCCCGGCCCGTCCCGGCGATGGGGGGCACCTCATCATTCCCTCCATCTTTTTTACTTCTTTTCTTAAGTTTTTCCGCGCTCCCGTACCACGCGGGAGCCAAAGTCACTTACAAGCGCCGTTAAAAACGAGCAGAGGATGAGAGAGGCGCCCTCGGGGCCGGCCCGGCCGCCCCCACCCGCTGGTGCCCGCTCG
>VZRR01008463.1:0-23140 GCA_013398015.1 Oreocharis arfaki | reverse complement strand
CGGGGAGCTGCGCCTCCGGCCGCTGCCAGCTGCGGTTCCCGGCCGGCTCAGGAGGCGGGGAGCGCCGGGGCTGCGGCGCCGGGCCGGGGCCAGGCTCCCCCCGCGGCCGCAGCAGAGCGGGGCAGCTCCAGGGCCCCGCCGGCGGGGAGGGACCGCAGCAGCCCCGGTGTGCTCGGCCCCCGCACCCCGCCCCGAGCCCTCCCAAACGCGCAGGGCGCGGACACGTACCTGCTTCCAGGGAGACACTGCCCGCTGACGCCAGCCCCACCCCAGGCCTCGCCTGGCTTTTATAGAGCGGGAGCTGGCAGCTTCTGTCCGCCATGAGGCGCATGGGGCTGAGCGGGGGGCCCTCCGCAGCCCCCCGGGAGAGCTCGGCAGCCGTGCCACAGTCCCGGGTTCGCTCTGCGTTGCCACCTCTGCCGGGCGGCTTCTCTCCAGCTCCAAGCCCAAAACTAGGCGCTGAGCAGCTTCACGGCAGAAGAGCTAGAAGCTGACGCCCCAAATCCGCCTGTTCCATCCACCTGTGCTAGCTATGCATGTGTCCGCGAAGGAAGCGTTCAGCCAGCGAGGCACCTCCTGAGCCCTCTGCTTGCAGGGTGGTACAGGTTTGCGCGGGGAATTGCAGTGGATGCAAATGCGGTTCAGCTCTTGTCACGCTTTCAATTTGGATTGTTGTTTTTGATAGGCAAATTTGGCTTCCTGTGTGAAGCACTGCCCTGTTTGCTTGGGGGGGGAAAAAAAAAAAAGAGATTCAAGCAAAAAGCAGCAAAAGAGATTTTGGTTTGGAACTCTTAATTATCCGGAAATCTTTGATCTAATTTCGGTTTATTCCCACCACAGTGGAATTTTATCTCTCTCTGCTGCAATCACAGGAAATGGTTCTGCAGTGCCCGGAGACTCAAGTCAAGTACAGGTTTTCAACCGGGAAGATTTTAACTCTTCTGCAATCCTTTAGGGATGAATAGGAGCAGGATTAAAAAAAAAAACAAACCCAAACAAACCTGTAGGACAAGGTGTGAAGAGAACGCTGTTGCAATAGGGAGAAGATTGAAGGGAAAAAAGAACAGGTGACTAGGGTATCTAAAAAAAAATAATTTTTATCCCTAAACGTTGTAGGCATCAGTGAGTCATATTCCCTTGATCCTTATGAATGGACCCATATTTTATTCACTGCTTTACAAAACACCCTCTGGCTCAGTTACTGATCCTAAATCTCTTTGACGCTTAAGTTAAGTGATCATGAAAAACACCTTACATTTCCTACTGTAGCAAATGTAATTTCTTCCCCAACAGTGGCCACTAAGATCAGCCCATATTCATGTAGTAGTCATTCCTGAACGTGGCTTTCTGACAGCTATTTAACCATGGAAAATTTAAGATATGTTTTCAGTGTTCACCTACAATAACCACTTTTTTCACATATGTCAAAGCCAAACCAGCAGTACTCTTAAGGGCCTGAACATCCCGAGCATCCAGCACTGGAAGGAGAGGAAATTGGAGAGAGCATTGGACTTTATCGGGAAAAGATTTACAGCCCTAGCGCATCCAAGGCTTCCCAGTAGTTCTTCTTTACTTTGTTCCCTTCCCAATCTTGCTACTTTTTTCGGTACTTTGGAGGGCTGAACAAAGCCTAGTCTTCCCTCTGCCTGTGTTTGAATCAGGAATACAAGGTCGGCTTGGCAAGCCCAGTCATTGTTCAACTCCTCTTCATTATTCTCCTGAATGACCTATTTTTAAAGATACATTGCCAAACTTCCTAGAATTAATCCTCCTGCCATTAACATTACTACAGTGGAACTTCCTTTTTTTTGATAAAGAAGGAAAAAGGCTGGATGATGCAATTTCCTTTTGTCAGCAATTACATTTTTATGAAGAGGTAGCTGTCAGCACTTACAGACCTTGCAGCTGCAAGGACTTTGTGGGACCTCACAGGCTACTCAGCAAGGGACAATTACAATTAGTGTTGTTTTCATAAACCTTCCTGAACATGAGATGCCTTATTCGGATTCTTAAGAGAGACCTTTCTTTTGACAATCCAGCCTTGAAAGTCACAGCAATCAGACTTTATATATAAATTCATCTGCAAAGACTAGGAATCTTTTCTATGGGCTATTGAGTCCTTCCTATTTTAGGGTCATGAACTAGGGTATCTGCATGTCCCAGACTCAGTCCCAGAACCTGTGGGAAATTGACATTCTAAGGCAAAAAAAGAAAGGAACTGGGAGCTTTTTTGCTCCAAGCCCCTCTCTGCTCATGCACCTCATAACTAGTGTCCACATGTTTTCCTGCTGAGCTCAGATAAACCTCTCTTCTGTCTGTACAGCACTGCTGAGAATGCCCATGCTGCTCTCAAGCAGTCATACCTGAGTGCTGGGTCTGCTATCATTATGTCTGATGGACAAGGAATTCCAAGAGAATAGAAGACAGTAATATGACTGAACCACTGCTCAGCTAATAGTCTCTTTCCCGTGCCCGGTAGGGCATGGATGCTTTAACCTCCGAACGCAGTGATGATCTGGGAAAGCTGAGAAGAGGTATTGGACAGACTGAGGTCGTTGCAGAAGCTGGTTGAGGTGGTGCACTCAGGGCATGGCCACTTTGTTTATGAACTCTTCTCACATACCTGCTTTTTCCCCTATGTCCTTTACTCTTCCCTGAAGCACAGTCTACCATATAATGCCTGCATTTGGTACATTAGGCAATATTGGTTTTAAAGACCTCTAAATGATTTTCTAAACCCTGTTATGAGCTCTGAAGTCTGCTAGCCGCTGTCCTGATAGTCAAGACAAGTCATCACGTCTCAACACATCGATGTGTCACCATATCAATGCAAACTAGAGATTTAGATTATTCTGATTTATTTATCTGAATGTTTAACTCCCTTAATAACCTGTGAGTCATGGCCAATTTGCTACTACTTATCCATCCTTTTTTTTGGCTTCAATCTCCAGCTATATGCATTTGTTTTGTACTGACTTTTTGTAGGTCTCAGTGCAGAAAGTATTCATACTGAGGGCAGTACATAGATGGTTGCTTAGTTTTAGGTGCTGTACTTAACACTTCATTTAAAGTCCGCAGAACATGCTTGAAATTAAGTGTGTGCATAGGTCTCAATAATATTGAGAATAATAAAGAATTCAACCTCTTTAATTTGCTAGTATTGTCTGAGGTGAAAGCATAAATGTAACTGCAGAGGGTTTATCTTTTGGTATGTGTTAGACCAGAGCTCAGGGCAACAGGAGCCTGGGTTTTTAAGAGCTGTCAGGGTCCAATTAGGCATCAGAATGACAACCACACTTCTGCAGTGCCCTTGACTCTTGTAGAGTATTTTAAAATCTCATCTTCAAACCATATCACTATCTGGCTAAAAGAAATTCCTTACTGTAGCTGAAAAAAATTCCTTACTGTGGCTGAAAAAAAATAGATTTGATGATTTATCAAAATGAATAGTGGTGTAACATGTTGAAAAGATGTGCAGTTGGCCTGAACTAGTGTGGTTTCATTTACTTCAGTAGTGCTAGGCAAATTTACATTGTTGTTATTGCACTGCTTCTACCATATTTCTTAACATATTTCGCGTTTTGATGACATTAATACCAAATTTAAATTGTGTGGAAGCCTTTTTTTTTTTTTCTTCAACACCTTTCGTGTCTTCTTTAGGAAAAGGAGTTAGGAATACTTCAAAAAGTAAGTAGAAGCATAACTTTTCCCCAGCAAAACTTCAGTTCAAGATTAAGCTGAAAAGGGCCATGAAGAGCAGACTTGTGAATACAGTCATTTAGCATTTATGCTTTCGTGAAGGCACTTATAACTTTACTTTCCATTAGTGTGAAAAACAGGTTGAGTGACTGGATGAATATGTTTATTTGGGACCAGGGGCTGTGCCAAAAAAGGCGCAGGTCCTCTGGTGATAGCTGCAGTTGACAGCTGTATCATTAGAGACAAATGTATCAAGAAAGAAAACCGTACCGTACACAAGGTGGTGTGGTGTGTGTGTTTTGTGATCATGCGCCTTCAGTGCCACCAGCAGAGCAGAGTAAATATTCATTCCACGTGTTACACAGCATCTGCCTCCCTCTCTACCTCTCACAGACCTAATGGGCTGTACCAGGCATCTCACAAATGGATGCACTGTTCAGCCACAGTAATAACTCTCCTGGATCATTAGACTGGGACTGATATCACAGTTTATGGCTAGAAATAATGGGTTCTGTTGGTCATATTTAAGAATGTTTCCCTTAAACATTTTGGTCTTTATAAAAATAATAATAAAAGGGATACAATGAAAACTGCATGGAACAAATAGTATGCTGTTGTGAGTGAACTCAGTATTTGGGGTGTGTTTCATGGTGGTCCTAACACCCTGTGGATCCATGAGTGAGCTGCTGTACCTCTGGCACTTACGTTAAATTTCAGTTAAAAATATGTAAGCATGTGAATTTCTACAGCATTGTGAAAATGTTTTTGCATCTCACCATGCACCTCTTGCCAGCTTTTGTTTCCGTCTGAGCTGGGAAGGTGCTCATGAGGTACTTGAACCACCCTGAGACATGCAGGAGGGACAGCACAGTAATGCATAGGCAATCCTAGAGGTCCTTTGAGTGCATCAACTTCTTCACCCAAGTGACAGAGGAGCAGAGGAGAGGTGCTCACTGGACCTCATACTCGCCAACAAGGAGGGGCTCACTGGGGATGTGAGGGTCAAAGGCAGCAGTGACAGTGAGATGGTGGAGTTTAGGATCCTGAAAGGAGGTAGGACAGTAAAAAGCAAGCTTACAACCCTGGGCGTCAGGACAGCAGATTTTGGCCTTTTCAAAGGGTACAGTCCCATAAAAGTAAAGCCCTAGAGGAAAGAGCGGCCCAAGAAAGCTGGTTAATATTCAAGCATCACCTCCTCCAAGCTCAGGATCAATCTATCCCAATGAGGAGGAAGTCAGGCAAAATTTCTGCATGAATGAACAATGAGCTCCAAGGCAATCTCAGAGACAAAAAGGAAGCATACAGGGAGATGAAGCAAGGATGGGTGACCTGAGAGGAATATAGATTAATTGTCAGAGCATCCAGGGGTGAAGTTAAGAAAGATAAAGCCCAACTAGAATTTAATCTGTCTAGGAATGTCAAAGACATCAAGAAGAGCTTCTATGGGTAAATAGGTAACAAAAAGAAGACGAGGGAAAATGCAGATGCATTCATTGCTGAATGAGATGGGAGACCTCTTTACACAGCATGTGGAAAAGGCTGTAAGAATGCCCTCTTCACCTTGGTCTTTACTAGCAACGCTGACCTCCAGAAATCCCAGGTTCCTGAAACCAGGGGATCTCTGTATCAGAGAAGACATAGCATTGGTGGACAAGGATCAGGTTAGACAATATTTAAGCAGACTGGACATGCACAAGAAGGTCAGGAAGAAGGACCCAGGCCAGTCAGCCACACTTCAATCCTTAGAAGGTGATGGAGCAGCTAAACTTGGAAACTGTTTCCAGGCACATGAAGAATCAGACAGTTGTTAGGAGTAGACAACATGGTTTCACCAAGGGGAAGACGTGCTTGACCAACTTGATAAACTACTATGGTGAAATGACTGGCTTTGTGGATGAGAAGAGAATAGTGATTATTGTCTACCCACACTTCTGGAAGGATTTTGGCACTGACTCCTCTAAGATTCTCATAGTGAACATGAAGTATGGGCTGGATGAACAGTGAGCTGGATTGAATAGTGGCTGAACAGATGTGTCCAGAGGGTGGTGATGAGTGGCAGGAAGTGTAATTGTCGGCCAGTCACTGGTGGTTTATCCTAGGGGTGAAGACTGGGTTAATATATTAAACATCGTCGTTCACGATCTGGATGATGGTGCAAAGTGCGCCCTCAGTAACTTTGCTGACTGCACAGATCTGGTGGGGTGGCTGATAGACCAGAGGGTTGTGCTGCCTTCCAGAGACATCTCAAGGGGCTGGAGATACGGCCTGACAGGAACCTGAAGCATTTCAGCAAGGAGAAGTGCAGAGAGGAGTAACCCCAGGCATTGGTACATGCTGGGTGTGCCCATCTGAAAGGCTGTGAGGGTGACCAAGGACTGACACACTTGCCCAGAGAAGCTGTGGACTCTCCATCCTTGGAGATATTCCAAAGCCATTTGGATGTGATCCCAGGCAGCTTGATCTAGGTGGTTCTGCTTGAACAGGGGTGTTGGACCAGATGACCCCCAGAGATCCCTTCCAACCTGTAGCAGTCTGTGATTCTGTGATTCCTTTGGTATGATGGGAACCTTTGGCCAATGGGCTGTGACACGTCTGTTTTTCCCCTTAGACTCTGAGGAGGACAACTGGATATGATTCATTTCACATTTTGCTACTCCCATTTAACACATTCTGTGTATTCATGACTGTGTTCCTACATGTGAAGCAGGCCACACACAAAAAAATAACCTTCTCCCTTCTCAACAAATTAAAACAAACGATTTGATGAGTCAGTAATTTATACTGTTTACCTCCTTTTATGTCAACAATCCCGAGACCTGGAACAACACATAATCATAATGATTATAGACATAATGAGCTGATTTATTACGTAGTCACCACATGGTATTCTGGTGCATATTCAGCTGTAATGATGTCAAACAATAGGACTGGAAAATCTATCTGCTCAGAGAACCGCTGCCTACTGGGAACAATAAATTAAGCTAATGCAGTACTAGACACATGGGTCCTCTGGACTCAGTGCTCCATCTCTACTTAAATTATGTATATATCAAATGTATATATGACATTTTTAGAATTTGAGGAAGAAGGAAAATCAGTCAGGGATCCTTTTAAGGAGCAGTTGTGAGTGCTGAAGTAAATGTAAATGAAATACTCTCCCGATACAGTTCTGTGATGTGGAATCACTCTTACAGTTGTACATTTTCACTGAGTGTAAGAAACTGTTTGTTCTGATTGCATGTCTAGTTCTGCCTACTTCCTTGGCTGTGCAAAGTGTTATTCCAGAGGGGAACATCCTTTGACAGGGCTATCATAGCTACTTTCATACCTTTGCATTTCATTGCACAAGACAGAATCATTTCCTCATGCTACCAAAAGAACCTTGGGCCCTGGACCACTGCTGAAGATGTTTATGGCTCACACTTGCCCCCTACAACATGGATTTTTATGCTGATTCATACAACAGGTGAGATGAAAAGCAAATGTAATAGGTGCTGCAAGGTGAGTAGGTAAATGACGGATACGTGTAAGCATGGAGGATAAGTACCATGAACAGTGAAGAGTGGAGATAAAAAGAACTGAAGAGGAGCAGAGGCTCTTATTTAAATATAAAAGATGTCAAAACCCCAAGAATAGCTACATATACCATAGGTCAGTGTAGAACCATATGTCCAAAAATAAAAAAAAATCTGGATTGAAATCACTTGTTCATATGATCACTAAACATGTCAGTGCTCCATTGGGACAGAAAGTCTTACATTAATTCCAGGCAGCTGACAAAATAAAATATTGGGTGTTTCTGTTTCCTGGATATATTTACTAATTTTCATTAGAATCCCACTGACCGAGGGTCTCATCTGTCTGTGATGTAACTGTGCTTTGTAAAACAACATTCCTTGTAATCCTCCTTAAATTTGCCTGTGCGTACGTTATTCCTGTGTTCTCTATAAAAATGTCTGCTTTGCTTTCTCTTGGCTGTTCTTTGTGTTGTATCTATCAAGATAATGTATCAATCAGTCATCTATCTATTATGTTGTTTTATCTAAAATGAGAAGTCAAATATTTACAGATTGTTGCCTTCTCATGCATCTATTGCATCTCTTGTCCAGCCATGGTTCTAATAACATTATTGGTACCACAAACAGGTAATAGCTGCTCTATTTATCTGAATACATAGAAACTATATGTTTGGCTAAAAAAGCTTAGCTGTAGCTCAGTTGTACTCAGTGCAGTTGTTTCTAGAAGCAGAGCCTGATCTTTTCTAAAAGCCTGGTTTTTCCTTTTTTTTTCCTCTCCTTTTCTTACCACATAAGTAATTACCTCCACTTGATCAAACCAACTGATTTTACAGTTTCTCAATTTAAAGTAGGTCAGGCTCTGTCTTCTGTTTGTCTGGATTACTTTCTGTTTGAGCTTTCATGCATGTTGTAAACAGCTCACCCGGTCACACTGGATAGCTTCATCTGCAGACTCAGCCAGCCCCATGCAAATGGACACAAATGTGCCCAAATGGACACAATGCACCTTCCACATGGGCTCCTCTGGACCAGGCTTCACCACGGGGATTGCACTGGTTTAGTTTCACTTGAATGGACAAGGTCTGCCTGGGAGTTTCTCTCTCCCTCTTTGTCCTTGTAGCTCTTTCTGCCAGGCTGATTTTCCACTCTACCTTTGTTGTGCTCCCTTTACAGTCCTTCCTTGCTGCAGGGAGCATCCAAATGCTGTTCCTAGCACCAAGAACATTCATCATTCAAGCCAGGACTGAACTGAGCCACTGGGATATGTGCAGGGCCCATTCTATATGATTTCAGCATTTTTATGACCTGTGAACCTACAGAAAGCGTTTTGAGACAGGCTTTCTGCAGCACAGACCATCACTGTTTCCCACTCCAGTTCTACCAAAACAAACTCCCATTTTGGCTTTTGGTGAATTGCATTAGGGGTAGCAGCATGATCATCACAAGGTGTTTAGTCTGATTATTATTTAAAGATGATTTTTTCCTCTGGAGTTTGAGACCTCCCTCCAGAACATGGGCTAGTCAAGGTTCAGTGATTCACAGGGAGATTGGGAAGATTCCTGCCTCACAGCTGCAGAGCAAGAAGACATTCTTCTGTCAGTGCTAAGGAAATTTATTGTCACAAAATTGTCTCTGAGCTCAACACAACTGACACTGAAGTTTCTAGGTGACTTCTGATCTCAGTGGACAAGGCAAAAATCATGGAATAAGTCACAGATGGCAGATGAACAAATGTTTTACTATCCCTTTAAAGTCAACGTCCGTTAATACAATTTCAGGAGAACTTGACATTTTCTTTGAGCTAAAAAATCTTCAGACTCCTGTTAACCAGGGAAAAGGGCAGGGAGAAATAGCTGAAACTAATTCTAATAATTTTATATTATCTTGGCTACTGATAAGATATTTGAATAGTGCTCACCATGGAAAAAGAAGGTAAATTTTCCATCTACATCTAATGGGAATTTAATGTCACATTGCTTTATGACAGAAACTTTGATTAATTAGCAGCATTCTAAACTCTGAAACAAATGGTCTGTGAGTTTAGCTTGTCTCTAGAAGGTGATTAACTTAAAAACCACTAAGACTTGTTATTTCTTCTTAGAATCATGGACTCATTTAGGTTGGAAGAGACATTTAAAATCATCAAGGCCAAGCATTAACCCTACACCAAGTCACTCCCTCTGTCCTTTCCCTTTAGAATTGGTAGAATGAGGCACCATCTACTAGTGAAGATGTTCTAACCTCTTCTTCTGAAGGCTGTATCAAATTTTTCTCAACTGATAATAATCTTCTCACCTGGCCGTGAATACAAATGCACTTTACAATGTAGCTTGCCAGATGGAGTAAGAATCACAACATCTCTCTACTACAGATAGCAGAGGGAAGACTATGTGGCAGTTCTGTTGAGAATTTCAGGCATATTTCAGGCAATGGCACAAGAAGAAAAAGTATTTTGCTGTTGGCTTTGTGAAATAAAGCCAGACACTGTAGCTGACCAAATGACTTTGTGTTTTTTGTCCATGCTGTAGCAGCGAGGCAAAAAATGTTAATTCTTACGATATACCTGACAAAAAATACCCCCACCATGAGTAAATTTTGTTATGTTGGTTTCAGGAAGCATTGCAGAGGTATAATAGCAGTGAAAACTCCCCAGATTCCAGAAAGATATGATATTTTAGAAAACACACTGTCTAGAATACACAAGCCTGGCTCTGTCTTTCATTTACTCCCTTACTATTGTTATTTGCCCTTCTTCTTAGCTGAATATAAAGTGCTACTTTGTGTAGCTAAAGAGTGTTGAGATCAATGCTGTGTGTGCAGCCAGAGATATTAAAAGGCACTTGCTGACACCATCAACAGCACTGAGTCTCCACCACACTAAGAGCACTCCCCCCAAAATGGTAAAGTAGAAACAAATTACCCAGATGACCATCTGAGAGGCTGAATATTTTAGAATAAATTTGTTAAAGATGCACTCATGGGCTTCACTACAGTTTACATGTTCGTCACCAGAACATTCTCAATTGGCACAGAAATGTGAGTATTTTGGAGCTGGAGGACTGCAAGTGTCTTACTGCACTTTTGGGTATGAATGTTTTCTAGGCTAACAAATGACCATGACTGGCTCAAGTATTTTGGGAAAGAATTTTTTTTTTTTTTTTTTTTTTTTTTTTTTTTTTTTTTTTACAAATATGAGAAAGACAGAAATGGTGCGGTGGTTGGAGCACTGGATTCTGACATGATTTTATATCCATTTGAGCATAACCATAGATCTCCTTCATGATGCTAGTCAACCTCTTAGGGCCTTGGTTCTCTCTGCTTTACAGGACAGTTGCCCAAGAATAACAGAATTGGGAGCTATTTGGAGCAAAGGAGATAGCTCTCTGTAAAACAGGGCTACCAGGTTTTTAGAGTTTTTTTCCTTCTTTTCCAAGCTTGCAGCAGAGTAGGACATACCTGAGTACTGTGATCACCAGAGCTGACAGAGAAGGCTGTCTTCTAGTCTAGGTTTGCTTTTTCTGAGCTAGTATTGTGCGAAACAGGAAGAGACAGAAAAATCAGTGGTAGCCATACCCTCAGTGGGTTACAAAACCTGCATATTTGATATTTGGGAATAGAAACTACCTGAAACCTGTATCATATACAAAATGCCACCTTTTTAATGGATAATAGTGTTTGACAGATTCTCTTGGGCTTTGACATTTCTTCCCACAAGGCACATGTGGAGTAAGGCAGACAGCTCACGCTGAGATCTCACGCATCTCTGTCCCACCAGAGCAGCTTTTTCCCCCCTCCTTCCTCCTGTAGAAGGTTGAATGATCTCCTTACCTATGAATCCTAAGGTGCTCCCAGGCAACAAATAATCTACTGTCTCCCAGGAAATAAAAGTTTTAAAAGCAAAATATTGCAAGAGTAGCACCGTTTGGGTTTTATATTGATAAAATCTTTTTCAGATATGTTTGCCCTGTTGGCAGCCTTATGCTCTGGAGCTTTGCAAAAGGAAATCACCCATTTGCCGATACAACAGAGCAAGCATGACAAAATCTGTCCTGCTGTGCTCTGGTGAAGCAGCTGCTTGGTATTATGGGATGCATATTGACACGGTGTTCCCTTGTTAAATAGCACAGAGTTGTTTCCTGGCTGACAAAATGCTCTGGACAGCCTAGTGGCTTTCCCCAATCAAGTTGCTAATTCCTGCAGTCTCCTACCCCTAGAATAGCCACAAAATCCTATCTTCTGACACTACTATTAAACACAAAGACATTCTTGCCCTTATGAGTCTCCACCAGATCATATTTCCCCATGCTCTCATTGGGAATGACCTCAGCCTTCATGTGATGGCACCTTTCACCCTCCCATCTTTTTCCTATTTGTGATAAATGGTTATGAGTCAGTTGCCTTTTTTTCCCTCCTGTGATGGCATCCTGATGAGATGACTGCAAAATCAGGGGCCTGGGACTAGTCCTGCCTTCCTCCTCCTCATCAGATTCAGCTGCTGTGAGATCCTGGATGTGGCCACTGAACAGGATGCCAAAGCAGTGAGAGTATAAAGCAAATAAAGATCCTTTTTCCTCTATTGCTTCTGTATAATAGATGAAAATCTGCAAAGTTCTCAGCAATCATGACCAATGCTTTCTGTGGTTGTATACACAAGCACACACAGACACAGAAATATATAATCCAGAATGAGGTTTTCCATGCCTACATCCTCATGCTGTTGCTTCAAAGGAGCTGGAGCTCTCCATGTTTTTAATGCTTAGCCCCCTAGATATACTCACGTTGGGTTTAAATGAGCAATTGTACCTGTTTTTCTTGCCAGAGTGCTCTGAGCCAGCATTTTGATCAAAGTGAGGCCAACTGGCAATACTGTAAGAGGCAATCATTATCAGTAAACAGAAATCTATGAATCCCTGGCAATTTATAACAGGTAAGAATCTGCCTTTAGCAGCAGGGAAAGCCTTGAAGCTTGTCTGAGCGGTACGGTAAGACACAGCAATCCTCAGCAGTGATAAAGCTGTCGTAATGAGCTGAAGCTAAAAGCTCTGGGTTGAGTGGGCATCCTGGGACTCACAGAACAGCACTGCCAGATACAGCCAACCCCTGGTTGATGCAAAAACCCTGAGAAATGAAATAGGTTGCTGCCACAAAGTAGTCATGAAACTGCTTTTGCTGGTCATTGAGAGCTGTAAAGAGCAGGGGAACAAGGTGGTGGCATGAGCCAGGCTGAGTCCTGGGAAGAGACGTGGCAGTCCAGTCAGAAAAATTCCTCAGTTTTTAAAAATAATTGTAAATTAATTAAATCTCTTTGTGTTACCTTTTTGTAATACTCAGAGAGGGCATGTTTCTTACTTCCAGCAAAATATCATGTTTCTATGTCACTGGAATAACAAACATTTTAAATTTATGGGGGTCTTTTTAGATCAGCTCTTTGCCTACGTATAAATCACTTTTCCTCCTTACAGGGGAAAAAAAGCATAAATATGACTTGACATTCTTATCACCTATCCATTCCCCAACTAAAAGATTTACTGTGTTGCTCTCTGGGAAACATTCCTGTAGTTAAGAGACTCACGTAGAAAAACTCAGCTGTGAGACAACCTTATGTGTCTGGGAGATGTAAGTCAAACTTTAGTAATCTCCATGAATCTGTAGTACATTAGCTGCCAGATTGCAAAGGATGGATAAGACTCCACTATTTTTCGCTTGACTTTGACGTAACTACCATACAAGCCATATCCTCTACAGAACTTTGTGATGTATGAGAGGCTTGTGGCCATTAAAATTTACTAGAATATGGCTTACTATTCAAACCAGAATCTCTTAAGGCAGTGAATTCTTTGCTAATGTCTTCAGTGTAATTGAAAAATTGATTTGTATGTGGTGAACATTATTTGAAGCTGTAGTCTTTGCAGATTTGCTCTAGTTCCTTTTGACCTGAATGTATATCCAGAAGTATCCTGCTTCCAGGAGAAACCAATACCCTCCTTCAGGAGTCACCACAGAGAATTTTTTTCTACAGTGATGCCCCCAGTTTTCTAAAATGTACGCTTATTCCATGTGTTTCTGCTCTGCTGGAAAGGGTCACATTGCTTGTTGGTATAGCTGCCTGAGAACTCTCTTCAGCATAGAAAATTTGGTTGTGACTGGTGTTTAAGTGGCTTATCCTAGTGGACACAAAGGCAGTGGCCTGTAACAGATAGTGTACAGCCATGTTGATAACGCAGCTGGTAATAGATCCTCATCCTTGGCAGGCCCTTTGGAAGAAACTCTGCCCCTGTGTGACTCCTCCTGAGCTCAGCACAGCATCAAACTTTACCACAGACAAAAATTAATTTGTAATAAAATTTGTAAAAAAGAAATTAATTCAGTAATTAATGAAGACAGTGTTGGTAAGTCTTCATTTTATCATTTCCACTAAAGCTAATGAATTTGCTATTGATACTGATGGCCATAGGATTATCTTCCTGTGCACTTTAACAGTTGTCTATTGTGCATATACATATAAAGAATTCATACTTGATATTAAAAAAGGAAAAAATGTTCAAAATCTGTTTATCTTAGCTGAAGAGCAGCATCAGCCGGTCACATGCGAAGGAAACTCACTTCTGATTCTGTTCACCTGACTCAGCGCATCTGGGTTTTTTTTCACTGAGCTGAATCCTTTGCACTAAAATAAATGGCAGGCTGCTGGGAGATTTTCTAAATGAGCCCTGGAAATCCTTGCTGAGTGATTGAAAGCTACTTCTGCCTGTGATCCATCCTTACCAGCAGGAATTGCCATCCTCAGGTCTGAAAGAGCAAAGTATGTGATTCTTAAAGCCATCTGTCTTGTGATTTTAATAAAAATCCTTGAAGCCTCAGGCACTCAAGGAAACCCTTCTCTGTATTGACTTCATTCTACATACAGTAAGCTGTAGCAAGGGAGTGGAATAGGCAGAGGAGGAAGTGGAAAAAAAAAATAAGGAAGTTAATTCCTGCTTTACTTGCACCAGAAAGAGTTGCAAGTCCATTTTTGAGTTCCTTGAAAACATTTATTGGGACTCTGCATGGGATCATGCTGAGAGCCCTTGTGCAGATGTTAAAGTGGCTGTTTTCTGCTAGTGATAAATCTATGCCATGAACTTCTTAATTCATTCCTGTCAGACTCAGACAAGCATTTGTCTATGCTAGTTTTAGTGTAGGAATAGTGATTATCTTGCTTATCTTTGAAATTTGTCCCTGTCATGAGTGCTGGGGTTTTTCTTACTGGCTCCCTTTACTGGTTCCCTTTCCTCCTCCTGTACCGATTCTCTGCCTTTACTTTTAGTTATGCCAATTACCTGTGTGTGAAGTGAACACTGAATTTGTCATCATTGCAGAGTGCTTCCAAGGAAGTCTTGGGTTGCCAAGGTTTCTATCAAAGGTCACAGTGCAATCTGCACCTTTTCCAGAAGATCTTCAACTCCCTGTGATTCCATGCCAGGTTTTGAGCACAGAGCCACTGCTCTTCCTTCCTTTCTTGGCTTAGGTTTACCTTTCGCTGTCCCAGTGTATTTTCATCAGATGATTTTGGCAAGTCTTTTGACCCACAAACAAGCATCACTGCCACAGCAAGCTGATGCTGACAAGAACTTCCTATTTTGCCTGTTTTCTCAGGAGTGTGGCCTTTAGAAGCATCTCAACCAACACATAAACAGAGCACGTCCTGTACTTTCCCTTAGCCACTGGTGACTCTTCAGCATCACTGCCCATGAGCTTGCACACATCCACCAGCAGCTAAATAATTCAATGGCTGCTGAGGGATATATTGGAAAAATTCAATTGGTCTTCTAAAAAGTGTATATTAATGAAGTGTGTCTATTTATGAAACTGCTTTAATAGGCAGCAGGAGAATTGTTGAGAATTCTGCCAAGGGCAACGGGTACAATTTATACTGCTAACAGAGGATATTACTCACATCTAGAAGAATAAATTGGATATCACCAATGCACTGAATTACTCTCTTGAAATAGAGATGGAGAATAGAAGAAAAAATAATATCCCAAAAGCATTAAAGAATTCATCAAAGAGTTTGGACTTTTTATTAAAAACTGTAATCAAAGCTGGATCCCATTGTGCTCTCACTCTAGCTTAATGGTTGGCAATGCTCCTCTGATCTCAGTGGCATTGCTGAGAAGGGAGTCAGCACAGTCACAAGCAGATTCTTTTTAGTCTCATTTTCTTAAGTTAAAAGTGAACTGAAGAGAAAAACCTATTTATTTACTGAGATTGATGAGAAGAGGCTAGAGCAATGAGAGCAATATTCCCTCCTGTGTTCAGCTGTATTGCAGAACTGCAGAGATTAACCATGCCACCTCCAGGGACAGTCCCCTCCTCGTCACAGATGTGAGCCATTATGGCAGCAGGGCACAGGAGAATGTGCACACTCTGTGCCTGCCTGTTTGCCCCATGCTACTGTGTGGCCTTCATTAAGTGTTTATCACGTCTCATCTTAGATGACAAGGGTCTCAACAGTGGCCAAAATTGAATTACAATTTTTTTTGAAGTTTTTTTCACTACTTGGCACAGGCTAGTGTTGTGTTAAGGGAAAGTATCCAAGGGAAAAGAAGGTGCAAGACGCACACCATGCTAGGGAGACATAAGACAAAGTCAGCTCCTTTTCTGAAACTCACTGGGAGTTTTGTAATATTCCAGAAAGAGCAGAAGTGAGTCCCTAATAAAAAAAGTCAGCATCCCACCCTCTGAAAAAACCTCAACCATTAGAAATGTCTCACAACAGCGTTAAAGCCCCTACGTTTTTCAAATGTTTAAACTTCTGGAAAATAGCCTAAAAACAGCATAGCCTCTCCCATGTGCTGAGCACTGATGTGCCAGCTTTGGCTTCCTGACTCCTCAGAAGTTAAAGAAAATCGTGAAGGAAATGGACACAAATGAGTTAATTTTAAGTCTCTCATTCAGAAGAGATGTGGTATGTTTGTATAGTAACCAACATGTTGCTTTTCTGTACAAGTCAGCAGTGTGTGGATTTTTCTCTTGTGCTGCATGTGCTGTTTTCTGAGTCATTTTAATTGTCTTTCCACAGAGGATAACAATGTGCTTGCTATGTATAGCCACTGAACTCAGACTTAGCCTGTCTCCTCCAGGACTTTTCCCTGCCTGAATGATACAGGAGCCAGGACAGCCATTTTGGATGCATGAAATAAAGGTTCAGAGGAGGACCCAACAGGGGCAAAAAGGCAGTCACCTAAGATGGTTCTTCTCCCCTTATACGGATTTTCTGATCCTCATACAGCCCAGAGGCCTCATACAATCTCATACAATGCACAGGGCATGCAGCTGGATGATGTCTTTTTCTGGAGAACTAATGCTGATCAAAGTTCAAGCTCCTGGAGGGTCCAGTGGGATGATGTAAGCTTCTACACCAGAGCATTGTGCCTTCATGTATTTCATCACTTTACCAGGGCCAGCCAGCACTCTGCTGAGAAATTCCTGTGCTTGGCTGGGTGGCAGGTAGGATGCTCCAAGTCCATGCGCAACCACCTTGTTGTGGAGGACACAAAACTTTACAAAATTTGATGGAGCTTGCTCCATGGCATTTGGCTTCATCCTGCAGCAGAGGGGCCACAGACACAGTGTTTCCTTGAGGACTGCCAGAAGGATGTGAGGGCATGTAGTTTCAGGGCAGGTTTCAGTGGCTACAGTCTTGCCTGCCTCCTCCTCTCAGCTGCGCCCTCCCGCCTCTCCTCAGACCAGCATAAACACTCCCTTGTCTCCATGGTGAGCTGGAACAGAGGGCTGATGAAGGCAAAAAGTATCACTCTCCAAATTATTACCTTTTACCTATACCAGCTCTCCAAACCATCTCACCACAAGTGTACAGGGACCTCCAGCTACCTCAAGTGAAGGGTGGGAAGAGGAGTGAAACCTCCAGATCATAGTCTTGGCCTAAGCTGTTGTGGAACTGTACTTAAGCCATGGATAAGGTCCCAGCACTCCTCTACCACTTCTCTTTACAATGCTGATATGAAAAGCAGTTGTTTCTTAGTTCTGCTTCAGAAACAAGAAGTGGGCCTTTCTGTTTCTATAAATAACAACCTGCCCTTCTTAGAATAAGCCATCATAGCCCAAGGTTTAATTCAGAGGGAAGAGTGGCCTTTTCAAGGTTTAAAAGGTTTAAAAAGTACTTTAATGGATCTCACCATGTAGTGGTCACTAATGAAGCAGGGAACTTATGAAAAACTGTGGACATAGAGAAACAGTTTGTCCTGGAGGGGCTGAGTTGTCTCATGCAAGTGAATAACTTGTGATAAGTACAGAAAACTCATTTAATATACAACTTTCTTCATTTCATATTTGCACAAGGCTTTACCAATGAAACCTCATTCTCTCGTGCTGCATAAGTAATACCATAATATGACACAGAGCAGCTGAACAGGAGAAGTGAGAAAGTTTCCTGCAGAAATCAGGCAGATGAATCCAGGGCCCTGCCTACTTTTCATTGGACTGCCACTGGAAGGCAAGTGTCTGTACAGAATTCACCAAAGCTTTTCCAGCTGAGAACTTCAAGTGGGCCAGGCATCCCTGCAGGACAGCTTGATAAGCTGAACATACCATTCAAATTTCACCCACAAAAGTAAAAGCTTTCAGAATTCTTCCCTTGAGAGGAACTTCAGGTGATGCCTAGTTGGCAGCCCTCTAGACGTTAACCTTAGAAGCCCTAAAATCTCCTATTCCACGAGCAGTACATCTGTAAAGCATGCCTATTATTCACTGCTGTGCTACTCCAGCTGAATTCCAAAGCAGCTCTGTAACTGGTGCAAAATCTGACTAATGAAGTGCTAAATCAAGCCCAGCAAGTAGAAGGATTCAATTCTTTTTTAGTTCAAAGCTTTTGCAATTAAGGATAATTATGATCCAATATTTAAACTGCTTCTGTTTCAGTTTTCCTGCAGACGAGATTTGGGTTTTGCACACATAATACTCTTTAGTTTCAGTAAATATTTCAGTAATAGTATAAGTGGTCTATTATCATGTAGTAAAAATCTGTTGCAACATTTATTTACTAATAGCTCTGAACTATTCAGAAACGGCCAAAAAAAAAAAAAATCCAGCCAAAAAACCCAGCAGCCCAGTCTGGAAATGCATGAATGGGTTTGCAAGAGCACTGTTTGCTTTTTCCCTGTAAGCTTCTATTGCTGCAGGGAAATTTGATTTATGAAGCCCTGAGTCCATGTCTGCTTCAGACCCTGGCCTGTTGCTTAATTTAGCAACAAGGCATCGGCTGTGGATTGGCTGCCTTGGAGCAGCACAGCAGTTGGGCTCACTCTCGCTTTCCCTTGTGTAAGGTCACTTTCTCCACCAGCTTGAACGTGTGATGTGCTGCATACAAATAGACAGGAAAAGGCAAAACCTGTTGTGAAAACTGTCTGGCGCTCTGGTACTCATCAACAACATTCAGACTGTAGCAGCTGAAGTGACACTGCCTTACTCCTCCCACCTTATACCTTAAGCCTCCCTTCAGCCCTGCTCTGTTTCTGCATGTGTTTTCTTCCAACCCCCTGTGCTTCTCATTTGCTTTGTTATTTTCTAGCACCTTTATCCAAGAGGCTTTATTTTGCAGACATTTTGGAGCGGTGACAGACCATGTGAGCTCCAGACTGTTCAGTTCAATAGACCAAAAGGAAGGTGACATGACAGCTGGAGTAAGTATCATACCATTTAACACACATAGTGGGAGGTGAGGGACTTTTAAGTCTTACAACTTCACATGCTGACTGGCTGGAAGATGGAGGTGTGATAGGCAAAAAACAACTAACAAGGGGCCTAAAGGGTTCAGCACCTAAATTTTAGCTTTATTTTTCTCCAAGCATGTCTCTGTGTTTTCAGAACATGAAGCAAAGTTCCTTTCTATTTTTACCTTCTAGCCCCTTAAGTTTATATTCTTTATAACCCTGTTTAGGTCTGGAAGAGCTGCAGTCGCTCCTGCAGGAATCAAATGGAGGATATGGTCCATTGTAAAAATTTGCATTTATTAGATGTCAAAGAACAGCGATAAAGCAATTTTTAATGCCCTCTTCCAGCAAGTGCAGAGCTTATACCTCTAAAAGTTGCTGACCACTTTGGTTGGATTAACCCTTCATTACTGACTTCAGGAGGTGTCCTATTTGTCTCTGCACCATGTACCATATTGGATATACATATTCCCATGGATGAAAGCTGTATAGAGCTTCATGAACAAAGCAGAGACATTCTACCACCATGAGGCAGTCCTTCTGCCAAGCAGCAAGCTTATTTAAGCAAAGATTAAGTCTCAAGAGCCCTTTCTAATGAAATTATTCACAGAATCTAAATATAGACATTTCTGTCAGTTCCCTCATTAATAAATCACAAAGAAGAAAACACAATTGCTGTTTACACAGGAGACAAACCAAATAATATAACCTTTATTTAGCATTGGTTTCTGCTATGACTTTTTTCATAGTTGACCTTTTCTACTTCAAGAGAGATCTTTATAAAGAATAAGCAGGGATGGGGGGTGGAGGAAGAAATGAAATTATCTTGCTGAAGTGATAATTAAGCAAGACAAGGGCGATGAAAATAATATATTTTCAAAGGTCTGGCACACTCAGTTGTCTTGGGCAACAGGACAACATAAGTGATGCTCTGCCCCTCCTACAGCCCTTCCTGTCCCTGACATCAGCACATCACTGTCATTAAAACTGTCATAAAAAATAGACGGGGCTGATGGGCTGGCTGAGAGAAGCTGTGACAGCTGCTTCGCGTGTGTCACTGGGTTTTATCACTCCATTACAGGATAATGATAATGATTAGCCTTGCCTTGCTCTCAGAATGGAAAGAGGTATTTTTGATGAGAGGAACTAAAAACTTGGTTTGGGCATGATGGCAAGATTTCAAGAATCAACAGCATCTGCCAGCACAACTCTGAGTAGTTATTCTAATCTGCATTCCAATGACACCCGGATGGCAAGTGTATGAGACACCCCCTGACCTGAAGGGCTCATAGGTTTAAAGAGAAAAGGGACATGGTGTGGAAGAGGAGGCCATTTTGGGGTGTGTTAATGTGCATTACTGACTGAAATACATGCATATATGCATGGACATTTTGTACACAAATGTAGGGCAAGCCAGTTTCTAGCATTGCCTGTCAAGCAGCTCTTGCTTGTGGGACACTGAGCTACCTTGTACTCATGCCAGGTTGGTTTCCCACTCAGCAGGGGATGTGAGACAACTCGTGCAAGCTCTCTGAACTGTACAACAGGCACCAAACTCTTCCTGTTGCCTGTATGTGAAACCAAGGTATCCTGAGTTAGCTCCTCTGATTTGGTCTGTACTCTTTGCAAGGACAGGGTTTTGTTCTGGGCTGAAAGCATTAGAAAATGAGTCAAAGGTTCTGGGTCAGTTGCAGACTTCCTTGTTGATGCTAACAATTAACACAGGAGACATACACAAGGACCTAATTGCACAGATAATCTCAATTCTTGTATTTCTGAGAACTCAAATTTTCAGTCCTCATGCTCATTAATATAGTGTTTTAGGCTCTCAAACAAAACTGAAATGTTCAGATAGTTATATCTGGTAACCATACATACTGGTAGGTATTCTCACAGGTTTTAGCATTCCTCTTCACTCTTCCTCTTACAAAGGAAGTAGAAATCTGACTGCAAACACACCAACACTGAATGGTCTGAAAGAGTATCTGTTACACCAACAAGTGTGTGGCTCATCTGGAGCCAGGGTCTACGATCTTTATTTAATTCTGAGTGTTTCTTGCTCAGGACACAGTCCAAATATAATTGGTTTTTCCTCTGATTTAAGCACAGGGGAAACAGACTCATGGCTTTAATGAAGTATCCCTTTCTATGAAGTTGAAAATGGAAGTTCTCAGCAAAGTAAGCACATTAAACTGTATTGTGGCACCATGAAAATTCTGAAAACTGTTCAAATCACATTCTCAGCTTTCCTCACAGGGTAACAGTGTCGGCTACTTTTTCCAGAGCAGTTATCTCTAAACAAGCTTTAATTTTTCCTACTTTTGGAATTTAGTTTCTTATTTCAGTGGTACGTTCCCTGGACGTGACAGATTTTTCTTGTCTTGTGAATCTTCAAGAAAAGATGCACATGCTGCACATACAACAAAGCCATGGGCTTTTAATGACTTTTTGGAACAAAACAAAGCCAGTGAAAAAAGCAGATAGAAACACAGACATCTTTCCCTTTAATCAAATAGGCCCCAAATCTGAGATTGCTCTGTGGTGCAAGAGACCCAGCTGTGCCACTGTCAGATGAAAATGTGACTTGATGTTCGTTCACCTCCCTTGCCACTCGGTAGTTGGTCTGTACTGCTCCTCAGCTGGAGCCCTGTCGTGCTGTGTCAGCTAACACCTCACTGACCACAGGGATCACGAGCAAGGCGGACTCTGCGCCCTGTGGTTCTATCACTTACTGGCATGCAGGCCAGCAGAACCTCCAGTTCGTATCTGGTCTCGTTCAAATCAGGTGTCAGGGATGACTGAACCACCTGTTGATCTTGGGACAACGGATATTGTATCTCAGGATGTGCAAATGGAGTTTTCTTCATTTTGTATAGCAAGTTATTACTCCAGAAGAACTTTAATCTGTCTCCCAGACACGTATTCCAGGGTTGGTATGTTATATAAACCCCATATATAGGCCACAGCCAGAGAAGTCTAACGTGTCATGTTTTCTGCAAGGTTCATTTCTCATCAAAGCCGACCCACTCCTTTCCAGCCAAGAGGGAACTGTGGGTGGGCTAAGCCATGAAGCAGGTAACTTGTGAGAAGGAGAATATTACAACTTTAAAATACACTAGCAATACAAGATCCTAGAAAGACCTGTCTGTGATTGTCAGACACGTTGTGAGTGTAGGATCTGGCTGCATGCTGCCTGGTATCAGTGGAAGCAGAAGAATTCCTCTGTGGGTGTGTAACGAAGTCAAATATAGTTTGGGAGTAATCCAAAGATATCAAGGTAATTGCTCAGTGCTACGTCTGCATGCTGTGCAGAGAAAGGAAATGGCAATTTCATTAAGCTTTTAGTGCAAACAACACACCTCTTTGTCTTGCTTAGTTCCTACATGTTACTTGTGATTTGTTGCCTTCACCATATTTCATTGGTATAAACTGAACCATCATTTTGCAAAGGGGAGACTGGCTTTCATTTTACAATCAGTAACATTATTTAGTACATTCTGGTTTTATTCATAACAAGACAGAAGGTATGTGGTCCTCATAATTGGCCTTTTGGCTTACAAGGTAAAGGTATTAAGTGCAAAAATATGGTATTTTATGAGTTCTGGATTGTAGTAGTCTTCAAAAAGCAGAAAAAAAAATAGCACAATATTCTGACCTATAGTTAGTTAAACAATATAATTTGTGGTAGAAGCACGGAACATTTTGCAACACAGTGGCATTTTAATACC
Source organism: Oreocharis arfaki (assembly GCA_013398015.1). Classification (NCBI taxonomy): domain Eukaryota; kingdom Metazoa; phylum Chordata; class Aves; order Passeriformes; family Paramythiidae; genus Oreocharis; species Oreocharis arfaki. The sequence continues at coordinate 484 of VZRR01008463.1, read as the reverse complement.
TGCAGATAAATTCCTTTAAGTACTCTTTGAGAAGCATCATTTTTAACATCCAGACTCTCCCACTGGCAGAGTAGGCAGATGGTTCTGTCCCACGGAGACGTGGAGGAGGAGTCAAAGCAGGCAGCAGCAGAGGGACAGCCTGCACATTTGGACACTCTGCTTGGTTCAAGAGCCATGTAAACACCTCCACTCTTTTATCCCTCCCTGCCATCCTCACTTAAAGGAATGCAGCTCTGGTTTAAGTCCCAGCTGCTGCTTGAAGGCTCAGTGAAATATTTTCAACCTTTGGCTACACAGGCACCAGGAATGACCCAGCTCCTTCTGGTCCATGGTGCTCCTCTACAGCACCAGATCCTTTGCTCTCCCTTCCAGGCTGATTGTCTCAGGGTGTGCCTACCTGCCCAAGCTCTCCTCCCCCCTCCTCTGTGTGCTGCACACCTGCAGCTGTGCCAAGCCTCTGCTTCCTCCATGAAGTGTCCCCTTC
>VZRR01008461.1:1820-19581 GCA_013398015.1 Oreocharis arfaki | reverse complement strand
GGGGCATCGTGGCCTTGGCGGGGAGCGGGGAGGTGGCGGCGCGGGCTGGGCACACGCATTCGGCTCCTGCAGTCCTGCGCGGGGCTTGCCCCCTGCTGTGCTCGCTCCGGGGGTGCTGAGCTCCCTCCCGGGCGGCCTCGCTGCCTCTCCGGTGGAGTTTGCTCCATCTGCCTCCCGCCGTGCCCACTCCAGAGGCTGCTCCAGCTGCTCTGGCATAGGGGAGAGGCAGCTTTGGGTGCCGTGGGAGAAAAAAAAAAAAGTTGATTTCAGTCCGGTAAACTGCTGCTTCCCACACACGGGCCGATCCCGAAACTGCGGCGGGGAGCCCCACCCGTCCGCCGCCTTCACACCAGCCCCGGCCCCGGGTCTGCGGGGCTCCTGGAGCTTTGCTGCGGGCCCACAACGCTCCCACTGTTCCCGGGCCGCGCTGAATTCCAGGGCCCCGGTGTGGGATGCAGCCTTGCAGCAGCGAGGCTGTCCTGAAGATGCAGGGAGAAGCCTCAGGAGGAGATGGGAAGTCTCAGACAGGAACCTGGTCCTTTGCACAGAAGATCTGCTTCAGCCAGGCATCGATGAGTTCAGTAGATCTCGTATGTGGTGGGGAAGTACAGTCCCCCCTGTCCCGTGGTGTGCAGTTGGCCAGACCGAGCCATCGTGGAGCCTGAGAGACCCGCTGAAATCCAGTTAGAGGGCTTTGGAGATTAGATTTGTGGGAGCAAAAAGCAGCGAAATTAAATTTGCACGGGCAGAAACATTTCCAAGCTGCTTGAAAACCAGGCTAAGTGTAAGTACTCCTGGCACAGTGACCGTGGTGGACCGCGACGTTCAGGTTCATAATGGCAAGGTTTGGTTCAAAACCAAACAGCGGAGTTTGTGACCTACAGGCACGAGGCCCAGCTTCACACGGAGTGACCCGGAGACTGGCTCCTGTTGTGCCCTTGGGGAATGGAGTTTGGGCACTGATGCCGCACGAGGTGCTGGACGGCTGCTGCTCCTGGTGCTCCGCTGGTGCCTCTCCCTCGGCAGCAGCTGGCGGTTTGCAGGCAGAAACAACCCACTGTCACTCTTGTGCCAGGTGGTTCTTGGGCTGTGAGAGCTGTAGGTGTCCGTGCTGCCTCTCCATGGCTCTCCCACCTGTGGCTGGGTGGCCGTGGTGGCCACTGGGGTGAGCTCAGACGGCTTCTGTAACAGGACAGAGCTACTTTGCAGGCCAGATCCAACAGGGCTGGGTTCTTTGCTCCAGCCCGGCCTTTTTGGAGCTTTCTGGGTTGGTGTGGGAGTGCAGAGCTGAGCTAGCATGTGCTGTGGGGCTGCTGACAGCCCCTTCAGCTGCTGCCACAGCATGACCATGCCCTGTGCTTGTTCTGGCCTGGGGAAAGTGAAGGATCCTCGTTCTCCTTGCCCTGACAGAGGGACAACAGAGCAGCTCTCATCCATCACCCAGCCATGAAGCTTGCTCCTGGTGAGCTCTGAGTGGAGGCAGCCCACCCCTTGCCCCGTCCCCAAACCAGGGGTGCTGGGAGGTTGCTGTGCAGGAACCCAGCTCCCCGCTGGACTGTCGGCCGCGGCGCTGGGAGGGCGGGGAAGAACCGCTCGTGAAGGGCGCCAGAGCCTCCTTTCAAAGCAAACAACTCAAGGAAATGCAACCTCCGGGTGCTGTGGGGCTTTGCTCTGCCTTTCCTTGAGCTCTCTTGGGGTGAGGATGGCCTGTCCTCCCCTGCCCTCATTTCGCTGCCCCTATCCGCTGCATTGTCGCTCACAAGAAGGTGTCTGCGCCGCTGGTTTCTTCCAGCCCTGCTTACCCTTGAGTCACTTCCTTCCTGAGTTTGTACAATCGTGCGGCCCAGCTGCTGGTGCGGGGCAGATGCAGTGCAGGGACCCACGGCGTGCCAGGGGCTCGGACCTGGGGCTGGCACCCAACGAGGCTGACCAGGATGGCCTCATCCCACCTGCCTGTCCATCCGGGGCCTCCTGCGGCGCAGGGAGCCGGATGCCAGGGGGCTGTCTAGGGTTTGAGGCTGAACTGCATCTGCGGTGGAGGAAAGTGTTATGAAAGTGTTTCTCAAGAGCTGATAATTTATGTTCAACCCCCCTCCCTGTGATTTCAGAAAGCCAGGCCTTGGGCCCGACTCTTGGCCCGACCACTTTGGCAGGGTGATTTAATGAATTTCCAAAGAGAGGTGGGAAATTGTGTGTGTTGGCACCGGGAAAGCAATCCCTGGAGGTTGGCTGATCCCAGCAATCGGAACTTAGTGCTTGCTATGATGTAAATTTTTTGGTCTATCTAGAAGCTTTCCCACCCTGTCCTATAGCACTGGGCATTTACTCCAGCAGCTGAAGCTGGAATAATACCTTGTTCTTGGATCTGGATTTTCTGAGGCTGGCTTATCTCTGGAGAAAGGTGGGAGTGTCCTCACTTCACAGGTGGGAAACTGAAGTGATGAGCCCCAGGCAATGCAGCGAGTTGTCTGTGGAACCAGGATTAGAGCAGGAATTCCTGTCTCCCAGCTTCATGTCCTCCCTCTGAGAGCCCCTCCCTGGAGTAAGCAATCAGTCTGGAATGACTAGGTGGCATGAACGTCTTTACTGTAGCAGGAAGAGCTTCACACCAAGCAAGGCATGGCCTGGAGGGGTGTTTAGTTATGCAGAGGTCCTGGGGACAGGCCTGGGAGCCAAGAACTGCTATGGCTGTGGACACTCCTGCCCCTGGTGGGATTCTCCAGTCATGAAAGGTCTTCAAGTTCTTGTTCGGGATTTGTTAAGCAGCCAGAAGTTGGTCTGCGCATTTCCTCCAGCAGTCGAGGCTCCAACACTTTTGTCCCACCAGGAGATGATGGTACCACTTCGGTCTTGTTTTCTTTGCCTGGACTTAGAGAGAGGCTCCTTCCTCAGCTCCTGGCAAGGCTAGGCTGCAATCAGACACCTTTGCTTCGTGACTCATGGTACTGATTTTGTGTGCCCCGCAGGTGGTGGAGGAAACCGGAAAGGCAAGAGCAAGAAATGGCGCCAGATGCTGCAGTTCCCCCACATCAGCCTCTGCGAGGACCTTCGGCAAACCCTGGGTGAGGTGCAGGGCTCGGTGGGAGCCGGTGGGCGAGCATGTGTGTGGGAGTGTTGTGCACCCCAAGCTGAGTGTCAGGGCACAGGACAGGGCAAATCCCAGCCAGGATTGCTTGGAGTTCAGGGTGTAGGGAAGAAATGATGGGTGGATAAGTGGCTGCTGATGTACCCGCACACCTGCCAGACTGTGATGAGCTTCACTAGAGGAACATCACCTTTTGTGTGCAAACAGACATGCTCTGTGCTGCAGAGTTTTGGAGTGTCACTCTGGGGTGCCTTTGCAAAAATAACAAAGGTCCTGCTTAAAGTCCTCTGTTCTCCCCGGCTGGATTCAGCTCAACTCCACAGATCTCAGCTTCTAACATTCAAGCAGTTGCTCTTCTCAGGCAAACTGGGTTCTTGCTGTGTGGTGTGGATGAGAACTGGAGTTGGGCAGGGCTTGGCCTGTCATTTTCATTCTGTACTTTGTACTCTTCATGGCTTTAATGTTGTTTGTGCAGCAGGCTTGGTCCTGAGATCGTGTGAAATTGTTTTGGGGCACAGAGGGTGCAAGTGCTTTGCTTCCTGGGAAGAGGAGAGCTTGCTTAAGTTTTCAATCCAGAATCAGCTGCCAGCTGGAGAGTGGCACAGCACTGGCCTTGTTTCAGAACAGGTGTCACTGAAACAAATGGCTTTGGGAGGTTTCTGCAGCTCAAATTCCCAGTTCTGCCCTGCCCAGGGTTTCCAGTCCTGGCAATCCTTTGGGGCCCATGGAACTGTAGTACTTGGAGAAACTCAATCTCACTCATCCACGCTTTAATCCTCAAGCTCACAGCAGCCCACTGCAGGCTGTTCCCACCCCCCTCTGCCACACACCCGGTGCACCATCTCTCGGGGCTGGCTTCACAGCCAGTTGTGGCTGTATGGAGACACCAGCCTTGGATTTGCTGCTGGCTGCCTCTCTGGAGCAAGGTCTGAGAGCTGAACACAGCTCTGGCTGGGGCTCTCCTTGCAGCTCTCATCTTGACCATCCGTACCCCTTCTGCCTCTTTGACTTGCATGCCCTCAGCAGAGCTTTCCCTCAGCTTTTGTCCATTCTCTGCCTGCAGCCACCCTTCCTGTGGCTGTTGTGATGTTTTCCAGCACTGAACTTCACCCGTTTGCCAGCACTGAGTGCTGGTGGTCTCTGTCTCTGCTGTCCTGCTATCCAGGACAGTGACCTTGTAAAGATTTGGGAAGTGAGTCCCTCCCAGCCACTGGCTGTCACGGTCCATGTCTCACTTCCCCTTGGAGAAGCAAGTGAGGAGTGCTCTGACCCCGGTGGCAGCAGCTTCGCTTGGTTTTCCCGTAGGAGAGATGACCCCGTTCCTTGTGCTTGGGCACTCTTTGGCTGAGGTGTCTCTTTTCACCTCACAGCCTGCTAGAAAGGCATTTCTTTCCTATTCCAGACTCTTGGCAGGACTGTGGGCACGGTGGGCTGGTTGCCCACTACAGAATTAAGCTTTCTGTGCCCTGACCACAGAGAGTAACCTCGTGTGAGCCTGGGCAGCAACCAGGGCAGCCGAAAGCTTCTGATCTCGCCGACAGCAAACTCCGGTCCTCCCCAGCTGAAGGGAACTCCTTCCCCTGCAGACACAAGGAAGCCGGCTGGTGCGGCAGAGCTGGCGAGGCCACCTCCTCCCCCACCACAGCCCGCCCGGCTCTGCACTCTCCTGCACCCTCAGGAAGCTGCAGCTTCCTCGGGAGAAACTGCTGCACAGGGAGGGGAAGGCTGGGAGTACCCAGTGCTGGGATCCCCTGGGTGGCTGCACATCTGCACTGCAGGCAGCCCACAGCCCTCGGTGGCAGTGGCTGTCACAGAAATGTGTTTTGGCCTGCGATCAGACAACGTCTTGTGAGTGGAAGGGGAGGAAAAAAGCAGGGAACTGGAAGTGCTCTGGATAGTCAAAGGGGTTTGTGCCTGGGCTGCCGGAGTTCAGAGAGGGGTAGGAGGAATCTGTGAGCTCCAGAGGGCAGTAGGAGTTGATCTTCGGTCTTGTGGCTGTCCCATGGAGTGGGGACTTCTGACTGCCATGTGCATGTCAACAGGACATCTGTGGGAATGGTGCCTCCCATTTTGATGCTGCTGCTCCCAGCAGCCCCTTTGGGAATACAAGTGGTTTGAAGGAGTCATCAGAAAAACTCTTTGCCTGGAAGATCTGCCTTGAGATAAGCTTGGTGTGTTCCTCTTGTTCCAAGGAAAGTTGTGTGTCTGGAGTAGTTGGTCGATCTCTATGGAGAGAGGAGGAGAAAGCCTTTAGGCAAGCGGGAGATATGGAGGTCCCTTGCTAGGAACAAGAGGTTCAGGCTGAACAGAACAGCAGATCAATCCTCTTTCAGGGAAGAAGGTCTTCCATAGGACAATGTAAAACCTCAGCAATGCCCCTCGTCCCACTGGGTGCACTTCACCCTCCTGGGAGTCTCAGGCTGGTGGGACCTGGCAGCAGCCCAGCTGAGGGGTCACAATACCCCCTATGCTGCCTGGCTGGGGTGGTGGGCTGGGACTGCTCTTTTGGGATTTGGCAGTGGGTGACCTTCTCCACGTTTGCAGAGCGGGACTACCACAGCCTGTGCGAGAAGCAGCCCATTGGGCACATGCTCTTCCGGCAGTTCTGCGAGACACGCCCCGAGCTCTCACGCTGCGTCAAGTTCCTGGATGCCGTGGTAAGAGCAAAGCCCATCAGGCTTCATTGGGGGAGACAGGGATGTTCCTGGCACCCTGGGCATGAGCTGGTTGGCTGGGTGCTCCAGCAGGTGCCTCTGGGCACAGAGGGTTTTTCTGTAGGAAAAACGTGTGAGTCGCAGCCCAAATAGGGGTGGGCCTTTGCTTAGGGAGCTGTTTGCTGGAGATCTGGTTTTTGAGGAAACTTTGGGCAGAGGGTGTTGCTGCTCCACAGCTGTTGCCCAGTAGCAAGGCTGGGTTCCTGGCTGGACCTGCCCCTCACACTGTTTGCTCTCTGCAGGCAGGGTACGAAGTGGCTCCAGATGAGAAGCGGAAGGAATGTGGGCAGCACCTGATTGAAAAGTACTTGAAGCCAAACGTGAGTAAGAGGGTTGTGTTTGCTGCCTGCAAGGGTAGAACAGTTGGAAGGCCAACAGCTGAGATTGCCCGTGTCCTGCCACAGCCAACATGCTGAGCCACCACACCACCTCACAAGCCACCACACTGCTTTGCCCACTGACCCTAAAGCAGGACCCTTGGGCTCTGCTCCCTATGTCTGACTCCATCCCTTTGTCCCCAGAGTGAGGACCATGTGCCTGAAGTTCCCTCACAACTGGTGGATGCCTGTTGTGAGAGGCTGGAGCAGGAACCTTCCAAAGAGCTCTTCAAGGAATGCACTAAGTAAGTTGGAGGGCTGGGCTGTGCCTGCAGGTCACACATGGCACAGGGATGGTGCTGCAGCTGACTCACCTTGTCCCTCGTGGTCCCTTCCTCTGGGAGAGAGGGCTGGGGCCTGGGGGGTTTTGGACCAGCAGTTTGCAGCCCAGCTCCAGGAAAGTGAGCACAAGGATCTTGTGCTCTGGGAGCCACGAGCTGCTGCAGAAGCCTCTGTCAGTCCTCCCAGATGGAGTTGCCGTTTGGGAAGACCCTTTAGCAATGCTATTCCCAGTGTTGTGCCAGGATCTCGTAGGCTCCTGCCGAGCTGAGCTGATGGCTGCAGTCCTGTGCCAGCTGTCCTGTCCCACCAGCTGCAGAAGTGGCTGTTGTTGGGTTACTCTGGCTGTTGCTGCAGGGGTCTAAGGTCACCTCTGTTCCCATCGCAGAAGCAGTGGCCGAGGTCCTGGCTCCGGGTGTGAAGCGGAAGCTCTTGGGCAAGCCAGGCTTGCAGGCTCACCCCTCCCTGCACAGTAGCTGGAGTGTGTTGCCTAACTGAGTGCAGGGCTGTGGTAACACATTTGCTGCAGTCTTCTGGGGAGCGTTAGCTCCGTGTGTGGTAACCAGTGTCGTGTCTGAATGCAGAGCCTCCGGGCTGGGCTCTGCCTGCTCTTGGCAAGCTCTGAAAGGGGAGAGCCCATCCGCTTCTCCTTGATGCGTGTTTCCAGTCTAGACACTGTGTCTAAGGCTCCTCACTCCGCTGGGCAGCCCTGGCACAGCTCTCCAAGGCAGTTAGCTCTCTCTCGAGCAGGATCCCCTGTGGCCTTTTGTGCTGGATATTCATCTGATAGCGAACAACTCAGCGCCTGATGCTGAATGTTGCTAGCAGCTGATTACAGCCTGTGTGCACGTTTGCCCTGTGAACAGAAGGGCAATTGCAAAGAGTCCCATTGTCCCCCTTTGTCCTGCAGCCCCAGCTGGTGCCAAGAGGCCACAATTAGCAGTGCCAGCCCGGTCCCAGGGCGCTGCATTTGCCACAGTGGTACCTCCAACGCACCTTCCTTTTGCATCAGGCTTAACATGGAGCGGGGCTTTCTGGGCCAGGGCTACGTGGGTGATTCAGCACCAGGCTGCGTGAGGGGATGGCAGAGTAAACAGGCTTTTGGGGCTCTTCACCTCCTCTTTCCTGGGGCTGCTGGCTTTTTCCAGGGCTGTGATCAGCTCTCAGGAACCGTGGTGGCTCTGCTCTCTCCTAGGCTTATCCACGACTACCTGAGCGTGGCTCCCTTTGCCGACTACCTCGACAGCTTGTACTTCAACCGCTTCCTGCAGTGGAAATGGCTGGAACGGTAACGCTCCCCTCACCGCTGGGAAACCTCCACCCTCCTCACACAGCCTGTCTGAGGGGTCCCTGGGGCTCCTTCCCATCCTGGAGCCAAGAGCCTGGCCTTTGCTGTCACTCAGGGCCCTTTACTGGTACCAGCAGCAGCCCCAGCCTTGCTTGCCTCGCAGGGAAGCAAGGCCTGCTTGAGCAGGGGTTTGGGGTGAGCCACAGTCTCTCAGGCTAGGGCTTCAGCCACTGCTCTCTCCTTGCTCACATCTCACTCTGGTTTCCTTTCCCTCCTTGCTCACATCTCACTCTGGTTTTCTCTCCCTCACAGGCAGCCAGTGACCAAAAACACTTTCCGCCAGTACCGTGTGCTGGGTAAGGGCGGTTTTGGGGAGGTGAGTAACCACCATTTCCTCTGCATTCGGGATACCAGACAGCCACTGTTGCCTGCTGCCAGAGGCAGATCTGGGTTGGTCATCAGGGTGCCACAAGCTGCTCCAGCACCTGGAGGCAGGTGCTGCTGGCTGGGTGGGCTGTGGGGGCTCTGCCCTGGGCTGTGTTCTGGGTCTTGTGTGTCATGTCAGCTCTCCCTGAGAGGCAGGAGCTCACCTCTCTCCAGGTGCTGGAGGTGTGGGAGGTGCTGTGCAGGGTCGGTAGCCGTAGGCACCACAGGGCTCGTGCTAACTGGGCAGCGTCAGGTCTGTTCCCTGTGTCTTGACAAGGCAAACTGCACTCCTGAAAGTTTCCTGCCGGGCTTCCTTCTGTTTATGGAGTGGCCTTCTGTCTTCCCAGGTACCAGCCACAGTGCTGCTAAAGGTGTTAGAGGCATTACAGCTGGCTCCTGCTTCTCTGTGATATCTGGAGCTGTCACTGTTCCCTGTGTCTTTGCTTTGACAATGGGCTTCTTTGCATTCCTGTGCCTCTTCCTGAGGGCAAAACGTAGACCCCCCACTCTGGAAATGGCAGTGGGAGGGTGCTGAGCCTTGTCCTCCCTGCAGGTGTGTGCCTGCCAAGTGCGTGCCACGGGGAAGATGTATGCCTGCAAGAAACTGGAGAAGAAACGGATCAAAAAGAGGAAGGGAGAAGCCATGGCCCTGAATGAAAAACAGATCCTGGAAAAAGTGAACAGTAGGTTTGTAGTAAGTACATAGGAATTGCTCTCACTTTGCAGCAATGGTTGATGCTTCCTCCAACCAGCCAGCCTGGCACCTCTGTGCTCCTCACCTGGTGTGGACAGGCAAGAGCAGTCCCTGCCCATGGGGCAGGGTCCTGGTGGCTGCACATCTCTCACAAGGCCGGGGTCTGGCAGGACCTTTACTGCCTCCACAACTTGCTGTAAATGCCCCCAAAGTCAGCCCCAAACACCCATCTGGTGTTACAGACACCATTGTGACTTTGGGGCACAAATAAACAGTGAGAGCTGTCTCTCCGTACAGTGGGGTGGGGAGAAGCCCAGCCCTGAGTTGTGTGCTTGGGAGCTCTGCCTTGGTGCAGTGAGGTGTGGAAAGCCTGAAACTCCCTTTGCAGAGGGTTCATCAGATGCTGCCCCAGTGTTGTTGTTGAGTGCTGCCTGCCAGTGGGGGGAGGCAGCTCTGGCTCAGGGAAATAGTGTCCTCCCTGTCAGAGCAAAGCTGGGGGTGTGCTGGGACTGCTGGGCACTGCTATGTCCTCCCTGGGTTTGCACAGTTCCTCCTCTGCTGGCAAAGGCCCAGTCCCGAGCCTGTGAGTGGCTGTTTGGGTGGCAAAGTGTCCATGGGAGTGTGGGCACCTCCCTCTTCCAGCTGTGTCTTCTAACAGCCTTTCTGCCCTGAATTGCAGGTGAGCTTAGCCTATGCATATGAAACTAAAGATGCTCTCTGCCTAGTGCTGACCCTCATGAATGGAGGGGACCTCAAGTTCCATATCTACCACATGGGAGAGGCTGGTTTCGAGGAGCCCCGGGCAGCTTTCTATGCTGCTGAGATCTGCTGTGGCCTCGAGGACTTGCACCAGGAGAGGATAGTATACAGGTGCGTGCTGCCTGGTCCCTGCTGGGAGAGCTTGTAGGGCCTGCAGCAGCAAGAGGGTTCCTGCTGCTCTTACCAGCCCAGCTGGGTCTGTCTGCTCAAGAAAATAAGCTCAAGGCTTGAAAGCAGCACAGAGCTAAGTGAGAGGAATCGGGAACAGAAAGCTGATCTTGTGGGAGAAAGGGGGAGCTTAGCTTGGCTTCCTTGTGCCTGTAAATGATCGCCAAGAACAGGATGTAATCATGCTGTGAATGTCTCAGGGCAGGCACTGAACTCCCTGGGCAGTATTGACACTAGAACAAAGGAGGATAGGCTGCCCCAATGTGCTCAAGAGCTGGGGAGGAGGGAGAACAAGTGGATTGACTGTACTCACGGGGGTGTGATGCAGTGTTAGGATAGCATGGCTAAACACTGGCCAGGAAGTCCCTTCTGGTCCTACCTTGCCCTGGGGCAGGATAAGCAGAGAAGCCTCTGCTCACTCTCACTTGCATGGCCTGCCCCATAGTGAGTTCTGCACCTGCAAAGAGGGAACCATCCCCAGGCTCACTGCAGAGGGTTGAAGGTTGTTGTTTCCCACCTGTCTGCCCAGGAGGGGAGAGCTTGCAGGGTCAGCTCTGGGGCAGAGGGTGAGGGGAAGGTTATCTGTGTGCCTTGGGCAGGGGCATTGCATCCTAAAGTTGCTTATCTGGGACTTGTTGAGATGTGGCTGTTGCATGTGTCCTTTGCTTTGACAACAGGGCTCTTGCTAATCAAATCCCTTCCCTCCTAGGGACCTGAAGCCAGAGAACATATTACTGGATGACCATGGTGAGTGCAGGGTCAAGAGGAGCCCTGAGCCTGAGTTTTTTCTTACTCTGCTTGAACCAGGGTTACCCTGTGTTTTTGGCAGCTTCAAACACTGCCCTCTGACTTTGTTCTGTTAACTTGTCCCCTCCTCTACGCAGGTCACATCCGTATCTCAGACCTGGGACTAGCTGTGCATGTGCCAGAGGGCCAGACAATCAAGGGCCGGGTGGGGACAGTTGGCTACATGGGTAAGTGACTCTGGTTTAAGCAAAAAGTGGTTGGAAAGATGTGCTCTTCCTACTCTCACACGTCCCTCACCCCTGCTCCTCCGCAGCCCCGGAGGTGGTGAAGAACGAGCGCTACACGTTCAGCCCGGACTGGTGGGCTCTGGGCTGCCTGGTGTACGAGATGATCGAGGGCCAGTCCCCCTTCCAGCAGCGCAAGAAGAAGATCAAGCGGGAGGAGGTGGAGCGGCTGGTGAAGGAAGTGCAGGAGGAGTACTCGGAGAAGTTCTCGCCCTGCGCCCGCTCCCTCTGCACCATGGTACGGCTGTGCAGCCCTGTCCCTTCACCCCCACTGCTTCCGTGCGTGCTGCAGCAGAACATGGGGGCTGCTCCCTGCAGAGGTGCCAGCCAGGTTCCCTTGTGTCTGATAAGGCAGCACCCGAGGGTTAAGAGTGCCTTTGTTCCTTGCCCCCCTGCCCAGCAGGCCTGTGCTCTCCCTAGAACACACTGCCAGGAACCCAGGGCTGCTCCTGCACACAGAGCACCCTTCATTGATTTCCTTTGTGTCGCAGCTCCTGTGCAAAGACCCTTTGGAGCGCCTGGGGTGCCGAGGAGCTGGGGCAAAGGAAGTGAAGGAACACCCTCTCTTCAAGCACCTCAACTTCAGGAGGCTGGAAGCAGGCATGCTGGACCCTCCCTTCAAGCCAGATGTAAGTCCTGAGCTTTTCAGTCACTGGTGCTCTCAAGGGAAGAGGGAGCCCTGGCATGGGGAGATGGGGCCCATCTCCTTCCCTGGACCTGGCAGAACAGGGGTCCAACAAGCTCTGGGCTGCAGGGAGAGGTGGCCTGGGCTTGGCCATGAGCAACAGATGGAGGTGGTGGCATCAAGGTGGAGCCTGGCATTAGAGCAATCTTTGTGCTGCGTAGCCCCAGGCCATCTACTGCAAGGATGTTCTGGACATTGAGCAGTTCTCCACGGTGAAAGGAGTGGAGCTGGAGCCCACAGACAATGACTTCTACCAGAAGTTTGCCACGGGGAGCGTGCCCATTCCTTGGCAGAATGAGGTAGGTCTTTGCTCCCACTTGTGCCCACCTTGGGTGCAGGCAGTGTCCCCATGCTGTCCCCGCTGCTCTCGTGCTCTGCTGAGCCCTTGGTGATGGGCTCCATGTGGCAGTTGCTGCAGCCTTCTTTTCCCTCTTGCAGATGATCGAGACAGAGTGTTTTAAGGAGCTCAATGTCTTTAGCACAGATGGCACAGTGCCCCCAGACCTGGACTGGAAAGGGCAGCCTTCTCCACAGCCCAAAAAAGGGTTACTCCAGCGCTTGTTCAGCAGACAGGTAAGGGTTTGCCCAGCATTTCCTCCCCACCCAGTCTCCCAGCAACAGTGATCCTGCTCCTGCCTGTGCCAGGCAGGTCTGGCAGGGAGGTAGGCATGAGAGGGCAGCGAGCAGTCTCCCCTAGTGTTGGGTGGCCAGACCCTGGGGCTCTCAGGCACCCGTGCAAGGCTGCAGGGAGCCAGCCCTTGCCTGGCTTGCACTCCCAGTGCTGGAGGAATCAAGGGGGCTGGGAAGGAGTGTACTGGCTAAATATGCTGGAAGCACCCAGGCAGAGAGATGCTGAAGTCTCTAAAATAATAATCTCCCTTCTGATATGAATAATACCATCCCTGAACAAGTCCTTGCTCTTGGAATGGGCTGTCTGGGCTCCCCAGAGCACTTCTGCCAGATCTTGAGCCAGGCGGAGAGCAGCTCTTTCGAGGGATGAGAACAGAAATGTCTTGCAGCTGCTGTGAGCTTGCTTGTCTGCCCGTCTCCTCTGCCCAGGACAGTCTTTGCCTTCTTTCCAGGCCTGGCAAAGCCTGGGCTGCTGCCTCTCAGCAGCTGTGTGCAGCTGTAGGACTCCAGCATGGTTGGCTCTGGACCCACTCAGCCACCTGGTGCTGACTCCTGCTCCTTGGCAAGCTCAGAGTTGTGCTTTGCAGTTCAGTGGGCTGCCCTAGCCAGAGCCAGCTCTGGGGATACCCAGCCCTTCCCGAGGCCGGCAGGACCTGCCAGAGGATGGGCAGCTGTTTGTAGCAGGAGTTGAGCTGTGATTTCCCACGTGTTTTCTCTTTCCAGAGGTGAGCAGTCACTCCTGGCTGCTCTGCTCAGGGAAATACCCGGTGGCTCACGGACATGGCAAGATCTGGGAAAGAGGAGTGTTATCCTTCCGTGCCTATCCCCTTCTCCTGGCAGAGCACAACCTGCTTGTTGTTCTAACTGCCCCCTGAGCCACTAATCCCGCATCCCTGCTCTTGCTGCCTTTGTGGGGGAGGCCTTGCCCTCAGCTTGAGCCTAAGTTGCCCCTGCACTGCCACTGCTGGGAGTTCTGCTCCCAGGGGGCTGTGGGAAGTTTCCTTCACTCCTCTCCAGATGTCCGGGACACGCAGAAGGGTTGAGAAACTGTGAAGGGTTTGGCATTGCCCAGTGCTCAGACTCCCATTTCAACAAAAAGGGCTTCAGCTGCTTTCGTGGCCGGTTGAGCCCTGGGCGGGGCTGAGCATCTGTGCTGGCACCGAGCTGTGTCCCTGGGTGGCTGCAGAGCCCAGCTTCCTCACAGCTTTTGAGCTAGCCAGCTGCGTGCTCACCAGTCTGTCTGCCAGGGGCTGAACCTCCAGATGCAGCTGGACTGTTCTCTGCAGCCTGGGGGTCCCCTCCAGCCCCTTGCCTCCATGTAGCTCTCCCGCACACAAGCTGGGGTGGGGGGGCCTGGCCCGTCCCTGCCAGAGGGCAGCTGTAGGCTGGGTTGTGTGACCGTGCTCACCCTCTGCTTGCTGTGCTCCTCTCTCCCTCCCTCCTCCCTCTCCTTGCCCTTCTGACTTCAGGACTGTTGTGGAAACTGCAGCGACAGCGAGGAAGAGCCCACCCGGCTGTAGAGCACAGCTTGTTCTCCAGCCCCTGGGACCCCCTTGCCTCTCCCGAGTGCCCAGCCTGAAGGACACGGTCGCAGTGGCCCCGCAAGGTGGATTTGTTTACAGTTTTACACGTCTGTATTTGAAGACTGTGAGGATGATTCCAAGGCTGGCAGCAGCACACGGCTCGGGTTGAGGTGCCTCTAACCATGGGCAAGCCCTGAGACAAACCCGGACACTTCCAAATCTGCCACTTGGGATGGTGCTGCTGCCACCGGCTGCCGCTCCCTTCCCGGGCCCAGGGTGGGAGGGAGGGACTGTGCCGGCATGGGCCGAGGCCAGGCTGGAGCAGCTCTGCTGACACATTCCACGGTGCCGAAGCGGCGCCGCAGGTTTGATGTATATTTATGTATGTCGGTCTGTACATATCACATGTTGGTTTTTAATCTATGGGTGGGGGCCTGCGCTGCCCCCACCCTGTCACAGGCACAAATGTCCTCCTATGGGAGGAGCGACGGTCCCAGCTTTGTTCCAGGGCGTCCTGGACAGAGGCCTTCTGTGCCTTGAGGTGTCTAAATCATCTTTCCTGGACCTTTCTGGCTGTGCTGAGGTGTCCTGGCTCCAGCGGAGTCCCTTGCTCAGCCCCGAGGCACAGGAAAGCGCTGTGCCAAAGCGTCTCCCATTGCGTCCTGGCAGCAGGGTGTCACTGCCTCGTCCTCGCCTCCCTGCCTGCTGGAGCCTGCTGCCTCCTGCCTCGTCTCGCACGTGCTGCCAGCTCCAGCGAGCTGATCCCAAGCCCCTCTCCAGACCGCTGGCACAGCAGGACACGGCCACTCCCGGGCACCTGCTGCTGCTGCTGTGGCCAAAGGGTTGGTCTGATGCCCGGCATGCTGCAGGATGGTGACAGTGCAGTGCCACCAGCTCTGGACCTGTGCATTCCAGAGGTGTGGCCATCCCCAGGCCCAGCTTGGTGGTGGAGGAGCAGACACGTAAAGGACCCTGCTCTCAGGGAGCAAAGCTGTGGTAAAGGGAATGTCCCTTCCCAGGGTCATGTAAAGCTGTGACCCAATACCGATTGCCTGGGACTCAGCTTAGTGTGTGTCCCCAGGGGTTCTGGGAAGGCAGCACAGCTCCTGCACCCACGGGCAGGGACCCTCCGTGGGGAGCAGCACAGAGATCAGCCCCCCCTTTCCAATTCAGCTTGTCCTGTCCCCTCTTGTGTACACTTGTCCCAGCTGTGTCCTGAGCAATAACTCGTCCCTTCTCTGTGTGTGTGCGCACACGCGTGCGTGCGTGTGCTGCTGCCTCTGCTCATTCTGAGCCAGGCCCCCCAGGGGGGCTGAGCACCTACTTGGACCTGTGGTATCATTTGCTTGCCTTGCACTAAAGTTGGAGAGTATTTAAATTTTTAACCTTTTGTTAAGTGTAAAGATTTGCCGTGCTTTATATTGCTCTCGTGTCATGGGGGGCCTGCTCTGGGCCATACGGGGTTGGTGGCTGTAAGAAGGGGAGGGGGGACCTCGTTTCTGGGCTGCCATGGGCCCTGCTGGTACTCCTGTCCTGCAAGGAAGGGCTGGGGTTGCCCTCCAGGGCAAAAAGGCTGATGCTGGCTGAGCCCTGAGTACCACAGATGACCCTCAATGTCTTGTGCTACATGTTTTGGGTCAGTGTGGGGGCACAACAGGTATGAAGCCTTGTGCTGTTGGGGTGCTTGTGACTGCTGTGGTCCCCTCTGGGGCATGTCCATCTCCAGCACAGCTCCTCCTCGGATCCTGGGCTGTCACAGGTGTGCTGTGGGGCCAAGACAGAGTCCTGGTGCCCCCTGGTCACGGTGAATTACTGCTTCAGGGGGGCCACCATGAATGGGAACCTTGTGGCAGCACAGAGTGCTGCTCCTTAGCCCAAGGAACAGCCCCTCCAAGGGGAGACCCTGCGGCGTGACACGGGGTGAGGGTCACGATGGTCACCAAGGGTGGAGCAGTCAGAGGGGCAGCCTGGTCGGGGATGGAGGGTGGCTTTCGGGTCCGGGGCTGGCGGCAGCGGCGACAGCTTCGTGCGCAGCGCGGGGGGGCCACACGCAGCTGCACTGGGATGAGAATAGCAAGTGCGGCCGGGTAGCTAGGGAACAGTTGCTATGGGAGCGGGCCGAGGAGGAGTTCTCACACTCAGAGGGGGCATCTTGGGGTAAAATCCAGGAATTTTCTGCAGCCGTGGAAGGAAGGAAGGCAGGCGGGGGATGGGGACTGCCTGGGGATTGCTGTTCCGAACGCACCAGTCAGGATGCGTGTGCCGCCCTCCTGGCACTGCCTGGGTCATGGCACCCTGGCACCAAGGTCCTGGGGTCACCAGCATGTTCGTGTGTCTGTCACATGTTCAGGGTGGCTCTGGGGCAGGGCCAGGGGGTGAACAGAGCCGTGGCCAGCCCTGAGCAGGGCAAGGAAGTGGCTCTGCCTGTTCCCACCTGCCCAGTGGTGCCCCAGCATGTGGGGGCTGTCTCATCCCCATCCCTGCCCTTGCTGGGGGGGTAGCAGCGTGCAGGTGCAGGGATGCTGGTGTATGTCCAGAGCCGAAATGGATGGATCTGGATTCTACAGACACAGGAGAGCTGTGGGGGTCCTGACCAGTGCCCTGGGCTGTGGGGCTGTGGCGGCAGCTCCGCACACCATTTTCAGGGGTGAAGGATGCTCTCAGCTGTTGCCTGGGCAACGGCTCCTCCTCCAGCCCACCATGTGGCTCGGGGAGCGCTTCCCCGCCTGCCTCCCCCCGCCGCCGTGGGGAGAAGGGGAAGGGGAAGGCAGCTCCTGGCCCCCGGCGCTGGCGGGGCCGGAGGCCTGGCTCCCTTCGCCCGCCCTTGCCCTGACCTGACGATGCCCGCGGGCCCGACCGTGCCCCCCGTCCCTGCGGTGCCCATGCCTCAAGGGAGCACCCCCGCCCCCCCGCATGGCCGCAGCCCTCTGCCCGCCCTGGGTGCTGCTGGGGCACCCCCACAACCACCGAGCCGGCACTGCCCGGCTGCCGTGGCCGCGCTGTGAGGTCGGATCGCAGGAGGCGAGTTCCAGCAAGGTGAGTCGGGGCCAGAGCCAAGGGGGCCGGGGGACACGCGGCCGCTGCGGCCCCGCTGCGAGCGAGGTGGTGGGGCTTGGCCAGACACCGGAGCCGCTATGCCCGGCTGTGGTGGGAGTGGGCTGCCAGCACCCGGATTCCCCAGGTCATCCCCTGGCCGGGATGGAGGAAGTCCTTCCGGCCAGGCCCCGGCAGAACAATGCGCCGTGTGTGCAGCCGCAGCGGGCGCCTGCCACCCTGCCCACGGGGAGGAAACGGCGGCGGGGTCATGGCCTGCGTGGGGCACCCACACCCCGTCACCCACCCGCTTCTGGCACGGCTCCGCCCTGAAACCGCGCTGCCCCGCTCCTGGCACAGCCCCAGGGCGCAGCGAAGGGACAGCGGGGACTCTTGACCCCAAGCTTGGCACAGTCCCAAGGAGCCAGAGGGGTCTCCCATGGGGGCCACGACCACCGGCCTCAGTTACAGCAGAGATGAACTGGTGACAAGCCCCCGATGACAAATGGCTGGGGGAGCCCTAGCTCGGGGACAACTGCCCAGGCCAGGCTAGCGAGGGGTCTGCTTGGGGGTATGGCACCCCAGGGAGCAGGGTGACCCCAGGACACCCAGTGCCATTTCGGTCCCTTGGTGTACTGAGGGCCAGGCTGGCACTCCTGCCCTGCAGAGCCACGTGTCCCACTGCAGTGGCCTGGTGGGCTGGGGCAGGGGCTGTTAAGGTCTTGCCAGCGGCTGGGCTGTCCTCCCTGCCTGTGTCCGTGTGCTGGCCGTCACCCCGGGGAGAACGTAGTTGTCACCCCTTGAGGAGGCTGGAGATGGCATTGGGGGAACGGGTGGCAGCACCCCCAGGGTACCTCCAGGGCGAGTGGAGGGCTACCGACTGTGGGAGCCTGTGGCATCACTCCACCGGGCATCGCAGGGCCCTCACCCCACCCGGACCGGGAGCCGCTACCCGGGGATCCCCGGCCCCCACCCAGTGGAGCTCCCGCGGCCACCCCCGGGGATGCCCCGGCCCTCTCGCCACCGGCATCCCGCTCCCGTTCCCCAGGGGCGGGGGGGATTCCCGTGG
>VZRR01008460.1:10584-28414 GCA_013398015.1 Oreocharis arfaki | reverse complement strand
TGTTTGTAAAGACAAGTCTAAGTCATTCCTTTCACTCGGAAGAGAGACAGAGAGTTAAACTCCTTTGCTTCCCTGGGACTTTGGTTTCTTCTTCTCCTCTTCTGGGCTGTTCAGAACACCATAAAATAAGAACCTCACTGGGAGACCTTACGCCTCAGCCCGGAGGGGCCCAGCTCCGGGGAGGAGAAAGCCACACCCACGAAGGACTCTGAAATCCACCCAGGTTTTCTTGGCAGCGAGAGGTTTTATTATTTAGCCTTATTCTTTTCCTGTGCTTGCATGCACTTTACTTGTTAAATAAATAGGGTTTTTTTCCTTTCACCTTCCTCCGAGGAAGTTCTTCCGGAACCTGGTGGGGGAAGGGTGGCTGTAAGCTGCTTTCTATCAGAGGACGTTCATTTCGGACGTTCCTCCAAATTTATCTCGAACCGGGACAAGGGGAAATGGCTCAAAGAGTGGGAAGAGACTGTTCACTGGGTTTGCTGCTCTTGGTTGTTGTTGTTACCACTGTTGTTGTTCGCCTCGTTATACACGCACACACTAGTAAAGAACTGTTATTCCTTTTCTCATTTCTTTGCCTGAAAGCCCCTTGATTTCCAAAGTTATAATAATTTGGAGGGAAAGGGGTCATACTCTCTGTTCCAAGGGAGTCTCCTGCCTTTCCTTAGCAGACATCTGTCTTTCAAACCAAGATAACAGCAAAAAGTGGGAGGAGCAGGCCTAAAATAATCCCATTTGTGAAAAATTAGCTTTGGAAGTGTAGAACCCCGAAGTGAAAGGCCAAGAGGTCGAAGGGCCACTTTCTACCTCTTGGTTTCTCCTTCGCCACAACACAGAGAAACAACCCGAAGGTTTGGTGATTTCTGTTTAATGTCACATATTCCTCATTTGGGGGTGGCCAATTCCAGAGGGAGCTGCTTCCCAGGAAGCACCGAGCCGTTGCCCTTGAACTTCAGCCCAGTTTGAGTTATTAAAGCAGCCAGAGCACCTAAAACTTGCACCAGCCTTGGTCTGAGGGCACAGCTGAGCCCGGCTGAACATTTAAAAGACAAATCTTCTGGCAGAGGAGCAGAGGACAGAGTGTGGAAAAGAAAAATGAGGCCACTGCTGGAGCCAGGTCACGTTAGAAGACTTCTACAGAAAGCCTACAATGGAGTGTGGGTTTTTTCCAATTTTTTTTTCTGGATATTTGCTTGCAGAAACTGCCAGGTCACCCTGTGCCAGCATCCAGGGATGTGCTGGAGCAAGCAGGAGCATTCTGTGGACAAGAGGGACAATTCTTCAAGCACAGCCATGAAAATGCCATCAGTGTTTGATGAGTTCATTCCCATTTGTAGCCCTTTTGTCTCGATGACACCCATTGGAATAAACACACTATGGGATTCTTGGATTTTCCAGCAGTGGGAAACAGCAAACAGCACTTCAGGCTGATGGAGCAGGAATATCTCTGGATGTCTCAGAGAAGCCATGGCCTCCCCTGGATCCCTGGCAGTGTCCAAGGCCAGGTTGGACAGGGCTTGGAGCAGCCTGGGACAGTGGAAGGTGTCCCTGCCTATGGCATGGGGTGGCACTGGGTGGGTTTTAAGATCCCTTTCCCCCAAACTGTTCCATAATTCCATGATTCCTGGTTTTGGGGTGGGATGGGGAAAGGGACACCCCACTCTGTGCTGTTTTCTATGGATGTGTGGGTTTGGGAATAATGAAACTCAACCACTAAGTTCATTTCCTCGATGTGGAGAAGGAAGAGGCTCCTGTGTGCCCTCGACACCTGCAGGGGATTCTCCCTGAGAAAAATCAGGATTCATTTAGGGAAGGAAACACTGAGTGAAAACAAAC
This sequence comes from Oreocharis arfaki, assembly GCA_013398015.1. NCBI lineage: Eukaryota > Metazoa > Chordata > Aves > Passeriformes > Paramythiidae > Oreocharis > Oreocharis arfaki. The sequence continues at coordinate 26,578 of VZRR01008460.1, read as the reverse complement.
AGCCTGGGCTTAGATTCCACTTGAAAGTGATCCTGCAGGATGAAGGGATTGGTGCTCCTGGGCAGGACCAGTGGGGTGGCACAACCCACATGGCTCCCCCCATCCCAGCAGCTTTATCCAAGATATTTTGGGCAACACAGATGCAGATTCCAGCTCTTAAAATCTTTCAGGCTTATCAGAGGGTTTGTTGCTTTTTTTTTCCTTCTTCTTTTCCCATTTTCAGCCCTGTGGATTCTTAACCACTGAGATCTTCTTATGTCTAATAAACACAAAAATGCTTCTCTTTCCAGCTTTGCTGCTAAAGCCAGGATGATTATAAAGCTAAATCCTGGGCATATGGCATGGGTGCTGCTCCTGGGAACTCCTGGTGTGGCACTGAAGGGGGAATTAACCCTTGGCAGGAAAACTGGGAAAACAGGGATGTTCCACCACAGCTCCCTGTGCCAGGGGGAAAGAAACAGCTGGCCACAGAGTCACAGAGTGGTGGGACACACTCAGGACTGGTGACATTTCTCCTGCATGAAGGAATTGCCTCCAGAAGCATTTCCCCAGCACTGGATGGGCAGCAGGAGGGAGGGAGCAGAGGGACAGAGGCAGGGAAAGGTTTAAGTAGCCTGAGCACCTGAATTATCCCAAAGTTCTGGCCTTGCCTCGCTGAAAGCTGCTGCATCCCAGAGCCATGCCAGGCTGGAGCACTGCTGGGATGATCCAGCTCAGGATGCTGCTGGGATTCCATAGACCTGGGAAGAGAGGAGCAAGCAGGGCAGTCAAGGAGAGGCAAGATCTTGCTGGGAAGTCCAGACACGGCCAGGGCACGGGTGGCATCCCAGAAAACAGGGTGCAAACACCCGGAGCTGGGATCATCCGAGCCCACATCAGTGCCAGGGATCATCCCAAGGCACTGGGAAGATGCCCCTTATTGAGGCCACTTTCCAAAATCACAGCCCCAGAAAAAGGCTCCACGGATAGGGATGAGCAGCAGGAAAACCTCAGCTCCTGGCTCCACCCGAAGTGGCAGCCAAAATGCTGGAATTCAGTGGGATGACCAGCCAGAGCCACTGCACTGCACAGAAGGGGTCAAAAGGAGCTGCAAATCAGGGAGTGTTCACTACAAAACGCAGCTGCAGGAAGGGCCCAGCCAGGCTCAGCTCTGGTTGCTGCAGAATCCTTCCATGAGGTGGGATAACAGCCCCACTGTGTGGATCCATGGGATCCAGCGCGCGTCCCAGCGGTGCAGGGGCACTGGGTGGGCACTGCCAGCCTTGGCAGGGCAGGGGACACGTTCAGAGCATCCTTCAGAGCTGAGCCTCACAGGTGGAGCAAGGCAGGGCAGGTCCAGGGGAAACCCTGAGCTGTTCCTGGTTGTGTTTTGTGTGTTTGTGTTTGAATAGAATTTTTTTCTCCATATAATCTCCAAGTTTCGCACTTCTCAAAGTGATCGTTTTTTCCAAAAAAGGGTGAATTCCATATGTTTGGACACAATCTCTCCCCCATCAGCTGGAATTAAGATGCTGCTACAAGGATTTACATTGTTAAAGAGAGAAGGGGCTCTACAGATCCTCCAAAAATATTGGAATCATCTCCCTAATTTAACTTGCAAAGTGATGCTGGTCCCTAATGTTTCCTCTGGTGACTCTGTGCTCTGCAGGGGAACAGCTCCAGCCCCGGGGTGGCAGCAGGAGCAGGGCAGTGCCCGTCCCCTGTGCTGGCACTGCTGGGGCACCTCCAGTGCCGGGGCAGCTCCGGGACCCTCCTGGCAAGAGAGACCTGGAGGGGCTGCAGCGTGTCCAGGGAAGGGAACGGGGCTGGGGAAGGGGCTGGAGCCCCAGGAGCAGCTGAGGGAGCTGGGAAAGGGGCTCAGCCTGGAGAAAAGGAGGCTCAGGGGGGACCTTGTGGCTCTGCACAACTCCCTGACAGGAGGGGGCAGCCGGGGGGGTCGGGCTCTGCTGCCAGGGAACAGGGACAGGAGGAGAGGGAACGGCCTCAGGCTGGGCCAGGGGAGGGGCAGGGTGGATGTTGGGGAGATTCCTTCCCTGGAAGTGGTCAGGCACTGGAATAAGTTGCCCAGGGAGGTGGCGGAGTCCCTGGAGGGATTGAAAAGCCACGTGGATGTGGCACTTGTGGACATGGGTTGGTGGTGAATATTGTGATGCTGGGTTTATGGTTGGACTCAATGCTCTCAGAGGGCTTTTCCAACCCATACAGCTCTGTGATTCCATGAGGAACAGAGATGCCTTCACTCTCCTGGTGGGTGAAGGGCCCTCAGCGCTCCAATCACTGATGTAGAACAGCCCAGTGAAGAGTTCATCAAGAGCTCCAACGCTGGGAGAAGTTTTCCACAGCTTTGTGGCTCTCACACAGGACTTTGCCAAAGGGAAAGGCCCAGAAGAGCCAGGAGAGCTCTCGCTGGCCAGAGACAGAGGAATTTCCTCTGAGTATTCCCACAAAATCCCAAGCCCGAGTTTGAACACCAACGGCTGCAGATGTGCCGTGGTCAAACCCCATCCTGCCCTCGTGTGAGACTTCGTGAGGGGCAAAGACGAGAACAAACTGCAGCTCTGAGCAGTTCAGACACTTCATGAGCTCGAGTTGCAAGGAGAAAAACCTCAGCCCAAAGTCAGCATCAAGGCTCTGCCTGCTGCAGTCATTAATGAGGGAATGGGTGAGTGCCCAGGTTCAAATGGGAATTTTTGATCACATCTCAAGGAAAGGCTCCGTGTGCTCAGCTAAAGGGGTTCCCTGTCAGCATTTCACACATGGCTCCATAAATCAAACACTCCTAAAGGCAGCTCAGAGCCACAGGGCTTGATTCGGGAGCATCCTTGACTTTGAAAAGCAGGAGGCTGCATCTGTAGAAAAAATCATTTCAGTCAGTGCAAGCCCTGGGTTCTGGGCCTTCGGGATCCTTTGGGTCTCTGTTCCTTGCACGGATTTTGTGCACATCACCAATTTACCTCCTTTGGAGTGCTTTGCACAGTGGCCACGTTCTGTTCCATGGGTTTTTTCAAATATTCCTTCATGATGGACAAGGAGTTTGATACATAAATGGTCTGAAGGGTCCTCTCCCTTCCTGCTGTGCTCCTGACCCCTGAGGGGTGACACAAAGGGGGTCAGCAGGGAGCAATCCTGGTCCTGAGGGCATGAGATTATCAGGATATTGTCAGCCAAATTCCGTCTGCACGGGCAAGGTGCCTTCCCTTGTTATGTCTGTGTTGGAATATCTCAAAAACAAGGAGCCCTGGAGAGCTGCTGTCTCCGAGGAAGTGCTGAGACATCTGAAAATCGAATCTCTGGCCCTGGGAGGGGCTTTCAGTGAAATATTTTCCAGGTCACTTGGTAAGGAAACCTCCATTCCAAAGCTTCCAAAGGAGCTATTACCATCTCAATGGGGAATTAATAACCACCTTGAGGATGGAAACAGAAGCTGGATCCACTTTGTAAAGGGCTGCAGCTCAGCCCAAACAGCCCAGATATTCTTTTTCTCTCTTGAAATACCGGGTGTTAGAGCTTTATCCCTGACTGCATCTCCTTGCTCCTCCTGAGAGCCAAGTGCCCGGCACAAATCTCCTCCAGCCTCCTGTGAGGGACCATTTTCTGCAGCAAATCGTCACTGAAATGCTACAGAAAGGATGTGGAACCCCATCAGGCAGCAAATAATGCAGCGTTTGAGTGTCCCCTGAAAGATGTCCTGAGCCAGAGCACAACTTGTGGGTGTCACTCTGCTCTCGTGACTGGGATGTGATTTAGGGCTTCACATCCTTCTTTAAAAACTCCCAAAACTAATAATGAAATCGGCTCCTCTCCGGAGCAGGGAGCAAAGCAACCCAGTGGGCAACGCTGCAAATTGGTTTGGGAGGAGAAATGGGAGGCCGAAAGCTGTAAAATGATGAGGCAAGGAGAGGGAGAGCACAGCACCGGGCAGAGAGAGGGAAAGGGAGCCCTGTAAATCACAGGGATGTGATCACGGAGCAGATCCAGGGGCAGAGCATTGGTGGTGGCTCATGGTGACAAGAGGAGTCCAGAACTCCCCGAGGGTGGAGGGAGATCGTTTGTAAGGGAGCATCTCCAACATCAAATCCATCAGCAGGGATGGCAACACCACCGGTGGTGGCTCCTGGAAAACCTTGTAGGGAATGGTGATGATCCACAGGTAATGATGTGATCCATGGGAAATGATCTGATCCCTGGAAAGTGATCTGATCCATGGAAGTTATCTGACCCATGGAAATTATCTGACCCGTGGAAATGCACTTTCAGTGCTGCGTAAATCCATGGTTGGGCCGTTCCTTGGCCCTTGTGTGCCATTGTCACCTCCTCACCTCAGAAATATGGAACGAGATGGATTTTAGGATCCCTTCTATCCCATTCCATGATACAGCAGAGCCAGGAAAACAGAGGGATGAGGTGATCAAGGGTCTGGAATGGTTTTGTAGGAGGAAAACTGGAGGATGAGATTGTCCAGCCAAGAAAAGGGATTTGCTGTAACAAAGCTCTGGAAGAAGTCAACAAAATCCTGAGAGGACATCAAGGACTCGTCTTTTGATTCTTGTCCTGCAGAAGGAACAGGGGAAACAAGCAGGAATCAAGGTCAAACCAAACAAGAAAACTTCTTTCTTCATGCAGCAGGAACTGGATTTGCTGAGCTCTATTCCAAGGAAAACTGTGAGTGCTGAAATCCTGCCTGGGCCCATGGGAAAAGCGGAAAAGGCTTTGGGGGAGAGATGCACTGAGGCGTGCTGAACACCTCAGCAGGCTCAGGAATCTGCTGCTGGAGCAGGAACAAGGTCTCCCCAAAGCCTTGGAGATGATCTGAGATTATAAGAGAAGGTCCTCACAGATAAATGTCCAAAATGGCTATAAAAAGGCCTGAAAACTCTAAAAAAAGTCTAAAAACTCTTTTAAAATGTCTAAAAAATCAGGAAGAAAAAGATGGGAGTGAGCGATAGGTGCCTGGAGTGCAAGGAGGTGGATCGTGAAGGGATTTCTGCTGAAGGCAGGACACTTCTCCGTGGTCTGTGAAGGAAAAGGATGGAATCACAACCAGATTTGCAGGGCTGAGTTACTGAAGGTGTAAAAGGCAAGGGCTGCCTGCAGAGAATTCCGGGAGGAGCTGTAATAGTGAGTGAGAGGGTGACAGAACGGCAGCTGGAATTCAGTGCAGACAAATGGAAATGGATGCACACGGGGAAAGCAAACCCTGACTCCAAATGGACCATAATGGGCTCTGAAAAAACCCCGCTCAGGAAGGAGGGCTGGAGTTAGGAGGGACATTTCTGGAGAAATGTCAGCACAGCTCTTTGCAGGGGTCAGAAAAATGGGAAAATTGAATGGTGGGGACAGGCAGGGAATGAAAAGGAACCGGCCTGCTACAACCCTGAGGTTCAGCTGCAGGCAGGAAACTGGGAGTCTTCCCCGTCCTCATCCCAGCTTCCAGAGGCACAGGGCAGAGGATTTAGTGAGAGGAGCAATAAGAAAGGAAAACCAGACATTCTTGGATGGAGAGCTACTAAAGAGAGGCCAAAGGGAGTCCCCAGGGCACAGGCAGCTGGAGCCAAGGAATTCTCATCTCTCCAGGCTGGTGCTGCTCTCCAAGGCTTCCCTGAGTGCTGATCCTGTGGTTATTGCTGCTCCAGGGGGGTAGATCCAGTGCAGGACAGTTTGGGATGATCCAGGAGCCAGAGGAGTGCAGAGGTCAGAGAAGAACCAGCACATGGATCCAGGTCCAGCAGCTCTCGTTCCAGGCTCTGCCCTCCCCTGTGTGCTTGGCCCTGGTGTCTCATCTTCATCTTTGGCTGAGGCTGCCCCAGCTCTGTTTCTCATGGATGCTCACTCAGAGTTGTCTCTTCTGTCCAAACATGGGCTCTGTTTTCATCTGTGCTCGTGTCTCCGTTGTGGGCTCACACTGGAGCTTGGACTTCCAAACGTTATGAAGGTCAGGCCTCGTGGAGCTCATCCCTGTGGAGGCTGAACTCTTCTTCCCCTCCTCTGCTTCTCAGTCTTTACCCTGATCACCTCTGGCTGAACTTTCCTTCTCATTTCATAGTGACTTTGGGATCCTTCAGGATTTCACAGAATCATGGAATTGTTTGGGTTGGAAGAGACATTAAAACCCATCCAGTGCCACCCCTGCCATGGGCAGCGACACCTCCCACTGTCCCAGGCTGCTCCAAGCCCCGTCCAGCCTGGCCTTGGGCACTGCCAGGGATCCAGGGGCAGCCACAGCTGCTCTGGGCACCCTGTGCCAGGGCCTGCCCACCCTCCCAGGGAACAATTCCTTCCCAATAGTCAATCTCCACCTTCCTTCCTTCACCACAAAGCCACTGCCCCTTGTCCTGTCACTCCATGCCCTTGTGCCAATGTGTCTTCGAAGTTATTACAGGTCCTTTGATCAGAGAACTTGGTAAAAATGTTTAGGAAACTCAAGTGGGTTGTGCCCATTGGATCTCTGGGCCACTTGATCTCCTCCCTTGCTGCCTCCCTCAGAAACTCGGGGACAAAAGCCTGGTTGAATCTCCCAGGAGCTGGTCCCCCGTGCTCCCCAATTCCCCTCCTTGGTGCAGTTCTACCTCGTTTGAACATCACTTTTAATAATCTGCCATTCCTGGGGCTGCTCAGGAGCGTTTTTTCCAATCAAGCTCTCACTGCTTTCTTTCCCTCTGACGATGAGGAAATGTTGAGAGCTTTCACGGCAGAGTTAATGCCGTTAATAGCTCAGCTATTTCATCCTTGAATTCCTCAGGAGCTCTGCGATGAGAAGCAGCCAGCACTACCCGAGTGTTACCGTTTATTTTGTCAGGTTGTTTAGGAACTTCATCCACCGAGACATCGCTCAGAGCAGCATTTTCGGACTTGTCCCCCATCAAGGTTTCCAGACTGAGGGTTCCTGGAAACTCCTTTTTCCTGGAAACCTGTGCTCAGTTCTCTCCTGCAGTTTGATTCAGTGCTTTGCATTGTTCCAGCTTCCTGCTCAGGTGTGTTTGGGGAAGAAAATACCCCTGAGAGCCAATGCCTGAACTTCCAGTGGGTACTGGAGGGATGCAGGGCCCTATGGATGGTGTGGAGGATGATCCTCGTGGAGGATCCAGGACTTGCAGTCGTGTTGATCCAGTCCCCCTTCCTCTGCTGCCTCCTTTTCCCGGGGATAACAACCGGGGTAGCCCAGATCCTTCAGGAGCAGCATCCAAATCTTCATGGAGGAGCAGTTATTAAATGGGCAGAGTAATAGGTAAAGTTTTAGAGTAAAAGAGGAGAGATTTAGATGGGATTTTGGGAAGGAATTGTTCCCTGGGAGGGTGGGCAGGCCCTGGCACAGGGTGCCCAGAGCAGCTGTGGCTGCCCCTGGATCCCTGGCAGTGCCCAAGGCCAGGCTGGACAGGGCTTGGAGCAGCCTGGGACAGTGGAAGGTGTCCCTGCCATGGCAGGGGTGGCACTGGATGGGTTTCAGGATCCCTTTGAACCCAAACCATTCCATGTTTCTATGATTCCATGTGCTGCTCACCAGGCAAGGCTGGAGGCAGGAGGCAGCAGTGACCAAATGGCCAAACGACCCCTGGACTTGGCCACTTCCAGGCATGGGAAGCACCTTCCAGCTCCAGCTTCCCCCACATCCCCTTGCTCTCCCCCAGGCACCTCCATGTTCTCCTCCATCCTCTTCTTCTCCTCAAGAGCCCCAGCTGTGCTCCCGAAATCTCCCTGCCCCTGTCCCAAGCTCGCATTCCCCCCCAGCCCCTCCCAGCTCGGAGCTGCTCCATCTCTCACAGCTCTAATTCAATTCCAGCCTCTCTGAGCGTTTCACCGAGGCTTTGGCTGTTTGGCAGAATTTGCATCCAGCAGAAATGGGATTTGCCGTGCTGTTAGAAGCACTTCCTACCTGGGAGAGGGAGCTCTGCCGGCATCAACATTCCGGTCACTGTGTCACCGTCACTGAAGGTGCCGCTGCTTCTTCGGTGCTTCCCTCCCCCTGCTCTGCAGGACGCAGCAGCCTCGGGTTTCTCCTCGGGCTCCGTGCGAGCAGCCCCTGAGTGCCAGTGAGGGTCAGGATTCCCAGCTGGAGTGTTTAACACTTTTCCAGCGCCGTTTTTCCCTTTTTCCAGGTGCGCGGGAGCCGGCAGTGCCCTGTGCCTCTGGAAGAGGAAACACCTCAGGGAAACACCGGCCGTGCGCTGTAGGGATGAGGATCACGGAGGGTTGGGTACAGTTCCCGCTTCCCGCTGCTGGCTTTGACTCCAAGCAGGATTGAGCCAGGTTAAAGCAGCCTCTGTCCAGCGGGAGTGGTCCAAGAGGTGCCAACGAGGAGCCAGGATGAACGGGAAGGACGGGAATGTGTCCTGCTTTAAAACTCCCCCTTAGGCTGGACATGGAAATCTCCTGCTGTATGGAGGAGATTTTTCCTCATGTTGCTTTGGCTGCGTGGGGAAAATCCATGTGGAGCTTCCCTGCATGGAGGGTGTGCTTTGGGACAGAGCTGCCGTGCTCAAACCCACCTGAGAGTGGGGCAAAGCTGCTCTGCTGGGAGTGGTGAATGAGGAGGGGATTGCAGCTGGGCCCAGGGAAACATGGGAACACCAGGGAAAAGGGAAAACTGCTCCTCATCCCTCCTTTGGGGGTCACAGATATCCAGTAGTGGGGTTCTGCCCAGGCTCCCCAGGGAATGGGCACGGCCCCGAGGCTGCCAGAGCTCCAGGAGCGTTTGGGCAGCGCTGCCAGGGATGCCCAGGGTGGGATTGTTGGGGTGTCTGTGCAGGGCAGGAGCTGGGCTGGATGATCCTGTGGGTCTTTTCCAACTCGGGATGTTCCATGATTCTGCAACAAGCCCAGGCCTAAGCATTGGCTTCAGGGTGTGGGATCCAAGGTCTGGGTCTCAGACGTGGAGTGTGGGAAGGATCCCGTGGATCTGACCCCCGGGAGGTGCCATTCCTCCACTCCACGCTCTTGCAGAGACCCCCTGGCTCAGGCTGACAGACACCCAAGGGCAGCGTTTGGGAAGAGCAGCTCTCGCAAGGAAAGGGAGGCTGGGACATTTTGGATGTGCTCAGCACGGCTCCCTGTCGAGGAGGACGCTCCATTCTCCCAGCAGGGAACGCTCCATCCCTCCCCGCAGACCCAGCTGTGTCCCTCCGAATGCACTCAGCTGCATCCAGAGGTGTCACTGTGCCTTGCACATCTGCATCCCGCTGCTCTGGGAGCAGGAAACCCCCCCAGGTCTCCAGGGGATCGGGAGCTGCTGGATTTTTGGTACATTTGCGGTTTCCCGAGCGCTCTGAGCGCGTTGTGCAGAGCAAAGTTGCCATCTAGTGGGACACAGCATCTCTGCCGAGCTGCTCCCTGCTCCCCGCGCCGGGATTCGTCCCCAGTGGGAATGACCCAAAAGGAAAAGCTTCCATTTCACCCTTGGGAAGGGCTCCCACGGGGAGCTGCCGCTCGACAGCTGCGAACTGTGAAGGGAGTAAATGCCCGGTTTTAACCCCAACCCTGCTTTTAGCCCCAAACTTGCTTTATCCCACTATTTTTCGGCAGGATGGATCCCGTGTGTGTGGTCATGGGAAAGAAAAAGCTGCAGGACGCTGTTCTGGGAATTTGCTGCCTGGCTGGGATTTGTTTTGGGCTCTGAGGCTGCGGCTGCAGCTCCAGTGCAGCGTTCAGTGGCTGCAGAGCTGCTCTGACTCCTTCCCTAATTGCCAGGTTTTCCAGGGTTCAAATTAAAACGGGAGCTCTGTGTAATTCCAGAACCCTTTGGATGCAGCTCCTGCAGGGAATTGTATTTAAAAAAATAAAAATACAGTAATAAACCATTTTTTTTCTGGCAGCTCCTACAAATCAGCCACACACAGAGAGTGCTCCCCTGAGCCTTAGGGTGGGAGCCCTCCCTAAACACTCCTGAATTCCCCCAAACACCCCCAAAGGTGCTCAGGCTTCAATTCCTGATAGCAATTCCATAGCTCTGCCTTCTGTGAGTGCCTCAAATTTCGAAAAGTTTCGGCAGAAGCTGCAATTTGCTGGCTTTTGTGCAGGAAGCGTCAGGAATTCTCCAGCAATTCATGGAATCCTGGAATGGGTTGGGTGAGAAGGGATCTTAAACCTCGTCCAGTGCCACCCCTGCCATGGCAGGGACACCTTCCACTCTCCCAGGCTGCTCCAAGCCCCGTCCAGCCTGGCCTTGGGCACTGCCAGGGATCTAGGGGCAGCCACAGCTGCTCTGGGCACCCTGTGCCAGGGCCTCCCCACCCTCCCAGGGAACAATTCCTTCCCAATATCCCATCCAGCCCTGCCCTCTGGCACTGGGAAGCCATTCCCTGTGTCCTGTCCCTCCATGCCTTGTCCCCAGTCCCTCTCCAGCTCTCCTGGAGCCCCTTTAGGCCCTGCAAGGGGCTCTGAGCTCTCCCTGGAGCCTTCTCTTCTCCAGATGAGAAAGAGGAACAAGAAAATAAGGAAGAAATAGGAATAAATATATCTTAGAAAAGAAAAAAATCGCTCCTTGAGTAGAGTTAAACTCCTTCCCCTCTGATCATTCCTCTGTGGGACCAGCCCCATGTGTCAACATTCCCAGTGCAAACCCAGCTCGGGGGCTTGGGATGGGGAAACTGAAGCACAGGTAGAAGTTCCATCACCACGAAACAGCTCAGGATCCTATAGAATCCTAAATCTCTTTCCACGGAAGGGAGATAGGGGTGGATCAGCCTGTTGGAAAACCACGTGCAGGGCCCTGGTTTGGGAAGGGAATGGCACCAGGACCTCCCAAACTGCTCCATTTGTTGGCTCCGGGCACCTTCCACTCTCCCAGCCCCTCAGTGCTCGGCTCTTCCACTGCTCATTCCCAGATTTCTCCCAGTCCTGCTCAAACCCAGCCGTGTTTCCTGGTTCCACAGGTGAGAAGCTGCCAAACAGAGGGTTTGGGGCCACAAAAGACTTTAGGGGCTCCGGAGAAGGAGAACGATGGTCACCATCAATGCAAAGCCTCAGTGCTCAGTATTCCAACATTTTATTCCTTCAGCAACTTTATTGGAAGAGTGCAAATTATTTTCAGGAGTTGTTTTTACCACAGGTAAAAACCTGTAGCACCTTTTACCTGGCACCCAACGTATTCCAGGCTTGGGGTGTGACAAGGACTTTTCATCCCGGCCCACGCCCCAGTTCAAAGTTCCTGTTAAATTTTATGGGATGCAATTGACCCCAGGTTTGCAGGTGAGAAATTCACTCCGTGATTTTGGGGTTGTGGGGTTGCTGTAAAGGAAATTTTCCTCTTCAACTTCAATTTTTTTCTTCTTTCCACAATTTTTTAATTTGATTTTTCAGTTTTTTCCCCTCGCTTTCTTCAGACTTTCTCCCTTTCCTCAGTGAAGTGGGGAAAAGTTTTTCACCACATTTTACCTTTTTTTTTCCTTAGTTTTTCCTGAGGGCAAAGTGAAGAGATTTTTCCCCCTATTCCTTCCCTCTGGCATTGGGAAGTGGGGCAATTTCCCTGCTCTGCTGCTCCCTGGCTGTGAAAATCCCTAGTCCCAGCAGGGCAGCAAAAGCTTTATCTCCTTTCTTATCATTTATCCCCTGACAAAATGGTGGCAAATATTGCTTCTCGCTTTCCTCATTGCTCTCCCATCTTCTTCCATCTCTTTTTCCATGTGATTTCAGTGGCTTCCTTTGGTTTTTATTTCCTTTTTCCATTCAATTTTCCATCCAGTTTCTCACATCATCCGAGTGGAAAAAGGTTTTCTTTGCTCCCATTTGTGTGGGTGGTTTTCCTTCAGTTTTTTCCCCTCTTATTCTCTTTCCAGCAGGGATGAAAGAACATTCCTGATGGGAGGCTCCAAATCCCATCCCATTCCCCTGCAGGGACACCTTCCACTTATCCCAGGTTGCTCCAAGCCCCATCCAACTTTGGACGCTTCCAGGGATGGGCAGCACTTCCAGGATCAGCCAAGGGCAAATTTCCTCCTTATCAACCCTTGTTACTCCAATTTTCCCGGGAAAGGTGGGAATCTCTCACCACGGGCATGTGGGAGCATCCATGGAGAACGGGAATGAGGGGAAAACCCCAACAATTGGCTGCCGGGGCCGTAATAATGGGAGCTGTTCAGTGGGAGTGCAAAATGCATCTCATAAATTGAATTACGCCGAAAGGAAGAGAATTAATTGGCAATGATGGCCGAGGACTGAACAGCAACCCCAGGTATTCCATGAAAATGATGGGATGATACCTTATCAGCAAACCACACCCCTGATGGAGCAGCGCTCCCTGGGGACGGTGGCGATGATCCCGGCAGCCTGAGGGCTGAAACAAGTGGAATGCTCCAGGCTGGGGGGGAATTTTTGCAGTGGGACCACCAAAAATCCACTTCCAAATGGAGTCACCCTCTGGGAGTTAAACACTCACTGCTGCTCGTGGCTTCCAGAGGGGATTAGTTACAAAGTGTCTTAAAATGGGGAAAAAAAACCTCTCTGCTGGAGCAGCATCCGGCAGGAATTCCTGGAATTAGGGAGAAGACAGCAAATGCACCTTTAGTTAAGCGCCGCTGCAGCCTCGGTACTGTCGGAGACTCAGAATGAACCAGGAGAATAAAAACGTCTTCTCCAGGCTGATATCGCCTCGGAACGGTCGGAATTAACGAGCAGGGGGTGAAATATCCCTCCCTGAGCCCAGCCCCTTCCCTGCGGCTCGGCTGGAGTTCGTCATCACCAGCAAAGGCATCGAGGTGATTAACCAGGATTGCCCAGGAAAAGCGGGAATTCAGGCGGTGCGTTGTCATTTGAGGCTGATGGGGCTGCTCCAAGCCCCGTCCAACCTGGCCTTGGGCACTGCCAGGGATCCAGGGGCAGCCACAGCTGCTCTGGGCACCCTGTGCCAGGGCCTGCCCACCCTCCCAGGGAACAATTCCTTCCCAATATCCCATCCAGCCCTGCCCTCTGGCACTGGGAAGCCATTCCTTGTGTCCTGTCCCTCCATGCCTTGTCCTCAGTCCCTCTCCAGCCCTCCTGGAGCCCCTTTAGGCCCTGGAAGGAGCTCTGAGCTCTCCCTGGAGCCTTCTCTTCTCCAGGTGACACCCCCAGCTGTCCCAGCCTGGCTCCAGAGCAGAGGATGAGGAATTCCCAGCGGGTTTGGGGGCAGAAATGCTGCACTCCAGACCCTTTAACAGCAGCAGCAACACTTCCCTTGCCCAGGGAGAGAAGCAATCCCTGGGATCCTCTGGATGGCTCCAGGGCAAAGCAGTGGCCGCAGGTGTCCATGCTGAGCACATTCCACCTGCACCCCAGGCTGGAAAAAAGGTCAAAACCAGGGGGAAAGGTGAATTTGTGGATATTTTTAAAAGTCTGGCTCCATCTGCTGCCTCGCAGCTCCTTTAGAGGCTCCTCCCAGGAAAGTGTTAGATCGATTCCAAAATCCCAGTGGCACCACAGGGCTGTAAAACTCCATCCCAGGAGCATTCCCAGCTCACTTCCCATTGGGAACGACACATCCCACTCCAGAACCAAACCCAACAAAACCTCCGTTAAATCCCATCCTTTTCCTTGGGTTTTTTCCCTGGGGAATAATTTCCAGTTCTTGTGGCAGTGGGAAGACTCCAAAGGATCCGAGATCCTGCACATGGCACCGGGACCTGCACCCCAAAATTGGACACCCAGCCCTGAGACCCTGCACCCCAACCCTGGAACCCCGTACCCCAACACCGGGACCCTACAGCCCAACAATGGCACTCTGCACCCCAAAACTGCATCTCTGCACCCAACATTGGGGTCCTGAACCCCAGCACTGGTTACCAGCACTATTTGGGATCCTGCATCCCACACTGAGTCCCTTCACCCCAAAATTGGGTCCCTGCACTATCTGGGACCCTGCACCCCACACTGGGTCCCTGCCCCACCACCAGAGGTGCCCCCAGAGGTGCCCCCAGCATCCCCTGGTTCTGTGACATCATGAAGGAACAGCTGAGACTCAGACAGGGGGAATATCCCCTGGGATGAAGTCCTGGCTGTGACCATTCAGGGATTTGGGAGCTGTTTCTCCACCGATCTTCTGCAGAAGGATCAGTTTGGTGTCTCTTGGTGCCACCCACGTGGAACCCCGAGGTTGGCAGAGACATTCCTGGAGCCTCGCAAACATTTGGGGTTGAATTCAAAGCTCTGTGTAAAAAATGTGTTTGTGGCACTGTTGTGGCTGTGAAACTTAAAAGGAAAATAAGAACTCCCAAACTTCAGCCAGGCCGAGCATCCTGAGCGATTCCAGATTTTCCCTGATCCCACACTGCAGAGGAGCACGATAAAACCCGCTTTTATTTTCACTGGGAAGCAAGCACGCGGATATTTCAGCCCTCATCCCCTCCCTCCCCCTGGCACAAGGCACAGCAACAAAAATCTTGCAATAAATTCCCATTTTCCCCTTTTCACGTGGAGAAATTTTCCTTGGATGTTGTCCTGCAAATTAAAACCAGCATTTCCCAAGGAGAAGGTTTCTCCTTTCCCAAATTGAATTAAAGCACCCAAACAGAACAATTCCATGGGGTTTTTCCCATTAAACCTTTCTGTCCCAGGGTCAGCGATCCCATCCTGCCTCCCTGGGCAGATCCCACTTGTCCAAGGGCACTTGGCGGCTCCAAGATCCGTCACAACCTCGTGGTGCTTTTTAAGGAGGAGTTTGCAGGAGCTTTGTTCTGTTCATTGGAATTCCATAAGTGGGACCTCAGAGTCCAGGGAGAAAACTCCAAATCATGGAATCCCCAAGGTTGGAAAAGCCCTCCAAGGTCATCAAGTCCGACCTTTGACCGAATCCCACTAAACCCCATCCCAAAGGGCCACATGGACCCATTTTTCGGACACTTCCAGGGATGGTGATTCCAGCGCTGCCCTGGGCAGCCTGTGCCGGTGTTTAACCACCTTTCCAGTTGGAATTTTTCCCAAATTCCCAACCTGTGCCCTCGTGGTGGTGCAGAAAAGGAAGTGTCACCTCCAAGCTGCCCCCGGCTCTATCCCAGGGTGGGAGATGGGAGGCTGGGCAGAGGAGGGGCTGCAGAGTGGGAGGAGGATGTGGGGACCCTGTGCCAGATCCAGGCAGGCTCTGGAGAGGGTTCCTGGGATTCCATCCCACCGGATTCCCTCAGGACCAGCAAACAGCCCTGGTGTCACTGGTGCTGTGCTCCGTGGTGGTGGGACCTGCCTGAGGTCACAACCCCCCTGCGGGGCTGTTCCCACCGGGAATTGTGCTCCGTGGAGGAGCTCTGCCCCTCTTCCCTTCCTTGGATCAGCACCGGGGCTGTGGCAGAGGGGGAGTCCCCACCCTGGGCTGTCCCTGGACCTCATGTCCGGCCATGGTGCCCAAGTGCCCCCTCAGGACAGTCGGGTTCCCCGTGTTCTGTGTCTTCTCCAGCGGCAGCTCCTGGAAGTGGTGCTGGAGGTGGTGCAGGAGCCCCAGGGAGCCCCGGCCGCGCTGGCGGAGCCCGGGAACGGAGCTCAGGGACAGGGAGGAGGCGGGATGGGGATGCTCCCTCTGCCTCTGCACGAGAGAGAGAAAGGTCAGCCTGGATTTGGAAGCTCCAGGAGGATCCTGCCCGCACATTCCTGGCTCCTCTTGGCTCGGAGATCAGCCACGGGCACGTGGGGCAGCTCCAGGTGGCTGGACACACATCCACGATCCGATGGACACTTCACCGGACAGGGCTGGACACGGAGCCTCTGGAGGTGAACTGGGGGTCCCCGAGGCTCTCTGAGACCCCAATCCCCCCGAGACCCGGCCACCTGAACCCCAGCCCAGCCTCCGAGCAGGACCTGGGGCGTTCACCTGGATCGGGGGCTCCCTCGGGGCTCCTGGAGCTGGGGTCTCCTCTGGCTGCTGCCGCTGCTCGCCCTCCTGCGCGGGGACAGAAGCGCGGCTGGCCCCGCTCCCTGGGACCCCGCGCAGGGGCTGGAGAGGGGCTGGATGAGGAATGTGGGATCCTCCAAGGGCTGATGCTGCCGTGGACTCCGTGTCCTTCCCAGCCCTTCCCCCCAGTCCCCAAATCACCTCCTGCCG
>VZRR01008458.1:102062-277562 GCA_013398015.1 Oreocharis arfaki | reverse complement strand
AAATAAAATGGGGTTTCTTCTGCATCACCTGATTGAAAGTGCCTTCACNACAACCCAGCTCTTCAAAACACCGGAGATTTCCTAATCGTTTTTGAACTGCTGATTTCTGACTCTTTTTTTTTCTTTCCTTCTTTGCCTCTGGGACTTCATAACTAAAATCTATCTCTGAAGTTTAAGTGCTGGTGATGGCCTGATTTCCTCAACTCTACAAACAGGAGTCAGCACTAAGCAGAATTTATCTTTTCACCTACATCTATCCTACAAATAAAATGGGGTTTCTTCTGCGTTACCTGATTGAAAGTGTACTGAAGCGAATGGAATCTGTCTGTTCCTGACAGCACCAACACTCTTTGTGGTGGATCTTGTGTCATCTACTTTCCCTAGAACTGCAGTTCCTAAAAGCTAGCAATGAAGTAAAAACCTCATCTTCCCCTTTCTCATTTTCACTTACCACTCACCTTGGGAATTCCTACCACTGCCTCACTCTGTAAGCCTGAAAATGTTACAGAAGTGAGCTTTAAAGCCATTAAAATGACAGAAAAAAACCCTTTTTCTTCCATTTCTCCTACTATTTTATAGTTTTAAACTCCTGGCAAGCTGAAATGCCCTCCAAATTGGGACGAAAAAGGCCATTTCTGGCCACGCAGGGATGGAGAACCTCATCACAGGTGCTGATCGACTTTCACCTCACAGCAGGAGGTTGGAAAGATCTTAAAAGGGGCCAAAGAGCTCCTTCAGATTGCAGAGTGTGATTCACCTCCTCACAAGTCTTCTCATTACAGCTAAACTCACTTGGCCAGACATTTCCATCAGTTTTTTGGAAGAACTAAAAATTATTTCAGTGATAAAAATAAAAAAAAACCTATATAAAAGAACAAATTCACTTGTGACAGATTATTTCTCTCTTGGTGGTCCTGCAAACAATTGGAAAATAAAGAATACAGGTGCTACCATCTGTATTATCCTAGTTTGTGAAATTTGCCTTAAATTTACATCACAATGTCTCTACTAATGTAACTAAACCATAATTCTGTCTGTGGGAAACAAAACCTGTCAATACACTTATAAAAAGTGCCTTACTGCACTTATCTCCGTCAACATTTATTCTGTGAAATGTAATCAGGATGTTAAATGTTTCTGGGAGGTTTGAGATGCCATATTTTGCCATCTGTTCTAATCATTTTTGAATAATTTGGCAGGTCTTGCTTTTGTTGCTGAATTACAGAAGCAGATTTCACCGGTCTGAATTGCACAAAAAAACCCCTCAACAAAACTAAACAAAAAAAAGATGGTATTTAGTTCTAAACTTCAACATTATAGAGTCACATACCAGCAGGATGCAAGCAGAGGTTCAGGACATCCCGGATAGGGATATAAAGTAGAGGTAAGTCTTCATAATTCGCTCTGGGGTGACATAAAAGTGAGGAAAAAATAGCAGACACAGGTAGGTGCTGGCATTTATTGCACAATATATTCTTCCTTTCCTGGATTAATTTCCTTGAAGAACTCTAAATTAATCTTTCAAGTTATTCACCACTTGATCAGAGGCCCTGAAAGGGAGAGAATCATTATTGCCCTTTTTTAGACATGGAGAAACAAGACACGAGACAATAAATGACTGCCCTGAGGTCACACAGGACATGAGAGGGAAAGCTGAAGGCAGCACCCAGGGCTCTCCAGATCCAAACTGGAGTGTTGGGAACTATCATGGGATCTTTTTGGAACGGTCACTACAAACGGAGCTACACTGTTACAGGACATGGAAAACTCACTGAAATGTTGGACACAGTCCAATGCAATGAGTTTCCTACTCCCTACTACAGTAAAAAGGCTAAATACACAATATTGGGCTACTGGAAAAATTAAGGAGCAGGACGACCCAGTATGAATCGGTATTGAATAGTGCAAAGCGGATTGCCCAGTTATTCATTCTGAGGATAACTCAGCCACTTCAACCTACCTCGTCCAAAACCGCTCTGATTTGGAAGGAGAAAAACAGAACAAAACAAAAACAAAGCCCAAAAGCCAGCTGGCATTTAAGAGCCATGGGTCCTGATGCAGTTTCTGACACTGCTGGGCACACGACCTTCAGCAGGTCCTTTCTCGCCCTGCCTCATTTTCCCATCTGTGAAAGAGACCAGAAATTCCTGCCTCTGGTTTCCAGCAGCGCTGCTGTGAGAACCGATGGATATTTGCACAGCTCTCCGAAAGTAACAGAGGCCAGGAGGAGGCAAAACATCATCTGAAGGCTGACCATGCCAGGGTTTGCGTTATGATGACACCCACATGTATTAAATCTTATGGAAACAGCAAACAGCAACTTCGGTAACAGCACCAATAAGGCTGCACTGACAGTTTGCACAACATAAATATCAATGTGCTTGATTCAGTGCTTGAATCAGAGACAGCAAGGAAGAGTGTACAAGGTTGCTGGGTTTGGTTTTTTTTTTCTTCAGAGTGTATCTCTGTGCCAGTGCTGGGTTCATGATCACACCAGGGCTTTCATCCCCCAGGCTTAGATAAGGCTCAGGTGCAATGTGCTCTGGCTTAGATCTGTCTGCACAGCCTGCCGTGGTGCCCTCACAACCAGATTGCTCAGCAAACACAGGCCATGGGAACGCTCCCTTTTTATCAGCTGAGGCAATAATAACACTTCATTATCTTCTGCACAGAGGGAACACGCTGCAGTGACTCAGGAACAGCAGCGTTGTTATTTTTGTCACAGTGCTCTGGAGAAACATGTGGTGTGGACAGGAAGGATGAGACACCCTCCCCTCCTGACTCTGCTCTGGCACCACCAGCAGGGTTTGACACCAAATTCCTGCTCAGAGAGGATCTCCCTCTGCCAGATCACCAGATGATTTCCATTACTTTGTTCATACCAGTGCAGGGATGGAGACAAGCAAAACCCATTCTCATTTCAAACTTCACAACAGTTTTTAAATGTAACAGATTTCAAAGATTGCTCTTCATTTGGGGTGCGTAATGTAAGGTCTGACAGGGCCAAGGAGTCACTGTAAAAAGCAGAAATACAGGAGCAGGACACTATTTACACGAGTTTTTCTGTGACATATTTCTTTAGGAAAACCCAAATCAGTCTGTGGTAAGCAAGACCCACTACTCTCACCCACTGCAATAGAATATAATAATAATACTAACTTCTAAATTGCAGTAACTTCCTTCAGCACCATAAAAATACATATACAAACAAGGTATTTTAGTATATGAGGCTACATTCATATGACTTCTGTAATTAAAAATAATTCAACTACTGTAGGTTTTTTTTGTGAGAGTCTCAACAAAATGTTAAAAAAAACTCCCAACATTTGCTTGCAGTCTTTCACAGAGAAAATGAGAACATTTCAATGACGTTCAATGGAAGCATTTTCAAGAAACTTGCTTTTTGTGAAATGTTCCAAATGAAAAAAATTGATTTTTTTAATCAGCTGTAATGGTAATTGCAATGCTAAAGCAGAATTCGCTCCAGACACAAAGAATGTGCAGAACAAGCAGCGTATTTGGATCAGTCAGTGGACCAAATTCAGCTGTGGTGTAAGCAAGAGCTTGTTAATTTTACTGAGAAAGGAACCAGAAGATAGCAGGGAAAGAGGGACAAATAAATGAGAACTCAGAACGACATGGCAGATTGCCAGTAAGACATGGAATGTAAATTCAAGTTTACATAAGGGCAAAAAAAATGAATGAAGATCAAAAGGAAAATTTCCCCAAGCTGTCTTAAAGGTGAGATACTGAAAAGCTTTACTTGTTTGAACAAAAAATAATAACAACAACAACAATTTTACCCTAGGAAGCACAAAACCAGCCAGGAAGAAGGCCTGGGACGAAACAGGGAAGACTTAGCATATCTCCTGATTTAGAACCTCATAGACCAAACAATAAAGAATGTAATTAGGGTAATTTCACTCTTCTTTTCAGACCTAATGTTTACTAAGGTGCTGGGCCAAATATGTCTCCTGTGCAAGCGGGCATGACCCTCATTATCTTCAGCTCAAATTACACAGCCAAGATACAAAAACAAATACAAACTTACAGTGGAATCATGGGCATGAGATGGCTCCTGGGGAGATGCCTGCCTGGGAGAGGCTGGATCATCTGGGTCCTTTCCTGAGCCTCCTGGAGGTCTTTGGATGGGAGGGATTTCAGGCTCACCAGGTCCAAGCTGTAGCCTGCAGCTTGCAAATGCCATTTGGTTCCTCCTCCATCCCTGCTCTGTTGCAGCATCCTCTCCCCCACACCCTACAGCCATTTAGTCCATTCGGTTTGTCAGTCAGATCTGGATTTGGTACTTTGAAAAATGGTGACATTTTCTGTGTAGTGTGGCAGTGCCTATTCCCATCAGGTGCAAGTGCAGCTCAGCTCCCATCGTCTCTTGCCATTCAGAGGTTGGAAAGAGACGTTTTTGTTTTGCTTTCCATCCAATAAGGAAAGATTAGCAGTAAGATTGTTCCTTTGAGGCTAGAAGTCCATGCAGAATAGTTCTGTATCCTGCAGAGTAGTCAGGACCTAACTTTGAACACAAATACCAGCTGTCTCTGAAATACCTCCTTAGCATCAATTACAGCAATGTTCAAATACCTTCAGAAAATTTTATGTTTAACATTTTGGAGTCCAAGCCTTCTTTAAGAGAAAGATATTCTTATCTGGTCTTTGTATACCAATCATCAGGGGAAAACTCAGCTGTGCATCCCTCTCTCCCTGAGCAAGCAGCCCTGCATCAACTGGATTCTCACCTCAGAGATGCTTGAAGACAAAATAACATTAAGAAAATATTACAACATGACATGGAAATGGATTAAAAACAACCACATCCTTACTTGAAAATATGCCTACAGAGAAAGACTAAAAATCTCTGGCCTTGACTGTGGAATAAACCCCAAGTAGGTCAATTTTTGTCTTTCCGATTCCAAGAATTATATGGCTGGAAAATAGCATCTAATAAAATGTATAACTCAGCTAATTAATATCATTGCTCATAAATTCTCACAGAACTCACCCNGTATAACTCAGCTAATTAATATCACAGAACTCACCTAGCAATCACAGTAAGTGCTGTAAGTGTTGGGTGAACAGTCTTTCTATAAATCCATATCTGCCAAAGAGCGTTAAAATACTTTTAAGTGAAAATTTTAACTGAGGAACTATTGCATAGTTTATATTAACACATGTCAAAAAATGTATTCCCAGAAGAATACTCTCATATTGCCTCATCACAGACTGTAAAGTTCTGTGCTATGTTTATTTGCAGGAGGAAAATACAAAATATTGACAGGAAATCCCACGTCCAAGGGAGAAAAATTCATATTTAACAGAGGAATTCTGCTGCCTCAAATTACAGCTGAATCCAGTACTATGATCGGTTCTTCAAGAACCTATTTTTTTTTAAGGAGCTGTACATAAAATCCTCAAATAGAAAATTAGAAGGCCTGAGATTGCTCAGATTGTTTAGCATGGAAGATTGTGAACATTTGCTGTTGATATTGTACCAAGCACACAGCCACGAAAGCCGAAATTAAGAATGTCTTGGCCTGCTCAGATTAGCTGTTTATTTTTATTTATTTTTTTTAGTTTGTATTTGAAGCCCTGTTTGAAATGGATCTTGAGGAAGGACGCCTTTGTACAACCTTCAATAAAGAAATATCCACATCAGAGACAAAATTGTAATTGAGCTCCTTTCTAGTAATCTATACAAAGAGGCAGAGGTCTAAAGGAAAACACAGATCAAATGTCTTAGAAGTGGAAAATAACTGCAGACGAAAACAAAATCAAAAGAGACTACAAAGTTACGTGAACATAGAAGTGTAATAAAAATCTGCTATGAGTATATGGTTTATGAATAAAATAATGACCCAGTAGAGCTTGAATACTTTTTTAGGTTTTTTAAATAAGATTACATTGTGTTTTTCTAGGTCGTCCACCCTTCCCTAATCTCATGCTCTGGATGTTGTATGGATTCAAGCATTAACTGCCACATATAGCAAAAAGTTCTCAAGTTTTTCTGTTCTGAAGAACAGCCCTAGAAGGAGGGCTCCTAAATAAACCCACATTTTACTGGTCAGGTTCAGAGATAGAGTGTCTTGAAATTTCTCTGGAAAGCAAAAGAAAATTAGATTTTTTTAGATTTAGATTTAGTTGAGTGCATTATGGTAAGGAAAACAAAAATACCCAGCTCCAAGAGACAGATTAACCTGATCCCACACTCCATCACCGCTAAGCAGAAGTACCACCGCGCCCCTGCTTTAGAGATGACCACAAAAACCTTCTCGTTGTCCAGATCAACCTGAAAACTCAGTTTGAGCCTTGCAACTGGACCAGGCATGAAAAACTCTGTGGGGACAACTTCTGGTGGGAGCTGAACTCCCTTAAAGATGTGGGTTGGCTTAGCACGAACATTTAATTTTTGGGAGGGGTGGAGATGTGTGGCAACAGCTCAGTGTCTGTGCCTACTCTCAGGTGAGCTGGTGACACAGGAGAAATAGTGGGAACAAGAGGGGTAGACAGTGGAACAATGGGTGGGAGCTTCCCCAGGCAAGCCTGAGCACCTCTGTGTCAGATTTATGCTCTCCAGAGGGCCGTAGCAAACACCAGGGCCCACAGCCAGCTCTTACTCCCACTAATGACATTTTTAGAGGGTGAAGACCTCATTGAATCCATTGGTGTTGACCCACGGGGCTCCATTTTCTCTGTGCTGCTCAGTGAATTAAGAGGGCAAGTGCTATTAATGAGGATAGGAGATGTGCATATCCAGTTTCTAACTCTCAGGGTTGCTAACACACCCCATAATTTCAGACAATTATGTCTTAAAGGCTATGCTGGGATGGAGAAATCACTTGTGATGAAACAAAGTTTAAGTGGTGGAAAAATCTTTGTTCTAATGTTGAATGAATTCCACTAACACAGAATTTCAAGCAAGTGTTGGATGAAAATCTCACACTTGGAAATACCTAATTTAAAATAAGAGCTTATATCTCAGGTGCTCTGGAATACGGAAATGAGAAGGCCCATTCCTGTGAAGTGCCTGCCCCAAATCTTTTTGTCTGGAACATGCTGCCCTACTTAATCAAAACAAAACCTAAGACATAGACATTTGGGGGTTTATTAAGAGATTATAATGATTATGAGTGGAATTTCTGTGCTGCTTTTTGCAAGAGGTGGGTACCCATAAAAATCCAAGTGACCTACCACCAATGCCATTATTTTAACTGACATCTGTGAGCATATTTTCTTAGGTTGCATCAAGACAGATGAGGGCCCTTTGTGCCCTTCTGACAGTGATGGCAATCATTAAAGATTTACCAGGGTCATTAAAGTGAGAAATAGCAGTAATGCAGAGCTGAATATCACCATCCCATGTGGATTCCGCTGAAGCGCAAAGAAAGCCAGCACTGAATAAGCCGAGATCCTGCACTGCCACCTTAACCTCATTTTACAGAAGAAAAAGAAAAGGGGGGAAAAAACCCATCAAATTGTTTAAAACCCATCAGAGAAGCACATTTCAGTTGTAGAGAGGCATTGCCAGCAAAGGACACAACACTTCCCTCCCCATTACAGCGCTGCCTGTGCTTCCACACGGTGAGAGCTGAGGGGGCCCCGGGGTCACTGCGCTGGTGCCAGCCCAGGAAATGTCTGTGTCACATTCTCCTGCAAAAGCAGCAGGAGCTGGCTCCTGGGCCACCCCTGAATGGGTGCAAAGGGACTCCTTGAGGTGGAGCTGCCAGGGACACCCACCCACCTTTGCTGGCTGAGAGTGAGCAGTGCAATCCCTGAGTCAGGAGGTTGCACCTGACAGCCCAGCCAAGCCTGGGGGCTCTTCCCACGGCTCCTGCCTTCCTCTCAATGCTCTTTCCTCTGAGCATGAACCAGATTTCTGCTGTTCATTGCTGGCTGTTCAAATCCAACGTTGAAGCAACATCTCGCCACACCTTTGAAATTTAGTCCTTATGAAGGCACTGAGATTATTTCTAGTGAAGATCAAAAGAATGCAAAGAAACAAACAGCTGCAGATTTAATCAGTTTTAACATGTTTAACTATAAGCCTGGTGACTCACAAGGCTCACACCTTGCCAGAGCAGCTGTATGTAAATTCTTCTAAGGTAAAAAAAAAGGAAATTTTCTAAAATCATCATTGTCCATGTGTTCCATTATTATAATACCTTGTGAACTGACATTACAAAAAATTGCTGGAAAGAAAGGTACACAGGGCTTCTAACCTTGCTTTGATTCTCCTGTTCATTATATCAAATGAAACAGGAAAGCGATCTCCTACGGAAATCAGTCGCTGCTCTTGTTTTAATCCCCCCCCTTTGATTTCCTGAGCAGCTCAGATTAAAGATAGACCTTTCTCCTGTGTGTGATGTGGAGCTGTGGGCAGGAGCAGGCAGCACAAAGCCCTTTGTCTGCCAGGGCTGTGCTGAGCAGCCAACCCTCGTCCCAGGGACAGTGCCAGGCTGCTCAGTGCTGCTGGAAAAAGTGCTCCTTGTCAGTCACCTGAAAAATGACACAACTCACAGCACCAGGCAGGGGGCAAAAATAATCATGGGTTGAAAATAAACACGGTGGAGATCGCTCTGGGCATGCAAACACACACATGCACAGCTATATTTGTAAAAAAAAAAAGGGAATAATACACACCAGCTCTGAATGCTCCACTTGAGCCAATTACATGTGAGCACTCTCCTGCATTATGGATGTTGGGTTTGTTGAAGCTGTGGCACTCTGCAGCTCAAGTCCCTTTCAAGATAACTTTTGCCAGTCATGCATATCCCAGCGAAAATAAAAAAAACCTCCAAACCCAAACACTTCGAGCTCCTATTGCCTCACACCTGATATATTGGTTCTTCAGCATCAGGCATAATTATCACATGATGCACAAGGCTGAACATGTTTGAAACATATGTTTGACATGGTGCAATCACTCACAGTGCAGCTAATAATGCTGGTAGCTGGCGTACAGTGGCAGTGCCCCCCCGGGCTCGTGCAGCGCTGAGATAAATGCATTTCCCAGGTCACTGGAGGCCCTCACTCCACCCCCTGCCTCACAATACTTCCAAGGAGCGTGTTATCTCAGGGCAGCACACGCCTGCTGCTACCTGGCTGTTTAATTACTGCACACAAAATTCCAAATCAGAGTAACTGGCATCTCGAGGCACCGCCGCGCGCTGCGGGGTCCTCCCGATGTGAGCGAGCAACTGATGCAGGAAGTAGGATGACCTTGATAGAGATTTCTCCCCAAAACTGATGGCATCTCATGACATTAAAGCACTACCTTTAAAAAAGAAAAAAAAAAACCCAAATAAAGAAAACAATATAAATATTGTAATTACATCTTAGCCTCAAAAATTCACAAGGGTTTGAAATTCGATTTTATACGTAATTTCTCTATACAGAAGGTGGTTTTTTGGGAAACACACCAACCACGACCTCTCGAGACACTTTCTTTAGGCCATTTCTTAGCAATAGTGAATGCTTCAGTCATTCTTAGTGACAGATTTTCACTTCACATAAACAAACACACACACTCACGCCACACTTGGGGTATGGGACACCCAGCCCTGAGTCTCCAGTGGAACCAGCACACACGGACATGAGTTTGTAGCTGAGTATCTGCTCTCTGGGGTTTGGACATCTGAAATAACCAGCATCTGCTGCAGACACCCAGCTGGTTGTACATTTCTTTTAGGAGAAATCTGTTCTCAGAGCTGAGATGCATTTCCTCCTAACCAAACCCATTCCTAAAAGCAATAGGATCCCTGATCAGTTGCTCTCAACTATCACTCCAAAAAGAAGTAAGGAGCAACCACCTCAATATCCATGTGCTTCCAAGTAACTCAGAAAAAATTTCAGTAATTCAGTCATATCTAATTGTCACCGATTTTTTGGAACACTCAAATACTGTGAAGCATCCAGACACATTTAGTTACTATAAATCAGGAACTTTGTAGGCAAATGAGGAACTTCATGGAAACAGAGGGCTTCATGTAATCTCTGTGCTGTTCTGAACTATGGATGCACCACCAGTTCTGTTCTGACCACGAGAGCAATTGGTCCTGACTTGTCATGGGATGAAAATCCATCACTTGAATTGCTTGATATTTGGGATGGCAATCCTTTATCCATGCTACTTGATACGCTGCTCACCAGACAATGTCTTACCATAGCTCACCAAAGGAAGATATGGAATAAAAAAAAAACAAAAAACCAAACAAATAGAGCTCTAGAGGATCAATAAAGGTGATTTATTGCAGTCTCCAGCCCAAGAGCAGGTTCATTAATACCTAACCTCATCCTGAGAGATGTTTGTGCAACCTATTCTTTTACATAATCAAAACTGCCTCAGCATAAATGAGGAGCCATGACAAGGTAACAGTCATAACTAAATAAAGGGACTAAAAGGTTAAGAAAGTGGCAACAACATCAATTAGCTCTTAAAGAGCAATAGGCACAACATTTTTTTTTTTTTGCCTAGAATCAGGTTATCTTCTAGGGGCAAGTGAGCCCTTCTAATCAATTATTCATGAATACATGCAACTTGAATTCTGATTTTTTTCTTACTTGGACAGTGTCTTTCAAGACATCTGAACCAACTGGGACTTCTCTAAAAATTGCTTTTCTCTTTAATCCTTCCCCTTTTTTTTGTTAATATTTCCATGTGTAACTAAAAGTAATTTATGAAGATACTCAGCTCTACAAACTGGAATTTATTTAGTCCTTGTCTGCTTTTAGAAGGCAAGCTGCCTAAAAGGGAAAGATTTTCTTGTGCAAACCAATGCTTCTGAGGTCCTCATATCTATGCTGAAGGCATTTTAGGGGTTTTGCTTTGGCCTACAGCAAGTCTGACAGCCTGACTGAACATCCCCACTGCCCCATGGCTCTGAGATAGTTTTAAAAGACAATTACACTAATTTCTAATGGGCAGTTAATTTCCCCATTAAAGGAAGGTATTTCACACATAATAAAGAGGCTGTTTGCAGGAGCACTCATACACACACACACAAAAAAACCCCAACCCAATGCAAAAAACCCCAAACAGACAAGCCAAAAGCCTTCAAACCACATCCTTTTATCTCTTGGATGGATATTTTTCAGCTCTAAAAGGTGTTGCCACGACTCTTGCCCACCTGTGATTTTTCAGTGTCGCTTTCCATTATGATCCTTCTCAGCTGCAAGAAAGGAGAAGAATTATGAGCTCTTTCACAAAGGATTTAGTTTGATTTTGCTCAGGATGAGAAATTAAGGATGCCCTGACTGACAGCATGTGGTTTCTATTTCTGTTTATAAGCAGCCTTACAACAGTAGGTCAAAAGGATTAGAGGAAGGTCAGTGTTACTGTTTCTAGAGGAAACCAGGAATTGTAGATTCACTTCAATGTTCTTGCTTTCCAAGGAAAGTGGAAATCTTTATATGACAAGGTTTTTCAAACACCTGCTCTTATTCATTTTTCCTTTAGTAATCAAAGTATAGGAGAGAGTTGTGGGATTATTTACTTCTTTTTTCACTTTCATCCATTACAAAATAGGCACTGTATATAGAGGAAAAAAGTTAATTTGCTGTCTGATATAGACCCTATCACTTTTTTTGACTACAAAGCAAAGAAACAATAATATCAGTACAACACATACTATTTAAGGCATGGAGAAGCTATAATATCTCTGAGCAGCATCACAAATATCATAAAAGAACAGAAAGTTCTCTGCTGTTCAGTGTTTCCATTTTCCAGCCTCTCACAACAGCTTGAGCTTACTGTTCATAACCATGACAGGTGACAAAAACCTGCTCAATTCATGTAGTTTACACCAGTTATTGATTTACTGACAACTTGCAAATAACTGCCAAACTTTGACCTGCCTATGCAGATCAATTCCAAAAGCAGAGCAGGTGAACCAGTGTTTTGGGCACTCAAAAAATGCTAATTTGTGCTCACAAACATCCAGGCTTCATGCTGCTCTATCATTTCTTTTCAAGCTGAGGCCTTTTTCCAAAGTTTCCCTGCAATTCCCTGGTTTTTGTTTAATTCAGCTGATGGTTGACTCACTGTTTAGCATGCTGGGTGTTCGATGTGAGTGGAGAAACTGCTCCTCCACACAGCAGAGCAAATGGGACCCATTTGAGTTTTCTGAATATCACAGTGCAAGCCTCACTCTATTAGGAACTAGTTCTCCTTCCAGAAAAAAAGATTTAAAAGTCTGTAATGCTCCAGTTGCTTTTAATGGTTGAAAAATCACGTTCCCCTGAGTGAGAAGATGAGCAGAGAGGATTTTTAATTAAAGCTCACTCTTCCTCATCTTTATCCCAAAAGTCTGTTTCATGCTACAAGCCAATCATTCCCTGACACTCCCGATGTCTTGCAGGCTACCTGGGCACTCTCTTTCACAAAAAACAAGGTTGCACATCCCAGACACCTCCTGAACTCACCCAAAAAAACACATTTGTGCCAACCAACCTGCAAAATGACTCTGTTGCTCTGCTGCATGGAAGGGATGAATCCATTTTTTGGATTGATGCATGCAAAAACCCCTCCAGCAGGGGCATTCCAGCTGGGAAAGGCTGAAGTTGGGGGTGCCCCCTGCAATGCCAAGCAGCAAAAATGATTCCAGCAGCCTCCAAAGTATCAGGTACACGTCCTCTAGTTCTTGGCCCTGGGATAATTTGACCCTGGAAGTGCAGATTTGCAGAAGAACAGGTGAAATGAAAGAGAAATTCCAGGGAAATTAAAGAGAAAGCTGAGTGGGAATGGATTTTTACATGGATTCATCATAGCAATGCAGACCTCCTAAAGAATCAGGGACTTCACTAAAGCTACTCAGGGCATGGAATTTACCCCAAAAGGCCAGGAATATCACTGGCCAGAACTAAACCAAAATTAACAACTGGCAGGTCAAAACCACGGCCAACAAATTAATCCAATGCTGTCCCAACCCCGAAACTCTGCTTCCAAAGGCAGATTGAAAAGCACCGATGCCCTCCGCTCCTCCTCCTCAATGAAAGCTTCCACAGAGCTGAAATATCTTTCCTTGTACAGATTCCATGGATGCATTTTGCTATGCTCACAGCTGTAGCAACAAACAAAAAAAGTGGGCAAAAGTCCTGAGAAAATCTAGGAACTCACTTATTATTGCCTTTAATGGCAGTGTGTGGTATGGAAATAACCTCCTTTTGTAGGGCTTTTACATGAAAGTAACTGAAGAAGCAAAAGGAGTATAAAAAGAACCACCTAAAGCCTAGACAAAGAAGGGCTGTGTACTTAAGCAGAGCACTTAAATATGGTGAAATCAGCTTTTTCTATTTGCCTTTTCCTCAGTCTGTGTTTATATCGTGGGGTTTTTGGAGGCGAGGAAGGTACCAAGGCACTGGGGACACAATTTCCACTGCTTTACTCCCTCTGCCATTTTTCACATATGTTTGGTTTAGATAATGTTTTATTTAGATTGCCTGGGTTTTTAATTATTATTTTTACCACAACCTTGTTTATGTTGCAATTTTCATGATTTTGCCCTGAACTCCTTTGATTACCCATCACATTTTCACGACTTTCATTTGCAGCACTGTTATCTTTTGATCTTCTGCTGTTTGCCAGTATGTTTAAAGGTTTCCAAACTAATTAAGACAATCAACTAAAAAAGACTAATTGCATTCATAAATGAGTCATGGCACTTCTGATTAGCAGGTGGCTCCTTTTTGGTTTAGATACATAAAAGCAGATGGAAACGTGGCAGACTCAGTTATATTTAATGTGCCCACTTCCTTCCAGACTGCTCCTCTTTCCAGTTAATGACAATAAAACCTATAAAATCTTCAGATTACTCCTTTTTTTTTTTTCTTTTGCCATTTTTCAATTGAAATCCTGGCCATTCTTGACTAAGAGTTTCCAAACTGCTTTTCCTAAATGTTTTGTCACTTCTTCTTACAGACTTCGAGGTGCTTGGAAGAACAAGAGTATCAGATGTACTAAAAAATAAGAAATCTGCTCCTCATTTTGATGTGCAATTCAATGGTAAAAATAATTTTTAGTGGGGTTTTTTTTAAGAAAAGATAACTAAAAAGGCATCTTTTGTTCTTATTTTTTGCTATATATTCATATAAATCAGATATATATCACTCCTGTTCCTATAGTCAAATTTTTTTCTGTTCATTTTTCACATATTTTCTCCAGTGCCCCAAATTTACTTTCCATAATGCACAATTAATTCCTAACGAAATGTATTGAGGATATAGAGAAGCGATTTCTTTGTTGCCCTGACAATCTATGACAATTTTAGCACTGCACAAACGAAAAAAAGAACAACAAAAAATAGGAGTACAACCACATGTCAGCGTGAGAAATTACCAGTTTATAGATGCCTGAGGGATGTTAGCAACTTACAAATTTTGTATCTAAAATAAATACACTGCCTTGAAGTTCATGAAATCAATTTCGTATTTTAACTGTTTGGAGAAAAGAAATTCAACATGAATCCAATGTTGACCACTCTGAGTTTAAGTGCCTGTTGTATAATGCTCTTTTCTATACACTTATACGAGACTAACTCAGCAAAATATTATCTGGGATTTGTGCAAGTAAATTTTGTTTCTATTGGCCAAAGTGGTTTATTTGACACTAACTTTTGGAGGGTGCAGCACTTGTAAGTGGAGCTATTTCAGAGTAAGTGAGAGGAGAAAAAAAATTAAAATCAGATCATAGAGATTAAATTATGCTGAAGTAAAAAAGCTGAAGTTCTTCCCTACCAAATTCTGGTGCTGTGACTGTCTTCAATGCATCTGACCACATAAGTTTTATGTAAAAATATAAGCAAGTGGTGAAAATTTTGAGATGGTGCCTAGCAGCTTCATTTGTGTTGTATCATGCAACCAAAAGCTGGTTAGAGGATAATACAGACAGAATGGGACACAACAACTGTTGTTTAGAGTAATGTGTGGAAAAAAAATGAAAGAAAAAAATCAGCTGATAAACAGGACAGGGTGGTGATGATCCAGATTTTCACCTGCATCCAAGAGCAAGAAGTGTCCCCCTCCCTCACTCTGGCTCCCTTTTATCTCATTTCTCCTCCATTCAGAGACACACACTAAACAATAGGGCTGAAATGCAAAGACGTGTAGCTTTTCAGATAGCAGTAATGAGAAAGTGTCCTAAGTCCCAAACACAAATTAAAAGCACTGCCATGGCATTCAAATTAGAAAAGTGTGACACCAGGGGATTTCCTGAATTCAGAGCTTTTAATGTATCCAGTATATTATTGTGAATAATAGTATGCTGAGATTCTAAAACAACTTCAGTCTTGTCTTTAATTCTTATTCAGGATATCTGTCTTCAGCAAAAATTTAGATGCATAAGGACTTGAGTGCAGCTCTATAAAAACACCGACTTGCTGTTCAATAAACAAAACCTGAAAGTTATGCTGGCCCATAAATTCGAGTAAGTGCTCTTAGTGCAGATGCTATTGAGCACCAGCATCCTGCATCAGCTGTTTGAATCGCTGCTGTAAGGAGCGGGGTGACTCAGGGAATCGGTAATGGGATCCAGAGCCTTTCACCCCCGGGTCAATAGTTCTAATCTGAAACAGAGGGAGGGAGCCCGGGAGTCAATGCCAGGTCAGCCCCGTCTCCTGCCTGCAGCCAAATCCGTCTGTGGCCTCCAGACAATTCCTGCACGAGAAACGCTGCAACCACAAGAGGCGGGAGGGAAGCCCCTGGCACTGATAGCTGGCACCAGCAAAAGAACGGGAAAGCCAAGAAATCGTCTGGGGAAACATGTGGTGCTTTTAAAATAAGTAAGGGGAAGTGTTTCAGGAAAGAAGTTAAGGGAAAATGGTTTGCAGCAACTTTTCATCTTTCTATGGTGCTGGCTACTCTTGAATCTACTCGAAATTTAAGGTGTTCACCCCTCACAGAAAACCTCAGACAATGCCAATTTTGTGTCCTATAAATACTGAGCAGAATCTGTTACCTGCACACATCAGTACACTCTGTGATGTCAGCTCTGTAACTACAAACAACCTTCAGCTGCCCTGACATAGCTCAAACCTGCAGAGAGATGTGTGTCACCATCACGATAAGAGGCATTCAGACTTATTTTCAGATCTGTTAACAGCTTTTTGTTGAGCCTTTCCAGGGATTTACTCCATGTTCTGATCTTTGTGTGTCATTTTGCAGCCTCAACCTGTTGCTCCATCACACCCACCTCCACTCCCAAGGTGACAAACTGCACTGCACAATCCTTGCAGAGTTTAAATTCCAAAATACTGAATGCCCCTGATAGAGCATCAATAGACTTTCCACTATGGAGAGCCTAACAATGAATAATTATCAAAAATAAGAAGGAAAAAAAGCACAGCTCAGTTGTTCTGTATTTATCTGAAACATGTTTAACCTCACCACCAAGAATATTGGAGAAAAAGACATCAGAGGTACCTTTATCTGGGACACATGGTACTGCTGGGCAGCACCTCTTTCCTGGAAAGGGGATCTGGATTAAATTATTCTGGTGTTTATTGTTAAACTCCAAGAACAAGGGCTGGCAGCCCTGTTAATATTTAACTGTGACAACACTGACAAATCTATAAACCCAAAAAATACTCCAGTGTCTCAGCTCATCATGCACAATATTTTAATCACCAGGAGAGATGTATCAGACTATCGAAAACTTCCCCACAACCACATGGATGGACTTCAATTACTACACTTAATACTACTCTGAATGAGTCAATACTATTTCTTCAGATGTTCTGTACCTTTTAAATTTATAAAATTTCAGATGTGTTAAGAGGGAATAATGAATTTTTGAGATAACTTATTCTCCTTTCACAAAACCTGCACTATTTTCCTCGATTACCAAATGACAGAGCTCAACTAACAGGAATTAGGCATGCTGGTCCTCTCTAACCCCCACAGCATTTTTATTTCAGAGTGCTCCTTTAAAGCAAGATGTTATAAGTAACAACCCTTGTTAATACTTTTCTTCATGTCTATGGAAGTTTTTTCACTTCTCAGTTGTGACTCATTTCTTGTGAATTATGCATATGAGTAAAATGTATGGAAATATTTTTGTTAAATGAAGATTAAGCTTTGACTATCTTTTCTTCACCCACTCTTTGAATGTAAAAATACTCTTCTGGTGATGAAAAAGAAATGTGTTTCTTGATTTTCAATATTTTTTCTTAGTTTATGCTGATGCCTACAAAGACTAGCAGGTTCTGTACCTAGAAATAGTTTTCACTAGAATAGTAAAGAAATTAATTTTTTGGTTGACTAGTGGGGTTTTTTTATTCCCTTTAAAATGAAATTTTAAAAAGGGAAGAATATATTTAAAAAATGAAAAACATTTTTAAAAATTCTTAGGTGGGTTTCTTCTCCCCATCCCCACCCTGCATTTTGAAGTAGGCAAAGAAAAAAAGACAAAAGGAAAAAACCCCTTGGAAACTGGTGTGATATCAGCCAGTGCCAATCAGCTGAAGAGGCATTTGTCTTTCTCAACTCTCTCTTGAATTTTTTTGGTGGAGGCAGATTTATGAGGTCAGCACCAGGATTTTGGCAGCTGTTTTCCCACCAGTTTTTTAATGAGAGCACAGCATCCAAATCCTCTTCTGACAGCTTTCAAAACAGCAGCCCCAACTCCTTCATTAAGCTTTTTGGGGGACACAAAGGGGGCTCTTCCAGCACTCAGGGCCGTGAGGACCTCCCCAGGGTGGGGCAGCCTGGGAGAGGGCAGAGAGAGAGGCACAAACCAGAGCTGGGGTTGTCCCTGAGCCCCCCACACTGATGGATGGACCCTCACCCACCTCCAGCCCCTCTTCACCCTTGTAAGGATACCCCAGCACAAGTGGGAATTAGGAATACCCATGCTGGCAGCAAGCTCTTGGTAAGCAAACCAAACCCCGAAGACCTCGCCTCAAAAACCTCCTCACAGCCCTGAATCAGTTTCTGCACTCCGGAAATGCATCCCACTCACCATGGCATTGACTTAGGTCAGCCCTCTAACCCCACCCCTCTTGTCTGTACTGTATTTTAAGTTTCAGTATAAAGGAAAATGATGCCCTGCTACTTGATGTGTTCAGTTTTCTGAATTTATCTATCAATGTTTGATCTTTTGCTGTTGCACATGCGCCTTATACTTTCATAAGAGCCTTTTTCTGCAGCTGTCATGCAAATAACTATATATTTTAGATGGCTGAGATCATACCTAACTGGGTTTCCAAATTTGGCTTTGATCTGGCCAAGAGGAGAGCTGAGTTTTCCCCACCAGGACTGTCGTTTCCTCTTTCCTTCAAGCCTATTCCCTGGCCTGGGGCAAAATGGGGGAAGGAAAAGGGGCAGAAGAGAGGAAAGCAGACAGGTATCTGGCTCTCTCCCACAACAAATGCATCCTTGCTGAGCTGAGGGACATCATTCCCCAAAGGTCAGCACAAATACATTTCTCATTTGTGTTTGCCTAAAGCAAATTACCAGCTGCTTGTTGGCTTGTTGGGGTTTTTTTAAGCAGTCCCTTTTGCTACTCATAATCCCCATGAAGAAAATTCATGGCTTTTTGTCCAGCATTTTCAGCTTGTGGAGCAGAGCTGGCTGAACTCGCAAAGGGTGTTGGATTAAATGCAGGTAAGGGTTGTGAATGGGGAGCTGTAATTTACTGGCTGTGGCAGGGGGGAGACAGAGGGCATGGTGTGGTTTTCAAGGCATGAATTAGAGTCCTCTGGTGAAATGAGGGTGCTTTGAGCTGATTAAATTATAAGAAATGTGCACCTGGGCCGCATAAAGATCTGACGTCCTCTCCCCGGAGTTTGACTGATAACATAAGTGATGGACATCATAATTTCTGCATCATCTGAAAGTTTAATACGTGTAATTGTGAGCTGCTTTTCTTCTCTGAAATTGCAAACACAGCGAAATTGCAGGCTTGGTGCCACTGATGAGTCATTGTTGGCCTGCTGCATCTCTATTACAATGGCCATGCACAAAGAGAACCATGACACCCCAGTTTACCATCATTATCTGTTTCCTTTTGAGTTGTTTCCACAGCTGAGCAGCTCAGACAGAGTCTGGGTCAAGTAGCAGGGGGAGGAGGAGCTGAAATGGCAGCTTTTAAGGGAGATGAGTTAGGTATGATCTCAGCCATCTAAAATATACAGCTATTTGCATGACAGCTGCAGGAAGTGCTCTTACAAAAGCGTGATGTGGATGTGCAACAACAAGAGATCCAACACTAACAGATAAATTCAGAAAACTGAAAACTGCTTTAAGTAGCAGGGCATCATTTGCCTCTATATGCACCTACTGAAATTGAGAATACAATATAGAAGAGAACTATTTTGCTAAAATGGCATCTAAAGATACCTTAATATCCACCGAAAAAATCAGCAGTTCAGTTGTTGAAGCACTCCACTGCCAGTGATTTCTTCTTTAATCTTCTTTTCACCACATCTCCAGAAGTCTGGAATGTAAATATAGACACGTTATTCTTTTCAGACACTCTGAATTTAAAACCCCCAAATGTTCTAAATTGGAGGTTAACCGTGGTTTTTAAACAGTTGGAAGAAAATAGAGTACCAAAAGAATGTATTCTTTCTTTAGAATTAAAATGGGGGGAGCTGAGGAGAAACACACCTACATCAAATAGAGTAATATTCATGTTCTTGAGTATTATAATAAAGAAATATTTGGGCAACCAGTGTTGTTGGCTTCACAAAAAAAAAGGTTAAACTGGCACAGGTATTGTTCCCATATTTGCTGATGTTACAGTAAACCCTTTTTTGTTAAAAACAGAAATTTTCTTCTCCAATGCCTAAAACCTTCAAGGTGAGGAATTTATTTTAGCATAACTTCCTCCTAACTAGAAAAGGAATCCAACGTGTTTCAGCTGGTACCAGTGATAACCATAATTTCTTCTCTGAAAAAAAATGAAAGCCATTATTTTCTCCATGAGACAAAGTGAAAATAAGGAAATCTGAGAACCTGTGCAAGTCAGATTTAAGGTACAACCAATAACAACTCTTCCAGTATGTTGTAAGGACTCACCATTTGCTTCTTCAGTGATTCATACAAAGGGAGAAGCTCAGCTTTGAGGAAGCAGATGGAAAATCCCATGGAAATCCCTGGACAAGTGCTCTGACTAGAAAGAGAAGAATTGTATATTGCATTATTTTTCTTCAGACCACAGAACCAACTCAGAGACAAAGTATTGGTTTTGGAGTCTGGCTTGCTGGCTTTTTTTCCTGAACTAGGCAGATAAGGATATTGAATTCATGTTTAAGAGCTAGTTAAATTTTAAAATTATTTCAGGCAGAGGACACTTTCATGGTCTGAAATAAGAAATTGAGGCCTAGCAATATATGGCTGTGGCATAAAAAAAGAAAAAAGGCTTACTGTCACTTGGTAAATAAACATTTTCCATCATCCCTCGCAGCGACACCAGTCTGGACAAAATCACTGCACTTCAGCTGGTGTTTTAACAACATTCTTTTCCCCAAATTATGAGAAATAATTAGAAAAAATAAGCCAAAGGAGCAAGTGTACATATAAAGTGTTGAAAGTAGGCTGGTCCTGGGAGCAAATCATGAACTAGACACAAAGAACATTGAGCCATAACTGAACAAAGCAGAAGGACACAACTGCTTATTTATTAAACAATGCTCTGCCTGCCTTACTTTCAGTCCACAGTATCTTAAAACAGCCTCATTGGGGCCATTACCAGAGCAAATTACTACTCAACATGAATAAATGTGGAGAAGTCTGGGTCTAAGCTGTTAAGTGGTTTGGGTTTTGGTGGGGGGTTTTTTTTAACGTTTTAATGTGTTTTAAATTGTTTTTATTATTATGCACAGCTACATCATAGGGGCAATTCTCTGCAGACGAGGCTGAGCTGAGCTCTCTGTTGAAAGGTCAAGGCTTGCAAGTGTTACTAATTAGGGACACAGGCACAGAGTGAGTTATGTTTCCTTAGATAAGGAAAAGGAAAGAGAACCTAGCTGTTGTTTAACATTGCATGAAATCACTTGTGCTTCTCCATGGCTAGGGTTTAAAAATATCAGGTAACAGATGTCCTGGTTTCTGCTTTCTGCCCTACCCTGTAGGTGCAGAATCACAAAAATAAAAGGCAGGTATACAGTAGGCTATTTCAAACTTCAGAATAAAGTTTATCTATCACAAAGGTTTTGTCAGTCTCCCGAGAAGAGAGGCTAATGTGGGATTTCTCCATCAGAATGCTGCTCAATGAATCAAATGCCAGGGTGGAGGAGGAGGTGATGAGAGTGCACCGGGTACAGAGAAAGCAGGAGGTGATACACAAAAGCTGAAAAGTCTATTTTGCGAGGTCAGAGAGGTGACAGTTGAGACCACTGAATCAGAATGGTCTTTTCAGGCTGCAATTCTCATCAGGGTGAGGGATGCTCTCTTTGAAGGAAAAAAATGTAACAACTATTATATGCTACAGCTGGTACTCAAGTGTAACTGGAAATGAGGACAAAGTTCACCACTGCTGGCACCAACCTTTCCTTACAATATCAGAAATCCCTGTGAATATTTGGAATTTGGGAACTAATGGCCATCCACAGTCTATTTAGACAAAGGGTAATGCCTGCTACTTAACATTTTGTATTTGGTATGGGCTCACACCTTCACCTTGTACCACCTTGTTCAAGCAGATCAGCTACTAACAAAGTAAAAAAGAAGAGCTTATTAGAAAGGCAATGTTAAAAAAAAAAAAACAAATAAACAACTTCTTAGAAAACGAGAGTTGTTTCCTTCCAAACCACAAGTTAACCCAGCAGGCTGAGATTCACCTCTAAGACAAACAGCCACACCTGAGTTCCTGTTATTAAGGTGATGGAGACAATGATAATTTACAGAAGCGAATGCAGAGGTTGCACTCCTGACAGCTTCAGATTGCTTTGTCTAAATTAATAACAACTCTGAATAAAAGCCATCAAGTCCAGCTGTACAGTCTCACACTTAACTTTTCCATTAGTGTCACTGGCCTCCCAGGGGCCTCTCCTCGTACTTCATATGTTTATGGACAAGACGCAAATGACCCTGTGTGCATCAGCCGGGCTCAGCGAGCATCTCTCTCCCTCTCCTCCTCTGCTATCCATCAAAACTCTTCCCTGTGATTACACCACATGCCAGAAACACAGTTGTACCTTGAAATGCTAAATGAAAGGCCTGCCAGCTACTCTGGGAAAGCTTATTCATGCAGGCTCGGTGTGAAGCAGGGGCACTGCAGCTGATGAGGCTGTTGCACCTGCGTGTGTGAGTGGCACAAGTGCCTCTTGCAGACAGATCCCTCCCGCTTTCCACTCGGCTTTTCCTTTTTCCTGCCCAGCAGGCAGGGAGTTTATGAGAAATAGGGGGTGTGCATGATGAAGGCACACATAGAACGTGTGAAATAATAAACCTCTCTCCTCCACTTGAGTCTCAGAGAGGCACAGCTCCTGTCGTGAGGCTCTGGAAGTGGTGCCAAGCTCTGGCTCAGGGATTCTTGTCCAACCCAGGATGGGGTCACCAAGCTGCCTGGGGAACACAGGTAACACTGGAACTGAAATCACCTCCGAGAGCATCTCTTTTTTCTTATGGATTGAGTTATTTTGTCACTGTGACTCGAAAGATCAAGTAATCAACCAGAGATGTTGTCAAAGGGGTGTTTCCCAATCATATTAAAACGCTCGTTTCTAGAGTTGTGCTTGGGTCCTTACCGGAGTTTCAGGTCACTGGGGAAAAAAATGCTTTTCAAATACATACATTTGCTGAAAACTGAGTAACTGGGTGACTGGTTAGGGCCTGAAATTCAGAACAAAGTGGGCTTGGCTGCTCCCAAGCACAGTTCTGCTGAGGGACACAAGCATGAGCCTACACAATGCTGCCGGCTGCTCTGGTCAGCAGCCTGTCTGTGGCATCTACTGTTTGCTGCACCGTGTGGCCTCATGGGTTTGTGATGGGGACAAACAGGCCCTAAGGAGTGAAACATGCCTATAGAAACTCATTTCCAGTGTGACCTACGGCAGGATTAAAGTGAGGTCTCCAAAGGTGGCAGAGGAGTGTATCCATCAACTGCTCCTTGTAAGCTCACATCCAATACATTTAATTGCCAAATCAGCTTACGGACACAAGATAATGAAATACTGTTTATTGATTTGCATTTCCACTGAAAGGCAGGGGAAAAAAGCCAATCAAGCTGGTTTGGTGTGGAAATTTCAAAGCATTTGTCTCACATATAGATAATATATTGAGGTTTTGTTTGACACTGTAATAAAATCTTGCAGCCCATAAATATTGGGCTTTCTCCTTTCTACGAAAGGAAAGGAATTTCAGCACAAGAACGTATGCGTTTGTAGCTTCTGAAATGATCCTCTCTGCACACTTATTCCAGACTTCAGAGTGCCTGTTCATTTTCTATCGTGACACTTGCAAGAGGCTTAAACTAAATTGAAACAAAAGACCATATTAATTTAAAATTAAAAGCACTCTCTTTCAGCACACGCAGTGTCAAAATACCTGTCTGCACCGAAAGAGGCTTTCCAGGCAGAAAAAGCCTCAGAGGAAAAGCTTTGATGAATGGCCTAACTAAGGGTTAAAATAACTCTAAAACAAATATGGGAAATATACCAAAATTCAGCATTATTAAAATTCTGCTTATTAAAATTTCTTCATAAAAAGAAAACTTCAGAAAAAATGTAAAACAAAAGCATATTATAAAACAGCTTACTGGTCTGTTCTCTACTATAAATATAACTGTTTGTCAATATAATTATGCAAACAGATCTAGGCTTTTATTGAAAATTTGGCAGTGGCAGGAAAATGCCAGAAAGAGGCAAAGCCTCAGCACTAAAATCACAAAACTTTTTGCTACGCACCTCATTCTGTTTGGGGACATCAACAAACACTGCAAAAGTTTCTGGAAAAATTTCCTCTTGTCCAAAAGAGTTTAAGAAAAAAAAATTAAAGCACCATCAGAATATTCAAGGCAGTAACAAAAATCAGGACGGGATTAGTCCAACGAAAACTGTCACACAACCAGAACATCTCACTGCTTGCCTGGGTTTTAACAATTAAATCTTTTTCTCTTTCTTTTCTAAAATTCACAATACTTTCATCGGGCACAATTTTGCTAGATGCATTTTAGATTCACAGCTCAGGCACTGACTCTGCAGAAGCTGTACAAACACCCTGAAGTCTAGAGACACCCTCAAGTCTCTGACTTCAATGCAAATTAAGGCTGTTTTTGAATGGGTACTGCATAAAATAGGTTATCATTGCGAATATTTGGAATTCAAAACTCTCTTCCCATTTTTGTCCCGCAGAATTAGCATAACATTTACTGCTCCAGTGAATATTCCCTTTACAGTCCTTAGAATATTCATGGAAATTAAATGGAAGAGAGGTACAATCAGCTTCATTGAAAATTCAAATGAATGTTTTCTATTTTTGGCAACATTCCTCACACATCATTAAAAACCAAAACAGTTATTCTGTGCGAAATGCAAATATAAATAAACAAACAAAAAAATGCCCTGGGACTCCCGCTCCCTGCCACTGAACCTGTCCCCTCCCACCGCCCTCCCTCCTCCTCCTCAAGAGGAAGATTCCCTGGTGGCACAGGAGCCACATCCTTTTGGGATTTGCTGCTCCCAAGAGATTTGGTTGATGTGGGCCAGCAGCTTCCAGAAGAAAAAGGAGTTAAAGATACAAAATGACTGCATAAAACAGAGTGATACCAGAATGAACCACAACCTACTCCTCCCCCTTATTCATTTCTTCCTCCCCTGTCAGCTGCATGTTGGGTACAATGGCCAGGCGCCTAAAAAAGGCAAAAAGAAACTCAAAAACTGAATTTTATGATGCGGCAATACTCTCCAAAAGGAAAGTTGCAAAATAAGTGGTTGTATTAAGCCACCCAAGACCTTTGTAATTTATTTTTTTTTCCAACTTCTGCCACTTAAAAACGGCTGCTGTCTTCAGACACCACTTTTCACAGTAACATCAAAACTATCTTTTCACATTAGGACTTGAAATCCCTGACACTAAAAATAGACTGGATCCAATAACGAGGTCCAGTGAAGTGGCACATTCGGGTTCCACACGTAAAGGAGGGGAAAAATCACACAACACCTTATCCTGGCCAAATTCAGGTCAGATACAGGTGGCAACAAGATCACCAGCTCAGCCCATTACACACACAACCTGCTGAACACCGAAAATCAGCTCCCACCGTGCCCAGAGTGAGAGGAGCACACAGCCTGGGGACATCTGTGTGTGTCATGGTGTGGAGCAGGGAACTGCCCTTCCAAACCAGCAGGGCATTCTCCACAGACAAATCACCCCACTCCACCTGCAGGCCCACCTTTCCTAACCTCAGTGCACACAAATCATCTCGAGCTACTTCTCCCTGAATATTTATTTTGGCTCAAAATAAGAAATATTAGGAGAACACCTCACACCACAATGTGTTTTT
Source organism: Oreocharis arfaki (assembly GCA_013398015.1). Classification (NCBI taxonomy): domain Eukaryota; kingdom Metazoa; phylum Chordata; class Aves; order Passeriformes; family Paramythiidae; genus Oreocharis; species Oreocharis arfaki. The sequence goes on along the minus strand of VZRR01008458.1, from coordinate 252,115 downwards.
TACAAAGCAACTCGGTGGAGGCCACTCTGTCAAACCAGAGCTTGGCCCCAGTAGCCATGAAAGGCTGCCAGTGATCTATCTGAAATGTCAATACATCATTTCAAATGCTCTCACTCAGAGCTGCTTGAAGCATCCAAAGGCAGCAAAATCAAAGGGAATGTTCTCCCTTTTTTCAGGGGAGAAAAAAAAGAAAGGAGTGAAAACAGAAAGGCAATTAAGTCACCCCCTAGAAGCAGCCCCTTCATATTAGGAGGGTGATACTTCAAAGACAGTGAAGAGGGAGACAGTGTGTGTTTCAGACAAGTTGAGTGAGGAATCCAGGACAGAGTGACAGGCCTGATGTGCAGGCAACCCTGCGTTTCAGCTAAAAGTCAGAAATTAGAAATGAGCAAGAAGCCAGATTATTTCTCAGTGCCCACCACAGAGAAGAGCACCCAGAAAGCCCAATACTGGCAAAGGCACTCTCACGCTCCTCTCCTGAGGGATTACCTACAGAAATTTTGCTCTTGATCTCATCAAAATATTAATTGTGGGGGAAAAAAGGACAGTCCAGCCAGGACGTGCAGCTGCTGCTGGCCTGGAAACCAGATTAAAAGTATATAAAATTCCGTGCCTGGGGACAGAGGTTTCTTCAGGCATTTCTCACAGCCCCAGGCACAGAGCAAAGATCCTGTCTTGCATTTCCACCTTTCCATGGCAGTACCATCATTACTGGTAGCACCCAGGGGCTGGCATGGGAGGAGCTCCATAATTCTGAGATATTCCCCTCATGCTCCCTTCCTCTCTTCCATGAGAGCCCCTCTTTTCCAAGCTTCTTTCATCTTCTTTTCCCGACAAAGCCAGTCAGGAGCGCAGCTGGGATGCAGGGGCTGAGTCTCTTTGGGCTTTCCACCCTCTCTCTCTCTCTGAAAGCACCCAGGGCTGTTGTGATGTCAAACCTACAGAGACAAGGACAGGAAATCTGTACCCTTCCACCAGGCCAGCCAGCTTCACTTAAAAGAGAAAACCCCTGGGAAATAGAAAATTCTGCACAGAATAAAATATCCAGATAAAAGCCAAACAAAATTTCCCTTTGGAATTTTTTTCCCACTGGTTTCTATGTGCCTGCACAAAGCCTGAGACCACTGAAATTCATGTGCTTTTGGGAAGGATGCAGAAATGAGGACAGAGGAACCAAATATCATGCAAAAGTCTCTATTTCTGATAAGACTGCTCTGAGTTTATATCGCCTGTCCTTTTTATCTGTGTAGGAAGTCATCTACAGCTTTAATGTGAGATGAATGGAGTTGAGCACTTCTAGATCACTGGCAGTGGCTACCATCCTGCACAGATATTTTTGCACTGAAATTATATTAAATCAACAATAAGGCCTCCATTTGGCATAAATTTCACAAGCACTTCTGGAAAAAAAATTAAGGGAAACACTTCACTGAATTCAATAAAAGTTCAACAATTAAAAAAATATTATTTGAGGAGTTTGAGAAAATAAACTATTTATATTGAATATATGTATCCACATACTGAGCATCCAAAGGCAGCAAAATGTTATTGAATGCTTATAATCTAGGAAGAGCATGACTACTTCTAAACTTCATCCAGCAATCTTAAGCACAAAAATACTTTTGTTCCTGCTTGTTCTGTTTGTCATTTTTATCCATCATGAGTATACCTATTATCCCACACTATTAAGAGTTTCTAATAGTTTTTTATTTCTCTTTTTAGAGAGACTACCAGGAAATATAATAAACTTTTAAAAGGTGAACTTTTCTCTTATTATAGATCATTTCTGTAAAATTCAATCGTATTTCAAACACTCAAAAGAAAAAAAAACCTTTTTATCAAATTCAACATTCCCTTAAAATAATACTTCCAGATATTACCCAAAACCTTCAACTTTTTTGTTCCATTTCCATAAGGTTTGAGGTAAAAATTCCCAGAGATGAATGGTATCTCGAGGTATGAAGACAATGGCCACAGAGCACGCAGTGATTGAAAGGCAGATGAATATCTAAAGGCTTTTATCACAGCTTTATTTGCTGCTTTCATCCTCAGGCTTCTTTTCCAAAGTTCCCTCCTTGCAAAGAGCGACAAAATTAAAAGGATGGTTCATTCTAAGGGATTTTCCTTTGAAGTGCTTTATACAGGCTGAGGACCCATCCTGAAACTGTCCCTACCCCTGCAAATGCAGGAATAAATGTAAACTGCTGGAATGGGAACAGTGCAAGGATTTCAATGCAGTGCAACGCCACCACTGCACTGACACCAGTAGGAAACCTGATGAACTGCCAATGGGTTTGAAAATTGATGGTCTTATTAAAGCTCCTGATGCTGGTGGGATCGGCCAATGTGGTTTAACTCAAAGGATATTTTAAAGATTTTCTATTTAAGCTGCAAATTCGCACAGCTTTCAGGTTTTTTTCAAAGACTTATTGATGTATTTTGGGGTTTTTTTACATCTAGTTTTCTTTCTCTTTTTTTTTTCTTCTTTCTGCTACCAAATTCAATAATGATGTCAAGATACATTTTGGTTTTCCCTTTTCTGAGTTTTCTCTGCTTTTTTTCTTCAATAACCTTTTCTGCTATTTTGTAAAAAGCGACTCGTACACTCCATCATTTCTCACAATAAGGGACTAAGATTCCAATTTCATAAAAGTGGGATTTAAAACATGGCTCTTTTCCCCAAAAACTCCCGCAGTCATTTTTGTACTGCATCAGTTCCTTAGGCCCCAGTTGGGCCAGAGTTAAGATCTGTGCAAACACACAAATGCAGGGGGTTCATCTTTGAAGTGGTCACTCAGCATCACCCAATAAAGGACTATCAAAAAGGAAAAGTGCTTTTGAATTTCTCCTCATTTCCATGTGGTGCAGAAGCACACCAGCTTTTGCTTAATGTTAAGACACCCTTCAAAGCTACAAAAGTTAAAACATTTCTTAATGCTGTATACACTGAGACAACTGGACAATACTTCAAAGCTCTTGGGTTTGAATCTCTTGGTATCACTACCATTCAAGTAAAAAGTATTTATACAACATTGTCAAACAAAAGTTATTTTGCAGCTAATCTGACATAGTTTTGGAACAGAAGATAATAAAAATCTATTGCATCCTGTTTATTTTCTGAGAAGGGTGAAACATGATCAGATGGAGCGTTTTAGCTCTGAAAAACCTTAAAAACATTGACATCGTTTACATGATTTCAATATCGAGTATTTATCAGCTCTAAGCCAGAAAAGGTGCAGATTAAAATTCAACATGCTTTCCAGAAGAGTGCAGGAAAGGATCAGATAAGGCCTGCTGAATATTTATCAAGCTCTAAGATTCGTGAGCCACTCCTGATGGGGCATGTGAACCAGAAACACTAAGATGTATTCCTCTATAAACTCATATGATGAAGAAACACTCCAAAAAATTAAGATCATGTTCTGCCCAGCAGCCTTTTACTAATAGCAAAGAAACTTGTTGCTGCCTGTTGCTTGGCTGGGAGCTGGAAATCCTATTATTAATTCATTCCGCTACTGCCCAGAAGTTTATGTGAGCGTTTTCCACGAGTTTGGCAAATGTTTAATCATCAGCCTTTTTTACATTCATTTCCTCCTAATTCAGCTGCTTTAGAACGAGAGGTAAATGCTCCCATGCCCATAAATGTTCAGTCTTTCTTTTCCTGCATCACCTCCCACTCTTGTAACAGCCAAGGACTGGTGGAATAGTCCATACAGCAGCCTGAAAAAATAACATCAAACCCACCATAAAATCTACCTGTCCATGCTGCTTATGATCCTTGTAAATATCACTCCTGATTTATTTATTTGTTTTAATTCCATGGTGGTTTTTAATCCATGTTTTGGGAACCTCATAATTCATCTTTTCCGGGCATATAATTCGTTTCACAAAGTAAAATCGCTCACTTCACTCTATGTGATGTACTAGACATTTAAATAAGCCACTAATTAATGAAGCAGAGTAATGGGCAAGATATTGGCTGAATACACGAGAAACTCAAAAAAGCTGAGTTTTCAATTCAATCAACATCAAAAGTGTTGCCCTCCAAAACAGCTTTTCAAGCTTTCCTTCAACAACCACTTCCTCATAAAAAGCAGACAGATCTACCTTGAGTCTGATGTGTTTGTCAAACTGTTTGACGCTGCAAACCAACCTAGAAAAAGAAGATTTTAGAACTAATTTTTAGAGCTGGATAGATACCCTCGGACAGAAGCACACAGCAGCTGGAAGTTTTGACAGTTCAATAAACCATTGACCATCTCCAGTTGAGGAGGACGAAAACCTCTCAGGGCTGAGATGGAGCCCTTGGGTTGAAGATGGGGTCATGCAGCCCTCCAGGTTTCTGAACTCCCCCTCTCAGTAGCCAGCATCAATCCAGGTCTCAGAAAGAGAATATTTATTGTGCTTGCAGTCAAAAGAGAGCTGTCAGGCACTGTGGAGTACCAGGCACAGACACTGCTCAGTGTTCCCCACCTTAGGTGAAATAAGAAATAAAATTCCCAGTGTACCTTCAAGATGGGCATAAATTGAAGGCTCTCTGCAACTCTGAAAAACCCATGGCACTGCAAAATTAATTTCAAAACTAATATCCTGCCTCATCCTCATCCATGATTTTTCCTGAGTTTATATTTCACCGTTACTCCATAACAAAGACAGTTGTAATTCACGTTCTTGAAATTAAAAAAACCAAACAACAAACAAACAAACCAAAACAACAACAAAAAAACCCCATAAAACTTTGTTGCATATATTTGATCCAGTCTTGTTAGGATTGCAAGGAAATATAATGAAAAACAGCAAAAATATTATCATGACAGTCAAAGACTCTTTGGTTCAACTCCACATCCAAACATACTCCATGTAATTCCTGAAGTTTACTTGGAAAAACATGATTTTCTTCAGAGCCACGCAACTTCCATTGGACAGCATATATATTCCACAGTTGTCTAAGCACTAATTCCTATTTAAATCAGTAATTTACTCTTTCTCACTTAGATTTCATGAATCAAATACAACACTAACAAACAAAGATACGGTTTCTGAGCAGAGACTATGGAAGTAGCAAAGTAGCTTCTATTTTTCGGTTCCATTTTCTGTTTTCCAAGTGAGGTAAGCAGATCCTAAGCGTCACTGAAAGTGACTTTTGGAACCCATGCAAGAATGTCAGCAACTCTACTGCTTGTATATAATTTTCTACATCCTGAAAACAGTAATTTACGTGGAAGTAGGACTGAAAAGTAATGACACAGCAGAATTACAATTGCTTGGATGTTTAAACTGTTCTTTTCCTGTTTTTGAACATACTTTGGTTCTTTTAAAGATGAGACTATACCCTAAATTCCCAAGGTTTATGAAGATTACTTTTAGTAGAATAGACAAAATTCTTGTCGTTTTTAGCAGCAGATATTTAACAATTACATTATCCATAAAAACAAGTTAGCAATTACATTATCTATAAAGAAACAAACTTTAAGCTCAATTCCAGCTTCACTTCTAGAACAAAGGCGAACAGATTTGATTTTCACTTAAGTATTGCAAGTTGGAATCAATAGAATCAGAGAATCATCAAGATTGGAAGACACCTTTAAGATCATCCAGTCCCATTGTCCACCCAGCACTTCCCCTGTAACCCCTAAACAGTGAAAAAATTTTGCCTAATATCTAATCTGAATTTCCCCTGTCTCATCTTAAGGCCGTTTCCTCACATCCTCTCACTGCAGGCACAGCAGAAGAGGAGGAAAGCTCTTTTAATATAGTCAGTAAATAACTAAAAAAAAAACCTCAGCACAATCTACATTTTAAAAGGGCAGAAATAATCAAAATAGCAAGAAGAGTAGCAAACTTTTCCAGATATTACTCTGGCTAATGAAGTGAGAGGTGAAAGTAAACTGTCTGAAACGTATTTTGCCATAAAATTGTGTCCTGGAACAATCTCCTGCCAAACGAGAAGATAACAACAGAGGCCCTGAAGGATTTGTTACTGTGACTGATTTTGTTTAAGGGGTTCATACAAACTGTTTGGAAAAATGAAAGTGGCCGCAGGTTGTCAAAAACTGCAGATTTATTAAAAAGAGCAGCAATGGATGGAACCGTGTCAGGGGTAGGAAATGAACACGAGGAATCTGAAGAGAGTAGGACAATAGGGATTGAGAGATCATGTGCAGTGTCAGGAGATATGATATAATGCCTTTAGGGAGGCCCAGCAAAGGATTAAAAATAACTCAAGTTTGACAAGTCACCGAGAAGATGAATCATGGCTAATGACAAAAAGAAACAGCATGGAGACAGGATCACACAATTTGTGTCACACAGCAGTAAGGAAGTCAAAAGGTCAGCAAAGAATTGGGAAGTGAATCAGGCAGCTACGCTGTGGATTCTCATCAAATAAACAGTTTTCAGTTTTTAGGAGAGCATTTACAGACTTTGTGTGCTTTTAAAAGGGGCCAGCGATTTTTTTTGTTTGTTTGTTTTTAAATTCATCTTCAGCCCAGCCAGGATTTTCCTCTTTTTCGCTCTCAAGGCTGCACAACACAGTTGGAGAAAACAACAGCTGGAATAAGCACTTAAAACAAGAAACTGGTCAGTGATTACTGTCATGCACATGCCAGGGGGGCAAGGGAATTGCAGTGAAATTCCCCTTCTCTCTTTTGGAAGATGATCTATTTAAGAGGCTGCTTTAAAAAATGCTCACTCTCTTGTAGTCAGTTTCTTCAGGAATGTTTGTTTGGGGTTTTTTTATGGCAGGGAAAAGGGGCAAAGGAAGAGGGGAAAACAATGCTCACAAATCTCTGAAAAGGGAAATGTGCCATTGCCAGAAGAGGCAGAGCAACGAACAAGCTCTGAGAGCTTCACAGTCAGAACAAAAAAATGCTCCATCCAGTGAGATTCCAGGACTCTCGTATTTCCAAACCCAGGTACAAAAAGAGATATTGCACCATCTTGAAATCCAAATTTTTTTCAGAACTCTTCTCACCATTTTCTGTAGTGCTCACCCTCAAGGTTTAGCCCTGTGTTCCATAATAACAATTCTCTATAACTATATGTTGCAAAGTTATGCTTATGCCACACATTGAACTATTTGTACTTATCATCACCAGTTAGAAATACCTCTTATGGCAAAATCATAAAAGAAAAAAAAATCAAAAAGAGAAAAAAAAAAAAACAACCCAGATTTTTAAACTGTCAAATAATGGTTCAGGGTAAATATATTTCCCTCAGAATACCAACACTTTTTTTTTCCTTATAAGATATGCACTGGCTATGTGAATTGAACAGTTTTGAAGTATAGCAACTTCTCTGTCTGAAGGCATAAACAGTAAACATTAGCTTTAATTCAAAGAGTGATAAGTTGTATTTATGTCACTTAGACATTAAAATACATTCATATTTTATTGTGTTTCAAACTGCGGAGATTTATTGACATTTTGAGTGTTCTCAGAAAATGAAATACCAGTTCCAGGTTTAGTCTCAGCAGGGCAGGCTACTCTAAAACCAAAAACCAACCTATTAATGATGGAAAAAATAGCTTTTGGTTTGATTCATGAAATCCATTCATGCACATTACTCTTGAACCTGCCTGTGAAAGTGACTGCTCAGAAACAGCAGATTTGCCAATAAAACCAAATTATTAGAAAAACCTCTAAAGGCATTTTTCTTATTTCTTGTTTTACTGTGAAAATGACCAGTCTATGTTCTATAATCAATTTTTTTTCCTGGGCAAAATTGAGACTGAAAAATAGTTTCAATTAGAAAAAAACCCCAAAACTTCAGTTCTCCATCCTTACAGATAGAGTGATAACCTCAGAACACCTGCACATATTAAGGTCATTTCCCATCTTTCCAACAACTTTCAAGGCCATTCTCATGGTATAGCATATTTATTTTTATTTTAATGGCAAGTAATCATTTAAATCTTTCCCATAATTAAAAAAATTACTATGATACTCCAAAGGATTGCAGTATTGTTAAATATGCTAAGAAAAAAAAGTCAATTAATTTAAAAATAGGGCACTAGAGAGTGAAAGCAGAAGTTTTCTGCTGTAAGCTCTGCATTCCAGTAAAGAACCTTGATTCACTAACAGAGCATTTTTCTAACAGAAACAAACATTAACTGCAGATTATACAGAAACAAAGCAGTAATTTCAAGTTCAGTTACTATTTCTAGAGAGCTAGAGCCACAAACATTGAAATTAGGATTATAATTCATCTTCAAGGGGAAGTTGAATCCTAAGCAAAAACTCTTTGGAAGGGTCCATTCCGAGCTCCAAGTCTTTGGTGATAAAAAAAATCATCAGTAGCACTCTTGGGTCTACGAATTTTGTCTTGAACAGGCCTCAGGCAGATACTCCTTTTAAAGCTCCACGGATAAATAACTTCTTTAATTCCTCTGTTCTGGAGTTAAAGCTTGGATCCTCACCCAGAAACGAACAGACTTGTTGCAAAATAGCTAAAAGCCATCATGATATTTCTTTAATGAGTGCAAACCTTATCGACTGGGGGAAAATAAACCACAATATGAATCAATTTGTGCCTGCTCTGATTGTGCATTTCAGTGCTAATGCTGCACAAGAAAAGCCTAACAGTACTTGGAGATAATTTGTGCTTTTAATTTGCTTTTTGGCACAATCCAGGAGTCAAGTTTTATTTTTGGTTCAATTCACAGCACAGCAGACCTGAGTGGCTCAATATTTGCTTTTGTTATATATATTTACCTATTTTGTTTCCATATCTGGCACAGGGCAGACCTTGCCTTCTCTTCACAGAACCATCCCCAGCACCTTTTCACCTATGCCCACTACACCAGTCTAAATGTGACTCTATGATCCAAAATTAGGAAAGTCAGCAAGGAAACAGTGGGAAGAAGTTGGTTTTTCAAACTTATCCTGCAGCTACACCTCTGAATGTAAAGCTGTCTCCTTGAGTCCCACCTGACTGCAAATTCTCATTAACACTTGGCAATTTGAACACCTGTGGTGGTAATTGCATGAGAAGATTTGGCATTAACAAGAGACCAAGGAATAAATAAAGGAAATTGAAAAGTTTTTTCATCCCTGCTTCTTTCAGGGTTTTTTTTCACTGTTTAATGCCACCTTCTATTGTACACATTCGATTGTCCCCCAGCCTTGCCCAGGATGGTTACAACTATAAAAAGTGCCTGAAACTGAACACACACACATCTACTCATGAAACAGCTGCCAAGAGAAGTTTCTGTAGTGATGCAGAGCCACTTGTCCTGAAGACTTGAATTTTACTCCTTTTTGAGGGCTGTAATTCTGGACCAGATTATGGCACTATGTTTAAATGATTTGTCCCAATTATCTGGAAATTTGTGGATAAGAATTTATGGAGAGTACTGGGAAGGAGGGAAAGGCAACAGTTATGGTTATCAAATTCTAATTCATATCAAGAGACTCAGGTTGCACAATCCTGTCACTTGTATAAACACAAAAGAGGATGCAACACGTGAAGTTAAAGAGCAATCCTGTGAGAATTACTGGAATGACTTTGAAGAGAACAAAACTGGCACCAGATGAAAAATGAGCCTAAACTTTAACACTACATCTAAGGTATATTAAATATTGGTCCCATTTCACTGTCAGCATACAAGCTGTTTAAAGGATTACCACTTAAGGCACAAGGAATCAGGTGCCCTTTTGTCCCAGGGGATGCAAAGGAGAATTATTGAAATCTGATGACAACAAGCAGATGAAGTGAGATGCTCTCAGCTCAACCCTGGCTGTGACATGCATCTGTACAAGAAATTGATGATGGGTGAAATCAGCCTTGCACACTTTCAATGAGCCTCAGCCCATAGCAATACCAAATTCTCTTTTTGCCCTTTTTTTCTTTTCGTTGTTTACTAGGGGAAAAAAAGGTTTCTTAGGCTGATGTATCTTTATAATCTACTTTTTACTCTTCTAAGGAGTTTTTTTCCTCAGCTGTTGGACAAACCCTGTTCATGCAAAAAAAGAAGATACGTACTTCATAACTTTTTTTTTATTTTAATCTACTGAATAGATATTTTTAAATAGCTGCTGCCTTCCTTTCCCACTAGAGCTGGCCAAATTCTGTGAAGCTGATTGCTTTATTGTGGAGTCCAACTTTTGGCTCCCTGGTGCCAAAAGGCAAAATAGATAAACAGCTGGAGCATTCTCTTCACTTGGAGATTACATTTGCCAAGAATGCTTTTGTCTGTGAAAGCAAACACACACACAGACACGCACAGACAGGCACACCAGGGAGAGGCTGAGAAAATCATCTCTGGAAAGCTGTAAACATTGCTCATTCCTTCTTTTGGGATGTTCTGTTATGATTAGGACCAGGCTGTGGAAGCAACTTGTAGTGCAGGAGGAAAACCACGCACGGAGATGGAAAATGAATTCCCTAAGATCATAAAGAGCAGCTACAACACAGGCAGGAATGGAAGGAAGCAACATCCATACTCTGTTTTCAATGCAATTCATTCATTCTCTCTCTGTTCCTGGGAAATTTGGATTGCACATTTAACTCCTGGTGCATTCTGCCTCTGGTTCAGTGCACATTTACTATGGTGTATTTCTCATAGGCAGGCTGTGAAAAAGGACATTTTAGAAATGTGCTACAGGCTGAAATCTTCAAGGAGATAAAAAGGGAGCCAATGATACAAAGAAGAAAGGGAGTTAATGCAACCCATGTGATGCAGGAATATTTTAGCAGCAGCACTTCAAACCAGCCAAGTGCAGTGGCAGCCATCAAGACCCAGGAAAAGATGTGACTGCTTGGAGTTAGGATTCTAGGGAGAAGGTCTGGAGACCATTCCTGTGTAGCCAAGAATTGGGGTTATATCAGAGGTGACATGCAAGCAACGTGTCTCAGTCACTGAGAGGATCTCCAGCAGGAAAGGGTGGGGGATAAATGGAGCCAAGATGAAGGTGCCACCCTAAAACCTCCACTGAGGAAACCTGCAGGGGTGGCAGGCAGGACAGGTCCAGGGAAGTACGTAGGAAAGGATGGTTTGGAGAGAACATGAGGTGAACCTGAAGGGCAGGAGCTGCAGACAGCACACATAGAGGTCAGTAAGGAACTCAGAGGTGAGGATGAGAATGGGTAGTTTTAAGAGATGGAAAAAACCCGTTTAAAATTGCTGTTGTTGGATGGGGCTCTCAGCAGCCTGAGCTGGCTGAAGATGCTCACTGAAAGGGGGGTTTCACCCTCAAAAGTCCCTTCCAACCCAAGCAATCCTGTGATTCCACAACAGATTTTGACAGAGCGGACTTTTACTAGGAAAAGGAGAAACTTGGTTAGAAGAGGTTTGTTAGGATGTGCACAAGGGTGAGGAAGGCAGGCTCTGGGCTGAGCTTATTGGGAGTTTTAAGGACAGGCATTAAGACCATCTGTCCCAAAGGACTTACACTTTCCACAGACGAAGTTCTTGCCCAGCCTGGAATTTTGCAGAGATCCAGCCTTTGTTAATACACGGATCAAACCCACAGCCGAGCTCCGAGTGTGAAACATCCCATCCGGCCTGCAGCGCTCACCAGCCCTGAGACAGAAATAACAATAATAACGGGGTGAAATGGGATATGGCACACACCATCTGGCAGCTGTGCAAACAAGAAGAAGAACCCTATGAAGAACATTATTACACGTTTAGGGAACTGCTGATTACATTGCCTGTCTAAGGGTAGACATTCTGGTGTGTAAAACTTGAGAACACAGTCTAAATCGTGGATAATTTAATAGGTTGCACATGGACTTCACCTCCAGTCTATTAATTCTTTTTTTTATTCAACAATACATCCCTTTTTAAAAGGCTTTCTTGCTTTTATGGTGAGCTGCTTAAGCTGTAGTTTCAAACATATGAAGCTGAAAAAAATAGTTATTTTTATGTGAAGGTAAGAATATCTAAAATTGTTGGGTCCTATCAAGGTGTTCAGCATTGCCACAGAGCTAAAAGATCATATTTCAAATTAATCTATCACCTGCACGGACGGCAAATCCTCTTCCCTTAGAAAGACCAAGGGGGTTTTTATCCATACCTTTTTACCTTCCCCCCCCTCATGAAAGAGAACAACAGATAGTGATTAAGGAGAGTGTGTTAATAAAAAAGCTCTTTAAACCAACAAGCTTATGGATTTTGAAGGACTGCCAGGAGAGTCATTAACAGAAAAATATTCAAAAGGCACTTAAAACGTGTTCTCTGACTTCAATAGATTTGTTTCTGTCACCTCACAAGAAAACACAACAACAGAGAGCTCAGCCTCATCCCCTGGCTGGTTCTGTGTGCTCAGCAGCGCATTTCAATTACCCACTCAAGCCTGTCTTTGCTGCCAGAATTGCTCCCTCTCCATTCAAGAAACCCTCATCTTTCCTTCACCTCTCACATGGACTATTTCTGCTGTTTGAAGCTCTGACTTCTCACTTTTTTAAGCCATCTCTATTTACCAGGGCAGGATTATTTCATCACACATGACTTGTACGTGGCCCCCTACGCTTTCCTGCATTCTTTTTTCAATCTCCTCTCACTGCCTCATGCCAAATTCCTCATCTCTCTGAAAAGCAGTGATGTGTACATCAGCCTGGTGCCGCAGCAGATGGTGCTTGGGAGATGAGAGACCAAGTTCACAAATAAAATGGGCCAATCTAAAATTGCAGATGATTAAGTTTTCCAGTTAGGGAGAAGTTGTTTGAATCAGAAATCACAGCAACTTGGAAACTGACCTCAAGCATCTTGAACCCGTGGTCCTACAAGCAGCTGGCCTTAGCATCACCAAGTAAAAATTTTTTCCTCTCAGGTGCCCTATAAATGCAGGAACATTATCAGCTAATATTGATTCTCCTGTTCTTTCACACCGTCTCAGGATTTAAAAGCATTGCTGCAGAATGTGGAGCTGTAGAAAATTTGTTTTCTCTGCTCTCAGTTTCTTGTTTCCCTCTCCTTCCTGTTTCCTCCCCCTCCTGTTTCCCAGTTTCTCTCTGTTTCCTCAGGTCTTCTGTCACCCCCACCACCATACCTTTACACCTCTCTTACATCACCTAGCCCAACCTTATGGTTTTCTGCCTCATCTCATCCTTTTTGTGATTGTCATAATCCCAGCTCCTTCCCTCATTGTTTTCTTCTTCAGTACTCAGATTTCCTTCCCCTACTGCATGAAATTTTGGGCTTCTTGACTCCCATGGCAAGGAGCAGTGCTTGTTGTGACCAGTCCAGCTCTGTGCATTCCAGCCATCCTGATGACCACTGCCTTGCTTCTGCCTAGCATCAACAGGAATTGAGCCTCTCTTCTGATCCCAGATGCTGACTTCCACAAAATTCTGTCAAATTTGGCATGTGGAGTGACTGCTTAAGCCTCATTTCCTTAGGAAACCAGCGAAAACGTTTCACTTCCTTTCTCTAAACTGGATTAAATAACTGCGAGCTGAATGGTGCAGCAGCAGGACAAACATGACCTGGTCAGGAACAGCGCCGGGGCTCACAGGTGCTTCTCTCCAAGCCTAAGGAAAACAGCTCACAGTGTTGACTCATCTTTCAGCCTTCAGATTCTCCTAATTGCTCAGTGAATTATTCACCCCAGCTCGCTCTTCCCTCCCTCACTCCTCTCACACTTACTTCGCTCTGAAACTGCGTTCAACACCTTCTCCTGAAACACCAACAATGACAAAATCAAAAAGTTTGCTCCCATTTCCACAGCATCAAGGACAGACCCTTCTGAGGGTTGGCTGCAACACCTTGAAGACAAAGCAGAGAAACATTTTGAAGTCCTGGATGATGAATGAACACGTTGTAATAATCAGGGTACAAGTGCAATTAATGAAATATCCTGCAGGGAAAGGATGGACCTGTTCTAATGCTGGAGAAGAGCTGAAATTGTTCAAGTATTTGTGACAAAATACAAAAGGATGATGGATCAGCAGTAAATCATAAGCTGACACAGCACTGTGCTCATTGGCCCTTAATTTAACTGGGAAAACCACTTTTTTTTTTGCTGTACATTACATTCCTTTAAAATACACAGACCGTGTAGTACCACAGCTTTTCTCCCATGGAATTCAGCAAAATAAATGGCATCTGAGGTTACCTTCTTAGTAGCACTCAAAGCCTAACATAATATCCAGTCAGAATATCGAAAGCAAAGATCTGAGCTGTTTGAACCAGTCTGAAAGACAAAAGAAATACTCAATTTAATGCTGGCTGTAAGATCCCAGGTTTTAAACAGCAGAGGCTGCACATGCAAGGCTGAAAAAACAGCAGCTCTGCTTCCCCAGATCCTGTCAGCAAAATGTTTCAGAGAGGTTACAAGTCTTAATTGACCACAGCACCACACGTCAGGAAAGGTAAGTAGTGCCACTTGTATGCCAAGGAGGAGGGAAGGAGGACAATGGGAAGGAGCAAAAGGTCAAGCCTGGGCAGCAGGACAGCCTGGATTAACAGCCAGGCATTGCTGGATCTCAATCCAAGCTTAAAAATCACAGCTTCGACAACAAACAAAAAAATTGGTGGTCAAATGTGATTGAATTTGAGAGGCTGTTCTGTAATCAATCACGGCAGGGTTAATTCTCCTAGACTCTCACTAGGAGATGCTGATCTACCCTGGAGTGCATCCATGATTCCAGGATAATTATGAATGCAAATCTTCAATAGCAGTTTTTAAGTAAAGAATTGCATATAGCTTTCTTATTTTATTCCTTTGCTCTGCTTCCCAAAATAATGAGGGACACACACACACAAAAAACTTTTAGCAAACACTTTTTTTTAGTTTTAAAAACTAAAACATAAATAACCTCACAAAGAGGAGAGGTGATGACCATTCAGATAGATTTTTTAAAAAGTTGAGCTCAAAAAAATTTGAACAAACTTTTGTACTGCCAGTGGAAAAAAGAAAAAAAAAACAAACAAAACCCAAGCAAATCAGAACACCTAAAAGGACATCCCAGAAATCCAATCAACACACAAAAAACACATGTCCTATAAGGGAATGTTTGGAGAAATAATTTTGTGAGTACACAGTCAAAACCCCAGTGCCATAAAGTCCTGCATTAAAGGTAGATGAAAGAAGAAAGGGGTAGAGAACTTAGCAAGAATGAGAAAAATCTAGAAGAGAAAAAGACCAAAATTTAAATGATGGAATTAAATGAGAAGGGAGAGCATTATCTCTTGCTGGTGGACTGATGTCAGCAAAAGACCTTTATAAGTGGAAGAACCCAGCATTTTTCCCCCTAAAATGGAAATGTTTTGCTGCCTGTTCTGGAGGGATCACCCTCACACTATGTTCAAGTTGCTTTTTCCCACCCACCAGTAGACAGTAGGGGTTTTATATCAAGCACAACACATGAAAGCAAATGAAAAAACTCCAAAAACTTTAAATCTCCTGGAGGGAGCCCCTCACAGCATGAGGAGCTCTCCCACGCTGATTGCAGTCGTTCTGGGAACAAAACACTCAAGGCCAGAGCATGGCTGTTTAATTTCCTAAACAGAAGGCAAAAAACTGTTTTTCTGAGTTTCTTTGAACTTTCTTGGCCACATTCTCTCACTGGCCATGACATATACAAGCCCTCCCTAAGATAAAACACTCAGAGCACCTGTGCACTATGTGCAGTCCATTCTCCCTCAACTGAAACATTTTTTGGGGTATCTTCTCTTATCCCTGGACATCTCTTGGGAAACTTTCTGAGCTTCTGACAATCTTTGAGACTTCAGCTTCGTTTTCAAGTTAATGTAAAGCAGGGGAATGAATTTCAAAATAGCTTGGGAGGGAAGAAGAGAAAGAGATGATGGGACTGAGAAAACAACTAGTCAAACTTTGTTTCCTTGGGACACAAACCTAAAAAAGCATCTCTTGGGAGGCTGACTTCAGAACACAAGGTTAGAATTTGGGCTCTGTAGCAGGCAGCATTAGCTTAAGTAACAAACTAAACCTAACAACTAAAAACCCAGTTATTCTTCAAAATAATTTGAGAATCGCAAGGAAAAACTAAAGAAAACAGAGGGGAAAATAAAAAAAAAAAAAAAAAACCAAACAAATAAACTCCCCCATTGCCCAGTTATTCAGTCTTTCTAAAGAGAGTCAAGACTCTCCAAAGGTCCTTGTGGTTTCACTCGTGTTTCTCAAAGCATTTTGATCTGAGGGCTTTTTGTCTGAATTGGAGGTAAGGGAGGAAACATCCACAGACATGGATTTGAGAGACTGGAAAACAGGCAGAGAATGAAGAACTGAATCCCTGGCGCTGACTAAAGCAGCATCTACACCTAAGCATGGTTATAATATTGGTATTTCTGCAGTCAAACAAGCAACTGGTTGCCTGGCATCAAACAGAACAATTTGATGAATGGAGAAGTGTGAATTTGCGCAGAGATTTTTTTCCAGAAGTGAAATAATTTCATTTCAATGGCAGTGAGGTCAGTAAAGCATATATCCAAGAACACATCTCTAATTAAGTGATAAAGCTAATTGGATCTGAGTTTATTTCCTGATTAGAGCCTGCACTGCTGAGATAAATGCCCAGGGAAGGCTGAGGGAAGGATTTCTCTTCTTTAAGCTCCTATTGAGGGACAAGCTATGATTTGATTTGATCACAACACTATTTTAAATGTTTAAGATGCCTTGGAACAACAGAGATGACATTACTTCCACCAGTTAAGGAGATGTAAAAAGCAACTGAGCTGATACATGACCATCACTTGATTCCTGAGTTCTGAGGTTTTTGGTATTACAAAATCTGAATGAATGAGGGTCCATTGAAACACAAAGGGATGCTGTGCTTGCTGTAGCTTAAATAAATCAAACTTCCATTTTTCTGGTTAAAAAATAGAAGAAAAAAAAATTAAAACCACCTCAAACAAACAAGCAAAACCCCCACAACCCAAAAAACCCCAAACTTTCTGGTAATTAACTAAACTAGAGTCAAACAAAAAGCTTAAGCAAGTTTCTCAATAGAGACTGACTCTTGTGGAAAATCTAATTTGATTTTACTTAGGAAGAAAGAAGCAAAAAGCCAGTGAAGGAAGCTGAGCCAGTCAGTATTTCGCCTAAGGACACATTTCCCTACAAGTGCAAAAACGGTGTCATTATCTTTGATATTAAATCATCTCACTGGATTGCATCAAAGTGCTAAATTCATTGCAGAATCAACCCCTGAATCTCCAGGTGTAACAGTAGGAAAGCAAACACGGATGTGAAACCACAGAAATGTCTGCCCAAGTCTAAAGGATTGGCTCCAAGGAGTGGAATTTTCCCAGAGGTCTCAGTAAGGGGTTAACTCAGATGCCAAGCAAATATAATTTAGATGTCAACATTGTTAATTATTTAATTGCTCATAAAAGCACAATTGGTGCAGACCCAGCTATGGATGACATCTCATTCCCAAGGCAAAGCTGGGGGAAGGGAGGTTTGCTTTGGGAAAGATCTCAGTTTGTATTGGCCCTACACTCCCCCCACCACCCCGGCTGCTGGAGGCAGCTGTCCCAAACTCCCGGTGGAGGAGACATTTCCCACAAAACTCTTGGAGATCCCATGGATTCACCCACGCCCGAAAAAGGGCCCAGGGGTGTGACAAGCTCTGCTTCTTGTCCAGGAGGAAACCAAAGCCATCAACACCACCGTGTTTTTGTCACATGTGATTAGGTCTGGTCAGCAACAATTAGATATTTCTTGGAGTAAATCTCTTCCTCACAAATTTGCATTCTGAATTTATCCCTCTGTGTTTATCCTGAATGGGATAGATTGCTCTGTCACACTTTTTGTTTGGTCCGATTTTTAACCACAAACCTCTGAGCCGAATAAGAAAAAAATATTTCTCACTGGTGGAAACTGTTTTTCACAAATAACTTTGTCATTTACTCAAACAGAAATTTTCAAGGAGAATTTCTTGGAAAAAATGTTTCCTTTAAAATGGTGTCTGGTGATGTATACATAAAATAAATATTTCATCTTCAGAAAAAGTGAAAGACAAAGCGAAAAACTGACATTTTTATCCTCTATGATATTCATGACTCCTTCTCCCTTGGAAAACCCAAGCTGGGAGAAAGTGCCTGGCTATCTGCTATAGCTATTGCCACACATGCATAGCTCTGAAATTCATTTAATTACAGTTATCAGACCTGATTTGTGCCACATTGTAGAACATCCAATAGATTTATTCCACGCTTAACAGGACTTATTAATAGACTTGTCAAAGTAAACCCAAACTAAACCACAAAACAAAAAAAACTCTGTGGTTATTTGGCTGATTTAAAATCCCGTATGATTTTTTCTTTCAAAATTCCAGTTGAAGCTTTTAAGTTGCCACTTTGGAATGAAATAATTAACAATTTCAAAACATAACTTTTAAATTTGAAATGAAATGGAAGAAAACCAGAAAAATATTGTGTAACAATGTTCAGAATGCTAAACAATGAACTTTCTCTCCCTACATATTTCTGTCTCTCTCTCCACATATTTCTGTATCTCCAAGACCCCACAGGAATCAGACTTGCTCTGGTTTATGCTGTGTCCTAAAGAATGGAATTAGGCTTAAACAAAACATACCCAGCCCCACCAAAAATCTCAACAATTTCCTATTTAAATCACTTCACAGATTTACGATTTATTCATATTTTTCCTTAAGAGATTTGGATTGTTTCCAAATAACCAGGAAGCCTGATAAAATTTGGGCATTACAGGTCAAAACCACATGGCCAAAAGTATTTTGGTGGAAAGATTTCTTTGAGGAGAAGTGAATTTCTGATGCAGATAAGCTTTTGTGAATACTTCCTATTATCTCATCAGCACGTTTTCTGACCTCTGGACTTGGAAATCTCTTGCACAGTCCGGATTCCTAATCTCATTGAAACCCGTATTTAAATGCAGAATAACTGATTAGGCAATGTCCTTTGTGCTACACAACCACATGTTTCATCCTTTTATAATGAAAAGTGTCATCCATTGCTTTTTATTTCTCTAACCTTGCACTGAAAAAAGCCACAATGGGGTAACACTCTGTGTCTTTTCCCTGCAAATTCAAGGATTTGGTTTTTTCCACAAGTAAAACAGAATTAAAAATGCACTTTCCTCCAAAGATGTTTGCTGGGCTATAGAGTAAGTTTCATATTTCTTTTATAGGTGAACTATATTCAGAGTTTCAGTGCTGTCTATAAACCTCATTTCTTTAAATCATGATGCTTGTATGGATTTCAGAGCACTTACAAAATGCTTTTAAGTAATACAGATATTATTTCAAATAGGTCACAAATTCAGGTTCCTTTGTATGGGTGTTCTTGCTGTTAAAGTGAAATGAGATTCAACCTCTACTTCTTATATTCTATTCACCATAATTTGATAAAATGAGATTATTCGATTTAGGAGATACATTTCCCCCCACCACCCCCCAAAAAAATCTCAGAAACTCTAAATATTTTATAGTTCAAATTAGATCTTGCTACACAGCTTGAATGTTGTGGGGGACTCACAAAGTATTTCTAAAGTGAAACATATTTAGAAAGAGTTATGAATTGCTTTCATTACTCTCCATTTCTTTTGTTTCCTATTTTGAATTTTAGGACATACATTTCTGATTCTTTCAAAGCCACAAGTACATCATTCAAATTTTCATGATGGGTGCAATGCTGGGACAGTGACATTAAAACCACTTTTATATGGGAAACTATCAAAATTGGCTTCACTTACTTCCATTGCTTTACAGATCAGTTGCTCCAATTTCTATGACTTTTTTTTTTAGTAAATCAAGGAAAACTAAGCAAAAGTCCCTCTTTTAATTCTGTAAACTTAGTTTTTGTATCATTTTAAAATTAGCAATTACATCTAAGAAAAGTCTATAATAATCCAACAATTTTTTTTTCAAAACGAAGCATTCAATAAAAATAATTTACTGTAAATTAGCATAGACATTAATATATGAAAACATCTATGTATTTCTAATAAAAGTGTATTTTTAACACTGTAAACCACACCGTGGTGTAGATGTTAATTCAGAGCAGGCTTTGAGAGATGCAACCGCCTGTTTCACACGGAGTTTCATCAGGGATATCCTTCAAAGGGCGTGTGCTGATTATCACTGCACAGGTTTGTGGTTCAATTAGTGATCTTCACGTAGGAACTGAAGCTGTGGAGTGAGATGGCTCAATTAACCTCATCTGCAACATAATTTACAACACAGGACACCACGAGTGTGAAACCAATCCCTAAATGTCTGGGGTTTTTCCTGTGTCAAAGGACACACGCAGTAACTGCTAGGAACTGCCATTAGTGCTGCTGGTATTTAAAACGGGATTAAGGATTTCACACTGGGGAGAAAAAAAAGACCAAAGACATTTGTTTTGCTTTTAATTCAGTTACATTCATTTGAAAAAGAAAATTAAGGTTGTCTAAACGGAAAACAAGGGCCAGAGAGTCATCAGAAGGGGGAATCTCTCTTTTATCCAACCTGGGGCTTAATTAAAATGTGTAGCAGAATATTCCTGTTTCCTGACACATCCAGCTGACCCTTTATTCTCTTATTCTATCACTAAACCTTCTCCTATTCTCTGTGGGAAGAAGAGGGGAGCTACCCTGGTTGTGAAACAAAATAGGTACAGGACATTTTTAATTAATGACATAACAGTTTGAATTTCATTGGAAATACAATTTAAGGAGCAGAGCACCAAACGTACAATGAAGAGCTGATTAAGTGATGCCACGTTTGTCATTTTTCCTAGCTTTCCTAAGAAAATAAAAGTAATTTTCGATTTTGTCAAATACAAATGTAAAATTTTAAACAAGTGATGCCTCATAACTCACTTGGTAATTGTGGTTTTGCTTAAATGTTAATTCTAGTTTTAAATATTTTTTCTTTGCCTTCTCCTGGCAGTGGTTCTCAGCACCCTTCTGACTTTCACATGCCTGCCTTTAGGATTCCCAGCAGTGAAAAGGAGTATTGTGCCTTTAAGCCAAACTCCTTGTGCGTGTTAACAAGCAAATATCCCACAGACACCTGATCTATAAAACTGCACACTCAGCCTGGTAACATCTCCTCCTCCCAAACACAGAACATGTGACAGGAGAGAAGCTTAGGTGAAGGGAAAAAAAATAAAACAACCAAGGGGAAGAGAGCCCCAGCCTTCTGCTCTGGTTCTGTGGGCTGCTCTCCTCTGCTTGCGTGATCAAAACACAGAGGAGAAGCACGACAGACAATCTCTGAATACCCAGCCTTTAAATATGCAGGAGCCTCAGGCACGCAGAAGCACGAGAGGTAAAGGCATTATCCAAATTGGAGGTGTGGAGGCAACAGACAGCAAACACCTTCACCCCCAGCCTCCAACAACTTGCTTCAAGCTCCTTTGCTACAAGCAAAAATTTTACAAATTAAAGGGTGAAGGACAGATAAGCAAAGTTGGTGTGTAGTTTGAGGTCGTAACGAAGCTGTGGCTTTTCATATTTATCTAATGAGTGGTTGACTCGCAAAGACCATCAGGTACATCCTCGTCTCATCTGTTTGCACCTGCCACCTTTGTGACAGCATTTTAGAGGCAGAAAAGAGAAAATAATCATTATAATCATAATAAGAGAAATAATCATTATTTAGCTCCTCTGTATGAAACCAATGTTTTTCAAACTGCCAGACAAAACTCATTTAACGCATATATTGCACCTACTAAATTATTGTTACATCCAGCTAACGAAACTTGTGAAGGAATAAATTCTCCGCTTAAATATAAACAACCCACGGATGTTGTCAGAAGGGGATGCACTCTGCAAAATGCGTGGAATGGAAAGCAGTATCTACCAAACTCACACGATCATTCAGAGTTCAGCACACTGGGCTGAAAAAACAATTTCAAATGTAGGAAAATCAACACTGTCCTGGACAATTCCAACAGCAATCTCACTGCACAGCCTCTCGGAGCACCTGATAAGAAATAAAACATATTCAGCCTGGCTTCCACCAGCAGAAGCAGAAACATGCTCATACATGCAGGTGATTTTGCTAAGCAGGGAGTATCAAAAGATGGCTTTCTCCTACTGCATTTCTCAAGGGAGCAGGTTAAAAACATGACTGAGTGCTCTCCAAGCTCCAAAACAGTGTCCCAGATTCCCTTCTCTTGTCCCCATCCCCTGCTGGAATCCCAGGTCAAATCCCTCCCGTCAGCCCCAACCCCGCCATGTGCATGCCAGACACTTACACTTAATTTTTTAACAAACTAAGGATTTTTTAGCATTATATTGTGATGGAGAAAACAAGGTGTAAACACAAGAGCTATTAGACAATAGGGGGGAAGAAAATATCGTCAGTAAACAGCATCAAGATTGCACCAAGTGGAAAAGAAGTACCAGCACAAAACACAAACAAGGTTATGCTTAATCACAATGATAGCAAAATTCAATTGATGATTTTCACAGTGGTTTGGCTATCATTAACTAAAAATGTCTTGGGAAGAAGTTTCCCATTACACAAGGAAATAATCCTGGCTATGTTTCACAGCTACTACAAAGCAAATTCCCCTCAGTTCCTTAGCTAGCAGTAAAGCTAAATGAGGTACAAAGAACTCAGCTTCTAATTGTTAGTGAAGCGAATAAACCAGTGCTAAAAATACAGTCTCAGTCACAATATTTCATTTTATGGTGTTATAAAAGCCAGGTATACTAATCACCCCAGCAATTAGATGAAATCACACTTAAGTGAATAGTTAAATATACGGAAATTCACTCCTCCTCTACCTGCCCCCCCAGCCAGAAAAAGAAAGAACGAACCTACTTCAGTGTGTAAACAGCAGAAAATAAATACCTATTTAAACATTTTATCTATTAAAAATATAAAAACCACAAACAAAATAAATCTTAATGGTAATTACAGAGTGCATGGATTATGGAAACTAAAGCAATACAAGATATTTCACTCCACAGCATCACAGAATAATGTTTATTCTCCTTCAATATTTGCACACAAAGCTGCAGCAGAAATGCACCAGGGGACAAACTCCAACTCCTACTAAAACAAATTATCCTGATGTGCTCCTCATCAGGAGTAGCACATCAAGAGAATACACAGGCTAGTGCTTAACAGGGCTTTGACCTTGGCAACCTCTCTTAGAGGGATAAAAATTAGGGCTAGAACCAGAATTCCACAAGAAAAATTGCAACTTCGATCACATTGTCCTAAATCGTGCTGAGCCTTGCATCACAGCATGGCTTTGCAACACATAATTTTTGTGAGATTGCTGCTGTTTGGAGGTTTTCTACCACAATATTTTGTTTCAGTATCTGTCATCCCTTCATTTGCATATAAAAGCTTTAAAAACGGGTAGCAGTGGACTCCATTCCACCTTCCCAGAGCCAGGATAAATCCAGAGGATTACCAAAAGAGATTTTATCTGAAACACAAGTTGCATTATTTTACTGTGGGCTGATAGATAAGTTCTGATACAAAACAGAGTAAATGTTGAGTCACTTCAATTAATACTAAAAACGAAGGAAAAGCTCTTTATAACTCCCTGCAAGTTTATTCCACTTGTCAGCTTTCATCCACAACAAAACTAAATCACACTTGTCAGTATTCTCTAAGTTTCTCATAAGTAGTTAACAAAACAGTTACTACTTCTATTTTCTCAAATACATATATTAAAAAAATAGTTTGAATTCTTTAATTTCTTCTTGTGCAATTCTTCTTTTGAATTTCTTCTTAATTCTTTTTAGAACAGGAGCAAACTATTGTTCCTGACCCTTCTATGCCTTATAATAGCATTAATCATGCTAAATTCTTTTAGTGCTCATGTGGATATAATGTAATTATAACAAATTCCTGAGGATAATTTCTTATTCCCCCTTGGTCTTCAGGACAAATCTAAAATACACTGAATTTCTATAAAGGAAAGCATGACAGAAAATGATGAATAGTGGTTATATATTAAATAATAAACGGCAACAAGGAAGATTAAAAATTAATAAAATAAATGTGCTATATGATTTAGACCAATTAATTTCTAATGTATTTTCCCATTTTCATGTCTCTACCCAAACCAAACAATATCGTTGTAGTTTTTAATTTTAAGAGTCCTCTTTTCCGTCTTTTTGTATAACAAACAGCCCCACAGATCTACAAAACTATCTCATTTAGGCTATATTCCTTTTAAAACACAGGGAAAACAATCAGGCACTGAACTTTCACACTCTCAAATGACGTTATTACAAATGCACAAATTTAAGACAAATAAAAGAAACAAATATGCAAAAAAAAGAAAAAATATTAATTGTTATTATGGAAGTTTAGCGTAGTGTCTTCAAAAAGGAATCCTGCAGTAGGACTTTGATGCAAAAAGTGTACCCAGTGAGAGTTAAGTTAAAAAGAAACCATTTCTGCAGCATTTCTCAATAACAATAAATACTAGACACCAGAATTGTTATAATATCCATTTTAAAATATATATCCCAAACCAGTGTATTCTTTGAAATAAGCATAATCTGTGAGAAAATGATAACGTAACTGTGGTAGTTAATCCATAAAGGAGAAAAACTTCAAGATGTCTTACAGCTGAAAAAAAAAATAATTACAACAACTTGCAGTATCAATTGTCCAGAAAAAGTAGAATTTAAAATTAAGTGGTTTTAAAATGCTGCTCCTATATGTAGCCTTTAATATGATTCTCTTCCTCTTAGAAATCAAATAAGTTTCGACTGGAGATCACCAAGAACAGATGGAAGTTTAGGACCAGAGCAAGAGTGATTTCAGAGCAGTGAAACATACAAATAAAATAATTCTCTGAGTACATTTTACACAGTGGAGGTCCAACATTGTCCAGTTAGCAATCTAGCAAAAATTACTTAATTTTATATGTGTTGAACAATGTCCATGGAAATGAAACACGATTAAGTTCCTAAGCAGCATCTTTTCATTATGTTTTAAAACCCTGCCCTGATCCCTTCATTATGCACCCTTTCGTACTCTCCCACATTGTATCTCATATCACACACAGAGGAATCCAATATTTTAAAACTGAACTGGCTGATGCAATGCAAGTATTTAAGCTTTCATGGAAAGAAAAATCCTCTGCTGGAGAAATGGCTGATTATTGCTTAGATTTAGGATTAAAGAAAAAAACCCCAGTGTTTAAGGCTGTAAACATCCCAGCAGCCAGAAGTATGATTTCCTCTGTTTACACGACACGAAGCAGAGAGGGTGCCCCTTCCTGCTCACACCCTGTGGATGTTGCAGCAGCAGAGTAAATAATTATAAACACTTCCCTTTGTACAGTCTGACTTTGTTGATAACAGCAACTCCTTGCTCACAAATCCAATAGCATGTGGCACTGGAATATTTGTTTTTCTAAGACGCAATTGGAAAAACTGTGAATGCGGGAGCAGCCTCTGATGTGTCAATACCACTTCATTTTCACCTTTGGGCACCACTAAAATAGATGCTGCTATCCAAGATTTCCATTATATCGCGTGCAGTGCAGGGCAGGCTGAGGCCAAGTGACAGAATCCACCCCACGTGTTCGCACAGACTAAAAACAAACGGAATCCAGGCGTCTCCGAGGGAAAACCAGAGCAAAGTGGATACACGCACACGGAAACAGGGATGTGCTTAAGGGCAAATCCACCCCCACCCGAAAAACTAAACCAAAACAAAAATCAGATTGCCTCCGTACCGAGCAGTGAATCTGTAAACTGCTTTCCTCAAGTCAGAGGTTTGCCCTTTGTAAAGCCAACACCTTTGTAAAGATAATGTCAGTGACAGAGAGAGACACCCAGTAAATCCTTGCTTCCTTCCCAGCTCTCCACAGATCAGGCACGGGAATTCCCTCCACTGACCCCCTTTACTTGTGAGAAGCTGAAGAATAAATTTGAGGAACGAAGCCTGGAGCTTCCCTCTCCCTGACCTCCCACTCCCCAGCCCAGTTCCCCCTTCCTACACATCTCCAGTTACTCCAAAGGGAAAGATGCACAAACCTCAGCAAAGCATTCACATCTCCTCACTCTACAGTTAGGGGCCTTTATTCCTGCCTGGGTCCACACTTCTCTGCTATTTAGTTCAGCTCCTGGCTGTCGCTGTGGCTGGGGAGGCAGAGGAAGGTAATTCTGAGTTCCCAGACCTCCTTAAACTGCTCAGAGCAGCATGGCTAATCTGACCACGCAATACTCAGAACAAGTGCTCGTGCAGGGAACCTTCCCCTTTGTTTAAAAAAAGCAAAACAAACCAGAGAACCCTTCCCCCTCCCAGCCACCTTGCCTGTGCATTAAAAGCTTTTTTTTTCTCATACTGTGGCTTTTCCCTTCCCTCCACCCCCATCTCCATATGCCTCTCCAGCAGCCTCTTTTGGGGGGTCTGAATTAGCTGCTACTTTTGCACATACAAATAACACCCCAAGAGCATCATCTTCATGGAAATACCGGGACTGTTCATATGAGGAAGGTGCCTGAGCTGTCCCTCACAAAGAGATTAAAAAGCAAATTTTTCTTTTAAATGTAATCTTTGGCTTTTAGTCGCTTGTGGTTGAATCCATGGCCATGGCTGCACTTTGTGTGGTGTTATCTGCTTCTCCCAGCAAGCCTTCTCTCCTCTGCAGCAGGTTTTGCTGCCATTCCATCAGGCTTCACTCCTAAGTGGCTTCCAAAACACCAAAAACCAGCAGTGTGAGAGAAACTCAGCTGCCACTGAGGGCAGTCCAGCCCATGTGCTGCATTTGCCTTTCCCTTTACGCTGAGTGTCACGTTCTGTACCAGATTCTGGCTGCCTCAGAAAGGGAGGATTTGAATATCACACAAAAAGTGAGCAGTTGACATAATTGTCACTGTTTTTTCCTTCCGCTGTCTGAGTGATGTTAAAAAAAAAATAAAGAAGGAGGAGAGCATTGGTTCTTTACAAGGAATGAAAAAGTGGCACCATTTCATTTCTGGCTGGGGGGTTTTGCTTAATACCCGTTTGTTCACACAATCCTGCTCACAAAAAAATATTTGTTTGATATAAAGGACATTGAATAATTTATGCAATATTTAATAATGCAGTAAACCAGGGAGAGTTCCAAGGCAGGCATGGCACTCCACATTATTTGCCTCGACCGCCTGGCTTTTCCAAATAAACCCCCACACTTAAACACCACTAGCACACGCAATAAACCAAAAAAAGAAGTAGAAATACTGCCTAATTCGGAAATTAAACAAAGCATCTGCTATTAGTTCAGAGACTACAGCATCAATTTTCCACGTCATGTATTTTTGATTAAAAAGAATAAAAAACAGGGCTTCAAGAACAAAATCAAAATGAATGGAACAGGATTTATATCAGCCTCCAGCTCATTCCAAGTGGGTCCGGAAGCCACAGGAACGAAGTCACAGCAAAGCATTAGTGTGGTTGTAAATGGCTGGTGGTTCTCCAGCCTCCTGCACTGGATATCCTGAAAGCAAATACATTTTAGAATACCAATGATTGCATCAAGCCAAGTCCAAAGCTTTCATAATATTAAGAGGCTCCTGACTTTTCCTTTTTCAAACAGCCATAATACACATAAAACAATACATCAACTTCCACGGCAATTTACTTTGTTTTGTGGCTTTTTAAAATGCATTTAATGTACCTTTTACTCCTCCCTCAAATCCACGTTGTTTCCCTGTTTTGGCATCTCCAACCCAGCTTTTAAGAGATGTTGTTTTTCTGAGTAAGAACAGCAGGAAGAGCTCTGTATCTACAGAAAAATGTTTAGAATATTACATAACATTATAAAGAAGATCTCCATTTCTTTCTCCTATTTTCACATTTCTTAAAGATTTTGGTGAGCCATCCACCAAGGCCTGACTTTTAAATAGTAGAGAGATAAGTAGGGCTTAAAATCTTTGGATGTTAAAAGGTAAAATATATAAAAGTCTAGGTTTTGAGTGCATTTGTGTCCTCCAAATTATAACTCTATGCTTAGTGTGTTGAATTAACTCCATTAATTATAGGTTTTCTTTTAGGACTGTAGATTTTGCTGTTCAAGAATAAAATGTGGTTTACTGAAACAAAAGTGACCTTGCAGTTGCCCTAAATTTATTATTAATAGTTTCCTTTTTTCCTTGAAAAGACCCGACCATTCACATAAAAAAAGGGCAAATCTTTAAATTTTATTAGTTTGTACTGAATAAAAGGCAAAATATTGCATATTTCCTAGCAAAAAATTATGTTGCCGAAGAACGTACATATTTATATTCCATCTTTTTTATAAACACTGGCTCTAAAGTTAAAAAAAAAAGTAGACTGGAAGTTTACAACTTTGCTTTCATCACCAGCCTCAGGATCCAAAGGAGACTGTTTTCACCCGGACTGCACTCATGTGAAAAAGTAAAAGTTGAAATCAATCCTTATGATCTCTCACCTGAGCTAAAACAAATCGTTCTATTTGTCACCATCCTTGTCTGCCATGAGAGTTCCCAATGCAAGTTACTGTAAACCATAACATGCAATGAATGCACAGATATCACTTCAAACCAGATTCTGTCATGGATAAATTTGTCTCCAAATTTTACTTTCCCTGATGAATTTATTGTTTTAATCAGTTTGGAAAGAGTTCATTGCTTCAATGACTTAAGTGTCCTCTCATGCCACAGGATGACTCAGGGATGGTGGCCTCAGGGAACTGAAAAATCTCTCTTCTGTTGAAACAGGGGCTTTTCAGTCTCTACTTGAGCTCTTCCAGAATTTTTTGTGGACTCTCTGAGCAATGTTAGCAAGCTCACAACACTCATAACAAGAGGCCAATAATAACAATTAATAATAAGCTCCAGCCTCTACCAAGGAGAGATCACCAAAGATTAATCATGGTGGTAATTAATCTATTAGCATCCTAGAAAGCACCTAAACAAAGGCAATGCCTTCTCATTATTGTATTTAAATATTTTATACAGTTCATGTTCATCAGTGTAGTCATAAGGCACTAAAGCTCTAAAGTTATGAAAGAGCACATCAAGTTCAATTCCTGCAAAATAAACAAGAGTGTGCAGCTGCTTAATGATTGTGTTTGTATCTAGAAAGGCTTTATCATTACAATGCACTCTGCTATTTACAGAGGATATAAATCCTGCCAGTTCTCAACTGAGAAAAGCCCAACCATTAGGCTAAATTTCATGTTTGTCTACCTAGTTCCACATCTGCCATTCTGCAATCCATTCATTTCAGAGCACCCAGGGCGTGCAGAGATAAAATAAAGGGCAGGAGGGCAGAGAAAGATTTTTTCCAGGTCTGAAAGCAAGCTCATTTTGCAGGAAGACGAGCACGTACATTGCCTTTTTCCATCCCAGAATCCAAGCCCGAAAAGCAAGTTAAAACCTGCAGATGGCCTCTCCCATTTCCAGCAAGAGGCAGGGGAGGAGGGAGATGCAGAGTGGGCAGCTGCTGAGGCAGAGCTAATCCGAGAGGACAGCTCCTGCTTATTATGGAGCCATAGCTGATAATAGAACCTGAATCAAACTGCCGACTGCAGCCCAGCGGAGACTCCCCGCTTCTTTAATTTTTAAACTTATGGAAGCTCTCGACACTGAGGTGGATCAAATATCCCTAGTTAGCGTGCAAATACTTACTTAAGCAGCCCAGCAGGCCCCAATCCGTGCAAAAATTTCAGGTGAGCACCGTGACACGGCCCCTAATTACGATGTTCCATTACCCCTTTTCCGAGCGTCACAATTGGCCCTAAGTGGTCACGGCCGATTTATTTCAATTAGTTTTTCACGGGCTCCGAGTTATGACAAATTCGTGTTTTGGCTGTAGGAAATTGGTGGCAATCACGAAACCACCAAAACATCAAAACATCAGGGAGTGCCCCCGCTAGCAGGGAGTTGGTGGCTCAAATCCCCAGGCTGGCAGCAGGGAGGAGAGCCTGACGGAGGGTGGGGAGAGCACCACTCCAGCTTCTCCTGGGTGTTTCCTGCCCTTTTAAAGGCTGGGAAAAATAAAAAAAGTGCCTCCTCTAGATGGCACTAGGAAGAGAATGTTGTGTTCTGGTGCTCTGGCAAAGAACAGCTCTCTGAATGAAGAATATGTATCTGGTTTTTTGCCTTTTTGTCTCTGTCCTCGCAGTAGCTGCACATAAGAAGCGGTTGTAGAAACTTTCCACTGTTTAATATGGGTTATATCAAAAATTATTACACTAGGAAGCACTTCTGAAAAAGCAGGAATTGGCAACAAAACAAACAAATTCCACTTATGCCAGTAAAAGAAAACAATCACATTTCAGTCAACCCACAGAATCAAGTGCAATGTCAAATTCAGACGTAAGCAAATTTCTTTGTGAAATCAAAGGCGCTGAATTTGACTCCTTGTCTTTTTAAATAACACCTTTGCTATTAAAAAAAGCGTCAGATTCACACTCTTTAATGTAGGCATTAATTTTAACTGCCTGAAATGTTTTCATGCAGTCATTAATTTCAGCAGCCTGTCAGGTAAATTCAAGTGATTGAAACTCACCTGTCTTTTACAGATCAAAACACCTCGCTTCCGTCCCAAAAGTTGACTCAAATCCATAACTCTTCTGGTTAGTAATTCTTTCCTTTCTTAGTTTTCCTTTTCTATACTATAGAGGAAAAAAAAAACAAAAAACAAACCTGACAGCACTAAAGAAAAATGTTGTGATATTAAATGCTAGTAATCTAAGAAATCTATTATGATGAAGTCTCATGGCATGATTATATTGATTTTCTGTAGGATATGCAAGTGCGTGCCCTATAAATATTGCCATAAATTAAGTGCTCCAGGAGGATAATTTTCATAGTAGTACAAGGAAATTAAAGCTGTGTGGAAACTTTGCTGTATCCAGGAAAAGTACAGGTAAAAGCATAGATTGGTTTTTAAATATTGGGGGGCCTATTTCAAAAGCACCCACATGCCTCAAAATGCTTCAACAGCTCACTGTTACAATTTACCTTCCAGAAGAACATCTGTTTTCTCAAAACATTGAATTTGTGTCTGGTAGAAGGGCTGGTTGAATATCTTCTGAGAAAACCTCAATTTTCCATTTTAAAAACATGAGCTCTTCATACAAATGAAAGACTTGTCAGGAATGTGATTATTCTGAGGAATTTTTTCACTGAAAGAATAAAAGTATCTCTATTTCTTTATATTTTTTAATATTTCACTGAGAGACATATATGTGTATACAGGAACACCATGAAAACTAAAGGTTTATTTCCAAAGAAGAAAGCATTAAAATCAGTGTTCCACTACAAAAGACCATGTTTCAGAAATCAGTCATTTTGGTTCTTACAGAAAAGCAGTTCTTATCCCTTTCTATGTCTATTTGTAGTAACATTGGAAAAAAAAGGCTACATTTGTAGACAAAAAATTACACCCATAATGACAAAACACTTTTATATATTTTTATATTTTTCCAATATATTTTATATATAAAAAAAAATCCCTAAAATAAAGTGACTACAAGATCCTGATTTTCAATAAACATATTCTTAATTTTACCAGGTTTAGTCAATATTTTTTTAATCATCCTTCAACTGAAATATATCAGTAATAAACTTGATCTGAAGTTACTAAAACTGCCAGCATCCCGTGATTAGGACTGTGGCAGAAGTGGTAACTCTAAAACCATATCTAATTTTATTCCAGCAAGATTTGCCAACGGGAAGACAGATAGTCTGATGCAGTTTTAGAGAAAATAATTAGGTATTTGTTCATTTCCAATCAAATCCTTAATCCACCAGCTCCATGAGAAAGAAATATGGATTTTCACAATGGTCATGAGCAGCACTTCAGTTTGGGAGTTGTTTAAATATTACTTGAAAATACATTTCCTTCTGAGAAAGAATATTTCCCAAGAGTTTTAAGAATCTGAAAGGCCAACGCTTGAGGCTAGAACATTGAATAATTTCATTTTCTAAGGATCTAAAGGAGTTGTATGTTTGCACAGCAGCACAAGACAGAGGTTCCTCATACCAAAAGTCCATATTCACACTCAGGAGTTCCTCTTTGTTTATAAAGCAGTGTAATTACTTTGTAATTTTTTTGTCCTGCCTTTAACTGCAAATTAAACATATCGCCAAAAGGCACCTCTAGTAAATACTTCCCTGTAACTTAACCCTCCATGGAGATAGAAGCACTCAGGAAGAAATACATCATGCTGCCCAAATTGGAAGAGCATCACAAAAATACAGTGTTTAGATGTCAAAGAAGTTTTTTTTTAAATCATACTTTGTCAATGAAAATACATCTACAACTTTTTAATCACTGCCATCCTAAAGAATGTAAAAATCAAGCTGGGTGGTTTCTATGACCTGGAAAACATTTCAAGATCTTCTGGCGTGCAGACACATGAAATGACTGCCTCGTGAGGGCACACCTCAGCATTTTCACGTATTGAAAGTTGACAAAATAACATTTTCTGTCATATGGGAACCAGTTTTGCAGGTGAGGAAAAGAAAAAAAAAAGATTGAAAACTTTCATTACACAGCCTTCAAATCAAATGCTGACCTGTACACAGTACACTTTTGAGCAAATGCAACCTAGGAATCAGGCAATCAGCTGAAAGTAGATGCCCTTTCCATTGAAAAAAAAAGCTGAGTTCCAGTATCCAGATAGCTGAAATGAGAAATTTCAGCTGGAAGAGATCTTCCAGGTGAACCTGGCTAGAAGTTATCTAATTTCTTGTCACAGGTGAGTGATGCTTAGGAATGGCTTTAAACAGAGTGCACTGTGCTACTTCTGCAGCAGCCCTTTGTCAGGCTCTGCATCTTGACAGAAGATTCCCCTTATAGTCACTGCCCTGATTAATGTGAGGGTGCAGTTCAACCAACTTCAGATCCATCAGCAATAACTGGGAAAACCCTGAGTGTGTCTGATCTGCATCTACTCTCTATTAAGCAGAAGCTACAAATAATGAAAACAGTGTTTACCTTTGAGTAGAAGCACAAAACATCGCATTTAAACACCAAAACTTGGGGACAAGGGCAATTATTCTTAAAACTTTTGTTTGGTTGTTCAGGTTTTTTTGTGAAGTAGCTCTTTTAGATACACCAAACTACTGTGTGCACACATCTCCATGCTGTTTTGTGTTCCACTGGCCATGGAAGTTGCTTCTAAAGGAGTTGAACATACTTTGCTTTTTAGGAGTGCTGCATGCATGCAAATTGCAGTTCTCGCTCAGGGACATAGAACAGCCTGCAGCAAAGAAATGTCCAGCCCTGTCCCTCAGAAATCCCCTGAGAAAGTGGGTACTTGCAATATTTTTCTCATTGTTCCCGTTTTTCTCCTCTGTTTTGGCCTGTTCTCTTCAAACTTTGAGTGGTTTCTGTATAAGATCTAAATAGTATCTACCTCTCTCAGGTTTTCATTGCTTTTTTTTTGTTGCTTGAGTCCTCAGCTTTCAAAACTTGCTTTCAGAATTTCCAAGCATCCCTCCTTTATTCTTTTCTCCAGTGGTACTGTTCTTTTACGGTCTCTTCCCCAGCTCAGGACTTACCTAAAGCAAGGAACAGCATAAGCCCACAGAGAATGGAATTTTCTGCTTTTATGGATTGTTGGTCTTCAATGAAAAATCTCTAATATGATCTGTTAAAGTTTCTGCTGAAGAACTTCAGAGTCTGCCAGAACCTGACCTACACTTCCATGTTTGGAAAGCTTTTGCAGCACACATTCCTCGCTCAGTCTTTGCAATAAAATATCCTGGTCCCTTTATGGCATTTTTCTTCTTTTCTTTTTTTTTTTTTATTCTGTTTGCACAGTCATTAATGACCCTTCCTAGACACTTGATCCATTTTCCATGTGACCCATTTGCTCATCTGTTTCTCCAACTGCAAAACCGGGGGTCAGGAATACAATATGCTTGAACAGGAAGTCTCTAACTTTTCAGTCCCAAACGTTAGCAAAGTTACACCCAGGATTTTTAATTCGATGCAGCCTTACCAAAACACAAAAGTGAAATAATTTAAGGCAGTCTTCGGAAAATGTAAAAAAATTGGAAACAAATAGGGCAACGTGATGAGTTCTATTAAAATACTGGGTGTCTTCAGGCTGAGTTCTAAACTGAAACCACAGCTTTAATCAACCCTTAATTACATAACTTAATGCACGCCAGAAGTTAAATTCTTTCATCCAATTAAGAGAAAGTATAAGTAAATATGGATTCATTTCTAAGAAGGAAAACATCACAGGGAGGCCATCACTCAATTCCATCGCCTCCCAGACCTCATGAAAATGAAAATATTTTGCCAGGGTTGTTTTGCTTTCTGGTAACATAACCAACCTTTGAGCTTCAACATCGTTACCTCTGACTGTCATGGTAGGTCTTTTGGGAGGATAGAAAAACTCATAAAAGGGCAGATAAACAACCCAGGAAGATCCTCTCCATGAAATGGAGGGGATAAACCTGTAGGATATCAACTCAACACGAAATACTGGATGTTCTCGTAGAAGAGGTTTGAATGACAGGATTTGTTAAACGCCAAGAACACCCTGGAAAGACTTTTGCTGTCACTGAGTAGATCAGGAGACTTCTTGGTGGATTTCATACATTGATTTCAAGAGAGCAGAAGGTCCATAAATAGTGAAATCTATAGTTTTTTCTTTGACATCCTTTTCAAGAATAAAAGATAAATGTGAATTTTCAGAGAAGTGCAAGATATCCAGGGTATTCTAAATACAAGCTCAATAATCATTAAAACTCAGAGTAAGTTCTCAAGAAGTCTTTCCAGAAGTTCTCAGTTCACCTTCATTACAGAGAATGACATCAGTGTAAATACTTATTCCCAGGAGCACTTCAACACTCACAGTATCACTGAAAATGGTCTTTCCTCTGCAAGTGCTGAGTAAAGAATTAAAAACTGTAAGTTGTTTTCCAAAGAGTGGGAGCAGAGGAGGGAAAGAAAAATCAGTACCCTGATGAGTGACTGAGGGAGCTGGGTTGCTCTCTGGAAGGAGATTGGTATCTTGTCCCAGGTAACAAACAACAGGATGAGAGGAAATGTCCTCATGTTGTGACAGGAGAGGTTTAGATTGCATTTAAAGGGGAAAAAAAACCCAACATCCCATGAAAAGGGTGATCAAGCTCCTAAACAGGCTGCCCAGGGAAGTGATTGAATCAAAACTTCTTTCCCTTTGAGGAATCTCTATGAAGATAAAAGCAAAGAGAACAAAATTATGCCCGGAGATGATATCTTTTCCATCTCAGGTAGTTTTTTGAAACGTCTAGAATACCAGTTCATCCCACATAAATTTGTGAGAATTAGAGAAAAAATTACCTGAAGCTTTGTCTGAATATCTCATTTTGGTAGAGAAACATGTATTTTTAGTTTGCCCACCCCCATTCTAAGTAAAACACCTGTGCATTTTTTTTTCTCTGCAAGCACACATTTGAAGAAGTTGGAATTCAATCAACAGAGGGCATCTTACAGTAATTCATCCACAGAAGACTCTTGTTCAATTACCACAGGAAAAAGCAATACAATGGTAAATTTGAGGTAGGAAACTACCACAGAGCAGCAACTTCTTAATTTTGTAACATTGAATCTCCATTGTAGCTTCTTACTCAGTAGGGTGTGTGGGGTGGAATCCATCTTTGTGGTATCTTGATTAGATCCATGGCATTTTGGGGGCTGGATGAGATAGAGTTCAGGTAGCTCAGGGCTTGATCCAGTCAGGTCCTGAAAGGCTGGAAGTTTCTCTGAGAAACTGATCCACTGTCTTAGTGTGCCAAAGAGGAAAAAAATGTCTCCTTATATCCAATCTAAACTGGTTAATTTCAATTTCTGCCTGTTGAATCTCATCCTTCAAATGCGTGCCACTATGAAGAGCCTGGTTTGAAACCACTGAAACTGTATTTTACATGTATCCTTATGATTTGGATCAATTCCTGCTTTCTAAATAGGGATTAATATCACTCATAAACAATTTGTGCAATTAACCAAATAACAAAACATGCTGAAAACCCATATTCAGTGCTTTAAAAACCCCAGTCGTTTTACCCTTAGAACAATTTTTGGAACCAGCTATATGGCAGGTGAAGGATCTGTGACATGATCACACTCCCAGAAGTGGCAGAAGGCATAAAGAATAATTCTGGAATATTTACAAAGATTTATAGGTACAGAGGCTGGAGAGAATGAATGATTAATGCTAGAAGACAGTATCACCCAATAGAAAATCAAGGGAAAAGCAGCAAAAAGCCCTTTCAAGCCACAATATAACTTTCTGAGTAGCCTGTTCCAGCACAAGACTGGCAGGTCTTGATTTGCTTCCTCCATCTCTAGTTGACACTTTCTCAAACCCCTCAAACGATATTCTCCTCTAGCTGGGAGAATTATTTGTTTCATTGCTTCCATTACCACACAGTCAGGCAGTGAGATATCAGGCTGTTGATTTCTGCCAGGGCACTGCACAGAAGGTACAAGAAAACACAGAGACTTCAGATGTTCTCCAAGTCACAGAAGAGCAGGAAAGCTCTGGGCCATATCAAGACCACCAAAAAATTGATCCTGCTGCTCAGGAGCAGCCAAAAAAAAATAAATTCCTCCCTCTCCTCACAGCACCAATAATTCGGAGCATGTGCAGGCTGTAGTCCCTCGGGACCCTAGATGCATTCTGTTTTCAGAAACATCCCTGAAGCTCCTACAGAGAAAATAACTGGAGAGAGGCACATGCTACAAAGATGAACAAGAAATCATCACAGAACTGGAGAAGAAGAGCCTGGGGAAGTCCCTATAACTCTGTCTGGTAACAATCTGTACTCACTTTCAGTAATAAGAAAAATTAAAGCTGTGTGAGACAGAATTTATCCTGCAAACCATGAGCTCATGTTAATGGCTAAACCTGACCACACAGCCACCAGCAAGACAGCTGTGGAAACTTCTGAAACATATGATCTTGTTTAGCTGCAAATGAAGAGCATCAATGCAGGAATTCCTAAGTGAAGTTTCATCACCTAAATTACATCAGGAAATCAAATTTGGCCCCAGCATTGCCTTTATGCCCTACGAAAATGCAGCTATGTTTAGCTATTACTGATCAATAGCATTCATTCTGTAGCAGTGACTGCAACACTTGTCTTTGCTGAGAGATGTAACACAGTCTGGGACCAACAATCCTGTGATATAGCACACGAGCCTTCCAATAAAACACAGGGTAAACCTGTCTGTGATTGCAGAAAATATATTGTCATTCAGAAAACCAAGTGCCTTAAAATAATTGTGTGGTGCGAGCCCAGGCTCAGCAGTGAGTATTCAGCAGTGATTCTCTCTCTGATCAAATTACAGAGCCTTTCAATAATGATTTTATGGCTTCCATTACATTAAATGCCACGGTGTCTTTATCAACAAGAAAAACGGTACCTGCAGTGCCAAGTGCAAAATTTATCAGCCACCACTCCTGAATGAGGAGTGAACTGCTGCTGCTGATGCTTTTCCAAACACAGAAATAAATTAAGGTTACTGGGTTATAAGTGGATCATGAAAAGGTTGGCTTGAGGCATTATTCACCATCCTCTGCCTCATGTCCCTCGGGGAGCAACGTGGCACAGAGATCCTTTTATGGAGTGTCCTCCCAGGGTTAATCCCGTGAGGCTGAGAACAATTACTGAACATGACATCCTGCCACACATGGCAGCTTTTTTGAGCAGCCTGGGACAAATCCTTGGGCTCATCTTTGATGACAGGCATGGCCTGAGAAGGAACAGACACCCCAACAGCCAGCACTGCTTGCAGGCAATACATCAGATTAAACCACCACCCATAAATTCATCAAAAGCCTGGAGCTAAATAAAGGCTTGTACGCCGAGTTCCAGATCAAACCTACTTTAAAATAAGATATAAATATGCCTGAATCTTTTAACCAAATTGCTGCATCCACTTAAGCATGTGTAGAACAGGAGCAATGGTAATGATCTGCTTGTAAGATAAGCAACGACTGCAGAATATTTTAAAAATCCTTTGATGTTGCTCTACTACAAGAAGATGATATCATTCCTATTGTCAGCCTGGTACACTCAGGGCTCTCTAAAAATTATATACAGCTCTGACAAATGAAGGAAGCAGACTGAAATCAGCCAAAGGACAAAAGCTGAGATGTGAAAGCACTTACAAGCAAGGAGCTGAATAAACTCGATTTTTGGCTGAAAAGACTGTTTGAGCCCAGAAGTGAGAATTGTCAGCATTGCCCCTGTTGGCAAAATTATCTTGGGATTTCATCTCAGAGCACATTGACAAATTTCCTCAAGATGGCAGGGAGGAATTTAAGTAGTTGATTTTGGAAGCATAACTTCTAGCATTGAACTTTTCAAGCAGAATTTGATGGTGTGAATAGGGCATCCAAAATTGTGACAACTTCAACTATGATGGGCAGATTCTTGGCTAGAGTCCCAAAAAAGTCCTTAAGGAGGTAGGGACTACAGTTTTAGATCTTTAAGAGATCTAAACTTCTTCATGTAAAGATAATTTAAATTTTAGGCTGTCCTGAAATAGTCCCAAGTAGATCAATGTAAATAATTTATTTTTCCAATTATGAGCTAACCTGAACAGCAACAAATTCACTCAAAATTAAATACTTTCCTTGATCTGACACAACTTTTTTTACAATGCTTAAGCCTTCAGTTTCAGCCCATTTTGAAAAGCAAACAACAGTTTAAACAAAACCAAAAAAAATTGCACACATTTGTTTGCAAGGATAGCTGTTCTTTTTTTTTTAAAGTACTTCTCGAATTAGGTAGCAAATAAAAGATTTTGTCTATTTTTTGCTCTCAGCAATTTAACTACACGGTAGGAAATAAACACACAAGGTCCCGGGGAGCGTCTGTGACGGCATCAAAGCTGGAACGTGTTGTGTTCACCTATAACTTCCACATTAACCAGCACTGGATGGGTAAAACCTCACCCTATGTGTTCTTTCCTTGTTATTATTCCAGCAGCAGGAATTTTAATGGATAGAGGAACATCTGCCAGCTCGAGATCCTAACATCTGTTTTTTCAGTAAGTCAGACTAACAACAGGGAGACTTCGGCCAATATTTGCCAAAACAGGATTTTTGATCTCAAACAAACACACCCACCAGATTTCTGGTGAGACTGGGGGGAGAGGCACCTGGAGAAGCTTCTTTCATCTTTTTCTTTTTTCCTCATTTCATTGCACTTTCTTTTTCCTCCCTCCTTTCTCTGATGCCCTGTTCCAGAACAGCAGCAGCTAGAAAACCCATTTTATCCATTATTTGGTTCCTATTTCAACTTAGCAGAACTCAGCCCCATTCCATCATTTGGACATGGCAGTTTCACATCTAATTCAGAAGGGCTCCTACTCCATGCCTGGGGGTGACAGAGGGACAGGGGCCAGGCAGCCACAGGATCACTTTTGTCTGCCCTGAAAAGCTGCTTTGGACTGGGCACACAACTACACTTTTCCAGCATAACAAAAAGGACAAAACACAAATTAATCTCAACCTTTTCTGTGGGACAGAAAAATTCACTTTCCTCTTCTCTCCCAAGGCTTAAATCCCTCTGATGAAGCACAACCAAGGCAGCTGTGTCCTCCCTGCCGTGCTGCAGAGGTGACTGGATGCCTGGGGACATGATGGGATGCGCATTTGGCCAAAAAGAAGAACTACTAGATTTTAAATACAACCCCAAAAATAAATGGTAAGAGCATCTCTCCACATCTGTTAGGCTTCTCCGAATCCTGATACATGGTACCTTGAATCTCAGGGGTATTTAATTCCAAAAGGAGTTTAAATAAATTTACTTTTATTGTCGTCTGCTTTACTGTTTATCAAGTTAAAGACACTTCCTACAGGTACTGCTAGGAATGGATTCACATCTTCAAAACCTCACAGAGGTGGTGCATGCACACGGTTTTGAGAAAGAATGTGCAATGCTCGATTCTTGCACTGTTCCTTCTGTCTTGGGGCTTAAAAATGCTTTAACTTATTACACCTCTGCCAAGCAGTATTACCTCAGTTCTGGATGTGAATCGGAGAATAAAGCACTGAAATTACCTGGGCAGAGTTTGGAGCCATGGCTTCCAGGTGTCCCGTGGCAATCCTTCTCTTACAAACCCAGTTTATGTTCTTTACTTGGGAAAACAGAGAGCAGTAGCATGTTTTCATGGAGAAAGAGAAGCCAATAAATTTTGTACGTGCTGCTTAAACACTCACAACACCAATTGAGCTGTAGCACCGTAATTATTGCTTTTTAAGGCATACAGGCAGGTAGGATCAGAGAATGTCCTGAGTTGGAAGGGACCTGCAAGAATCATCGAGTCCAAATCCTGACTCTGCAGGAAACAACCCAAAAATCACACCAGAGGTGCCTGAGAGCATGGTCCAAAGACTACTTGAGCTCTGTCAGGTTTGGTGCTGCGCCCATTCCCTGGGGAGCCTGTTCAGGGCCTGACCTCCCTCTGGGGGAAGAACCTTTTCTTGATACCCAACCTAAACCTGCCCTGACACATTTAATTATTTGAAGTGAAGAGAAAGGACACAGATATCTTTTCATTACTGTTTGGCACACTTTCCTCTGCCACAGCCTGCAGTTAAAAATTGTTTCCTTGCAGCTGTGACCAAAGGAGCTGGCACTCAATGATAAACATTCAGAATTTCAGCCTCTCCAGATTTTTAAGAGACAGATATTGACCTCTCCAGAGATAATTGAAACTTGCCTTCCCTTTTTCAAATGAGTCATATCCCTTTGTAGCCTTCAAATCCATCAGAAGAAGCAACTGAATTTCTTGGAGGCAGGACATGAACCATCACCAAAAAATTTGAAAGCTGATGCTAAACCACTAAGTGCCAAGTGCCTTTCTTACTTTGATTAAATAAACCCATTCCACAGTGAAAGCAAGTGCAAGGACCATCCATTTCAGCATTCCTTAGAGAGTGGAAACAAGGGAAATTAAGGGTGTATCTTTTTGCCTGTCAGCTGGAGACAAAAAGTGAAGGAAGCATCTACTAATGAGGTAGAAATGAGTTCAAATGAATTGAACATGTTCTGACTCCAGAGTAGGTATCGTCCTCAAAAAACACCATTGAAAAACATCTTTTTTCATTTTCTCACTCTTGAGCATTGAGAACTGCAATAAAAATACACACAGGGCCCTGTGCATCAGCTACCCACGGGCTGATGTAACTTCATAGAGATTTGGCACCTGCATTCAAAATCTGACACAGAGAGCTGCATTTGTAAAATCTGGAGATCACTAGGGCAGAAACACATGGCAGTTTTAGAAGATAATTAATTATTAGAAGTAAGGCTTGGCAACAAAAAAAACCATTCCTGCAAAATAGAGCCACCTGCATTGACCAGTTTTGTGACACCAAGATGTTTGAGAATTTTTTCCATAGGCATTTAATCAAATATCAGAGTGAACTGGCACCCTGCTGAATCATATCAATTAAATGGATTTCAGGTGTATATTCTAAAATACATCCTTTTTTTTCATATATGTATCAAAGTTGCATGGAGCTTTATCCAAAAGTATTTCAAGGCTCTTCTCCTTAGCTCTTATTCTAAGGATAACACAGGAGATCGTGTCATTTCCAAGTAGCTTAGTTTGCTAAAAGGGTAAGGACATGAATTAATAGCAAACAACCAATGAAATAAACCAAAACAAAGTGAATGAATGGGGGAAAAAAAAAAAACAAAACAAAAAGAAAACCCCACATAGAAATAAATCAGACACAAACCGCCCTCCCATAAAAACCAAAACAAACCAAATTCCAACCTTGCACAAAAAAAGCCCTGTTCTAAAACAAAAGGAGCAAAACAAACAAAAACCCAGCTCCCAAAAAAACTACCCCCACGGGGTAAGAAAGAAAATCCCAGATATTTTCAGCCCTTCAGAAGCTCAGATCCTCAACATAACTCTACGCAAGAGAGATAACTGTAACAAATACACTTTTCTGTGGATAAAAAAAAATGCATTTCGCACTGACCTACCTACCAACCATAGGCAAATCCTTAGTTTTATAATTTAACTCCCAATTTCAGGTTACAACAGGCAGGTAGCAAACAGATTCTCGAATGGAGAGATCTGGGGTTGGCTGCTGAGAGTCCCTCATTTATCAGTCAAAGGTCAAAAGAGCTGTGCCGGTTTTGCCCTTCACACTCCACAGAAGAAAATTTTTCTCACACCATACATGTGGATATCTTTATTAAACACACACATAAAGCTTACATATTAACCTTTAATCCAAAGTTTTTGTTTCCATGGAAACAGCAGCAAGCAACCCTGTGTCAAAGTCCTGATAATTTCTTCATGAGTGCGAAATGGATGAGCATCTGTTGGAAACACAGATTAAAAAGGACTGACAATGGCAATGTAAGTACTTCTTTTAACTTCAGGTTCTGATATCTTTTTTTTCTAAGAGACATTCAAAAGCCCAGATGATTTTCTGGATTAAACTAAAATCCATCCAAGCACACTGTTTGAGGAATGGGAATCTGGAGAAAAAACGTTAGTCAAGAACTGCGTACCCAAAATTATTTTGCCCAGATTTACAGTGCAGAACAGCGATGTTTGATAAGAATCTAAAAACTCCAGTTTCCAAGTGTGGGCTGTTGCATTTGGATACATTTTGGATACCTGTGGGATTGCTGACAGGCTCAGAACTGGGAGCTAAACAGGTCTCAACCAAAAGTGTCAAACAAAAATCCTTTGATGAGCACTGAAACACTTTCCATATCAAAAGTGGCTTCAACACAACTACTTTTCTCAGTAGGGACCAATAAACACACCTCAACACTTTGCCAAATTTCTGGTCCAAGACAACAATGAGTAGAAGAGAAACGAAGATATTTTCCAAAAATTAGGCCTAAAAAATGGAGTGGAAAAATATCCATGTTGACTGTTTCATCCTTCGAACGCTACTCCTGCAAATGTTTGTACCACCAACAGTCTCAAGAGTCAGCAAGAGTTTTGTGGGGAAAGCAGCAGGAATATTTGGCTTTCATAAAGCTCTCCCGAAGTCCACACGTGCCTTATTAATATTTCCATATTTATACACTCTGTAACCTAATATGCAGAATTTTAGTTTGCTGTAGCTTCAAGCATCATCCAAAAGGCAAGGTGTTTGGAGGACACCTAACATGTTCCCTGAACCTATTAGCACACAGAATATCATGTTTTCAACAGGAAAAGGGATGTTAAAAAATTATTGATGTCAAATCCAAGTAATTAATACAGATAAAAAATGCCAGCAGACCTGGGAAAATATTTGAAAATTATTATTTTATCACCTTACAGATTATTTCTGCTATAAACCAGCCTTTAAAATAATAATAATAACGTTATGTGAGAAGTAGGCTTTAACCCGAAGCTCCGCGTGTGTGAACTGCAGGCTTTGAACACTTGCACTCTTTTTGTGGCTATGAAAGTGTGATATGTGGGCTTTGATCTTTTAATAACTCTGCTTAAGAGGGTTTAACTGTATGAATTAATCTTCGGGGCT
Source organism: Oreocharis arfaki (assembly GCA_013398015.1). Lineage (NCBI taxonomy): Eukaryota > Metazoa > Chordata > Aves > Passeriformes > Paramythiidae > Oreocharis > Oreocharis arfaki. Next base: position 208,776 of record VZRR01008458.1, on the reverse strand, counting down.
TCTGAAAAGCATTAATTAATTCCACTCTGGAAATTATTATTATTATTATTCTTATATAACCACATTACATAAGCCAGGGCATCCAAACTTTGCATTCATCTGGTGACTTGTGTGGAAATCTCGAGAGCTGCTCTGCATGACAAGGAGCAGAAAGCCCTGCACAATGTGCTTGGACACTTAACAAGTGGAACGTTCAAATCGCATTACTGCAAAAGTAACAATTTAGGGGGACGCCCTCAAAAATTTCGTGGGAATAATTAAAGGAAACTGAAATATGGCTCTTTTTTCATTTTCTTTGAACCGAGTGAGTTAGCACGGTATCCTTTGTGTTTTTCAGACAGTATTAATTTTCGGGACTGTGAGGGGGGAAGGCCTGCAGGGCAAACTTGAAAAAGATTAGTCTAATTCAAGCCCTGTGTACAGAAGAGAGAGTTTTATCTGTCAGTTTGGAAGAGAACTTTAAAGAGGTTGTGATATGGAGCGGAATTATCGCCACTATTAATTGCACAGGCATATTAAAAAGACCCTGGAAAGTGACCTCCTCTAATACAGAGAATGCATGGAGAAAAATATGTCTTAATCTTCTTTTCTGCGCTGAGATAAATGTCAAGTGTATCTATCACCTCAATTAACCATAGGAAAAAAGCTGTCAAAATCTAATTCTTTTTCTGACAAGGCGTTTATTCTGAAACCAGCAGAGGGAGAAACAGGCACTTGTATTAGAAAGAGATGAGTGTCAAAGGGTTCTGAAACACATGGTGAGTTTTCCATGTGCGAAATGCTGATTAGAACCATGGTAAATCAGTGCTAGTGTGTTCTGGGTTTGTTGCCTGAGCTACAGGAAAACTGAGGGCTTTGTGGCGTGGTTTACTTCAGCGCTGAGGTTACGTTAACAAAAGAATGTTTCCCAGCTATGGCACCATGCAAAATGCAAAAGATCTGGTGAAATGAAAGAACCTGAACTTCAGGAACATTTAAGACTATTTTACAGAATATTGTAAAACATGGTTGTTGTGGTAGTTTATTCGCTCTTTGGTTTGTTTCCTTTAAATAGAAATGAAACCATTTTGTGCCTTTCCCTGTTAACATCTGTGTGATTTCCTAAGAGTGTTAGGAAGGATTCACCTCTCATTAGCCCGAGTCACACACAAAACTCCCTTCTGCTACCCTTGAATTTTGCAGAAGACCAATAAAATGCGTCGCAGAAAAATGATATTCACACGTCTTTCATAACTGAGCTTTGAAGGCAAAGTGGCTGACCTACTAATAAAACTTTCATATTAACAGCAGCTTGAAAGAATTCTGCCACGTAATTGGTACAACCAAACATTGCTTCAGTGAGAAACCATGCAGAAGAGGAAAGCTGCCTATTTAAAGCAGTGCATTTAGAAAGAAAGAGCAACTTGGGATCATGAGACTGCCTTAAAGCCATCCAGATTTCTTTATTTTCAGAATTTGATGCATGCCTATGTATCTGCATGTACATCCAAGTGTTTGGGACTCCTGCCTAAATCAAGAGAGTCTGAATTGGTGTTAGAGTTACACTGAAGCCTCTTGTGCAAAGCATTAATTTTAAGGAAAGAGAGGAATGACTGCAAGAATTGAGATGGAAATGCAGTAAAGGTCTGAGATTTTTCAGCCACCAGTGCTAAACCATTTCATATTTATCAGGAGGAGATGAGCCCCAGGGCAGTGCATGACATCCTTTGCCACCACCCCTTTTCCAGCATCAAGCGATGCCCAGAAAAACCGGATCTGCACACTGGCAGTGTACGTGACCCACGGTTTGCCAGAAGATAGAGGTGCATTCAAGGATTAAATCAACTGCATCTCACAAAAAGGACAGGCTTCCCCAGGGAAAGCTCTGGGATTGCTTGTCAGCTGTAGCACAACTGAAAAACAACAGATCAGTCCTCTGCTTGTTTATGTTGTCACATGCTTCTGAATTCAGTGGCACTTTGTCATCTCGTGTCACAACTGGCTCCCTCTTTCCAGAAGAGTCATGCAAATAACAGATCCTAAAAGTGTAATAATACAAACAGGAGTCCTCAAGCAGGTGTGTCCTCCACTTTTTTTTTTCCTCCTGTTCTAAATATCACTCCGAAATAAAACTTAGCTAAGTCAGAATCGTGTCAAGTGCGTTCCTCTTACAGGACTTCTGTTAATGTGAGCAGTGGATAAGCCATGCAGTTGTGATAGCCACAACGACAGCATGTGTATGCCTACTAATATAAAATTATTCAAAACAAAAATAGAAGTGACACCAGCATCTCTGAAAATATAGATTCTGCAACTTGAATTATTTCTAGAAAGTACAATAAAGCTAACAACCCTTGTGCAAATATTAATGGTAAAATAGAGGATTTTAGGCCATAAACAGACTTTGAGATCTGAGAAATTCTGTCTTTGCTCTCTCTTTTTTTAAACTCAGCCAAAGGAATTTGGATAGAAGAGTCTTGCTGTTCTGGATAATTATATGAATAAAGTATAAGACAATCAGGCATGTATAAAAATGTGTTTACTCTTGCGTAATCATTCAATCCAACATTCTCTCCTATTTTGTGAGGTGCGCTCTGGAACACTCAGTTAAAACCAGTAACAGCAGAGATTCACTTTCCCATTTCCCACACACTGCGTCAGCTGTGCCAAGAATAAAACAAAATAAAAACCCAACCAAGCCAACCCAAGAACCTGGAAGTCTTTTTGAATTCCAAGAAATAAGAGCTACGCAATGAAGCTTCAATAACACGTTCTAAATCAGATCTAAACACACAGCAAAGGTCCAGAGCACCCACTGAGCCTCAGCAGCAAAGTGAGATATTTCAAATTTGATCAATCCTGCTTTGGATTGCAGACTAACCTTCCTCTAAATGTATCTCTTGTGAGGTCAGAATGTGCGCTGAGTTCACCTGGCTCACCTAACGCACAAAAATTTTGGCTCACAGCATTTTTGTGCCTGTCAGCACAGGGGGCTTGTGCCTGAAGGACAACAGAACTCATTTCGGGGTTTTTAAAAGTAAAACCATTGAGGTGTTTAGCAGGGATGGACACAACACAGCTGGTAGAGATGTAGCACAGATTTCTGCCACAGGAGAAGGAGAAGAATGAAAAATACAGAAAGCCATTCCCACCAGGACTGTCGACATAAGCGAAAGTCCTCCACACACAACAGGCCTCGTGTGACTTTGTAATGCAAAAAACAATTACAAAACACATTACATGATGGTACAGAAGCAGGGGTGATCCACACAGGAGATTCCTCGGCAGATCTGAGGAGGCAGCTTGCATCTGGTCAATATATTCCGGACCAGGAACAAGAACTTGAGCCGCTGCTGCTCTTTGGTCCTGGTGCACGTGTTGAGAATTCATCAAAAGCAGCTCAAGATCTCACCCAGCCAGAAGAAAACATGACTTTGAACCAGCTAGGGTCCCGATCCTCTCTGATTCCTGCTACTGTGTTTTTCTATGTCCTTTCTACACCTCTTTTCCTGGATCTGCACTTGCACTTAAGAAGATGCTTAGGAGATAAGTTTCCATTACCAAATCAGGGCTCACACACTGAACTCCACTCACTGCTCACCACGTCACAGATCATCGTGTAACCGCTCCGCTGGTGCTGGCACTCATTTTAAGGTACCACGAGGGACACTGGACAGTTCAGTCACTGCTCCTGTGTGCCCCTGTCTGAGCTACAGCCCTTATCTGGCAGGCCACCAAGCAGCTCGCCTTGAGCTCGAGTTTCTCACCCTCTTGATCATCCAATTTTGCAGAAGTTAATCCTCATTCCTGACACATGCTTTACCCAGCTATCCAGTGCCTGAGCAGGAACAGAGCAAAACTTCGATATTCTCTCTGTCTTGAGGCACCTGAGGCACTGACAGGATTTAACTCACGTGTGAATAGTGGCACCATGATAGAGGACTGACTCAATCCAAACTCTTTCGAACAGAATTTCATACAGCTCACTTGGATGTAAATCCTGAAGATTTCCTCTTGTTTAAAAAAAAAAAAAAATACTCTCAAAGAGAATTTCATAAGGTTTGTGGTGTTTGGACCTCTCCATCCTGGGAAAGAGATAAGATCTCAGATTTTAAGAACAGTTTCCATATGACTTAATGGGTTCAGGGAGCTGGAACAGATATGAAGGCACTCCGAGGGGATCCTTTGGGGAAGAGTTTGTTAAGGAAGCAGGATATTTGCTTTAATCACCACTGTAAATGCCTGCTCAAAGCACTTGGTTACTTCACACATTTTAAAATTATGAGAACAAGGTACCTTAACTGCAAGGGCCATTTCTCCAACCTGACTTGCACCCTGCCATCAAAATACTCTAAATGCTGTTCACTGTGGAGGAGCTTGAACACAATGATGAACAGTTCTTCACCACACTTTTGTCATAGCCCATGGTTAATATAACACAGAAATAAAAAGATTTAACTGGACCTTTTGATTCAAATACCTCTAATCAGTTTCTCGGTGAAACTAGTAAATATTAAGCAACCTTTCACTGAAGATAAGACACAACAAAAATTCTATCTGAAATGTGAAGTGTTGCCTTCCCCATCTATGTTTTTGTCTCCTAAACTAGAAGATTTAAGGGGGTGACAGAGATGCAGTCAGGATTAGCAACACAATAAAATTTTACAGTGAACAGGAAAGCATGAAAATTTGTATAAATATTTGCAGGAACGGAAAAGAGCAGATGCACAATCAAATAATCCATAGGATGTGTGTACACTTGTTTTTAAAAGAAAACATTTCTGGCCCAGCCTCAAAAAACAATGAGACAAAGAGAAGGCTTTCATCAGCTGGACAGCTCCAAAATCCTTCAGCAGTCTGAGTTTGTTGCCAAAATAAAAATTATTGGGGAAAACATCTTTGTGGAAAGAAGCTTCAAAGCATATTCTTGTCAGTGCATACTTGGAGGTCAGTTTGTCTAAAGAGACAACATGTCCTGCACTGATGAATACTTACATAACACAGCCATAAAAGGGGCTATATTGAACCCAAAAAGCAGAAAAATCAGGTGAAGTTGTGCTGGCATCATTTCAAATGTCCACACTGACACCAGCTCTGTTCTCTGAGAGACTGGGCCCCTGTCTCAAGCAGATATCCCCAATTCATGCGTCTGCACCGCTCCTGTTTTGCCTCTAATATGGTTTTGCAGAGCCGTGCCAGTTCCTACTGAGTGTGAGAAGATTCACAGAGTGTGAAATCTTGCAAACTAAATGAGCCATAGGAGCAGTTTGCACAAATCCCATACGACCAGCGTGGTAACCCAGTCACCTAGTATGTTATTTCCATTATTAGCAATAGCAATTATTCAGGCAAAGAAATGACAGAATGAACCCCTCGCTCTGAATGTTTGCGCAGCGCCGGCTCTGAAGAAAGGATTATTATGTTCTTCCACTCACAAAGGACAACTGTATGCTAATATCCCCCCTTTCCTTCACTAAGCTGCAGGGAAAGAGGCCTGTCAGGCTCCTGGACAGCTCACACTAATGCAAGCAGGCTGTCTCAAGCAGGCAGGCTGCAGAAAATGAGCTGAGGCATCTTGAGTGCCACAGACATTTGATGGCAGCTGGAAGAGAGGAATTTGTCACTCAGAGGAAGCCTCCAGGCTGGGGCACAGTGCTGAGCAAAGGGGTTCAGTGGGAGCTTTCTGCCTCTCCTTACTGCCCACGGAGGGTCCAGCCTTGCTCTGCAGCATGGGGAACTTTAGGACAATAACCCATTTTCCACCAAAAAGGCACCAGAGCAACCAGAAAATTTCAATTTAGGTTTTCTCTGCCCCTGACCCCGGAGAACTGGGGCATTGCCACCTGAAGCTTTGCTGTGCTCTAAAGGAAAGCAGTACAATATTCCTCTCTAAGTGATGATCACACCGAAAACCTCGCAGCAGACACTCATTAAAATGCACAGCATAATAAGAGAATTTACCTAGAGGAAGACAAAAGAATGGAAGAACAGTTAATAAAAGTATCCTATTTCTGAAGCAACTAACAAGCGAGAAATTGCATTTTCCCGACTCAGGTGACCTGCTCCTTGACAAACATGTTGAAACAGGTTTTAGTTCTACTTCATTTATAGCTACCTTCAGATGGAGTATTGCGTGCAGCTAACAAGCACAAATTGCTCGGGAGGTTTTGCTTTTGGATTCTGTGTTTTTGAAGCTGTTGGGGGTTTTCTGGCATTAGGGATTTTGAGGGCTCATCTCTGTTGTTTTCTTGGGCTTCTTCTAAAAGCTGTAGTTAGGGTTTGTTTTCTTTTTTAAATTAAACTAAACATTATATCCTGCTAAAAATTCTCCGTTAAACGTAAGACGGGAAGAAAAGAAAACCACACCCCAATCTAACATGGAAACATTTGTCTGCTCAAATATAGGCATTCATTTGGCTAAGGAAAGATGTCCTGTTTGCAATCAAAATCAGAGATGACAATGACAAGAGAAGTGGAAGGTGGAGGACAGGGAACCTTTGACAATCCATCACCATCTGCTCAAATTTCACCACAAAAAAAGAAGATAAAAAATCTGTGCAACTGAACCTTGAGGAGACAGTATGAGAAGACTTTCAAATCCCTTAGAACAAAGATAAAAAACACTGATTAAAATTCATTATGAGTCCCAGTACACTCATTTTCAACCTACCAGTTTGAGCAAGTTTTGCAGAAACACTTGGCACAAAACCTTTTAACCTGTTACAGAACAAGTGTGAGAAAAACTGTGGGTTTCTCCATGAAGCTGAGAATTCAAGTAGTTCCACACCAGGTGAGTGCAATAACACTATTTAAGATGAGATTTATCAAGATTGCTTCAGGATTTACTCCTCTTAGGGTGGCATCTAAATATTAAAAGAAAGTAAGCACTACTGAAACAATGATTATTTTGGGTTCTTCTCCTGCCTGTGAGTAACATCCCTTTGGCACTAAGGCATGCACTCCATACTTAATTGTGGATACTCTATTGCAGACACACCACAGATGAATGACTGGGGAGGAGTCCTTGTGAATCATGCCACGTACAACTGAGTTCCTCTTTCTTCCACTGTTAATGCCTAGCTCTAATGCTTGCTCAATTAGGTTTCCCTATCAATACCCCAGGAAAATATGATTTTCCTTCACACACTGAAGGTGATCTCGGTGATGGCATCAATACTTTTAATGTAATGAATATGAGCAATGAACTACTCTAAAATGAAAGTCAGTTTTATGGAAGTTTCTGCCTTTTAAATCAAAATTTCTCCTTCTGTATGCATAACATTTGGGGGCCACCCTTTATTTGTTTCTTTTTTGATTCATGCGAGGCTCAGCTGAGACAGGGGCAGGATTTGGGTTACAGGGCTGGCACAAAGGACCTGACCTAGGAAGGACCAAGCATACACAGAGGTCTCAGGGGAAATCCCACTGCTTTGTTCAATTCGGGGAGATGCCTCCCTGCTCCCAGCTCTGCCTGCATCCAAAGACCCACATTTACCTCTGGGAAGGGACTGGAGCACACAGACAAGGAGAGAGAATCATGATGCGGACCCCACCACCCCAAAACAGCCTCAAAACCACAGCTCTGTCAGACGTCCCTTCGCTGCATCCTTCAGTTTTATACCATCTTGACTACTGCTTCATTCCATGTCCTAAATAGAGCTTTAATATTGAGATGTCTTGATTCATCTTTTATATCTGGAGATGATCATACATTGCTTTAACCAGCCTTGCAAAGCAGCCCTAACATAAATAAAGAGCATTAGAAAGATCAAAGAAAGATCAGAAAGAGTTTTTTGGTGGTTGAAAAAGAAATAGACAAATAACGTGCTTCTAAACACTTTTGGAAATGGCTCAAGCTTTCCTATGTTTCAGAAACAGTAATTACACAGACATTATTCAAGAGAGATAAAAATTACCCTTCAACAGAAGATTTTTAATCAAGACTGCAAGATTTAACTTGCTCCCTAAAAGTGGTGCTGTTCTGCAGTCGTCATTCACTGGGCTTGGTTTGAAAAAAAAAAAAAAAAGGGTTATTAAATCCAACTGCATTTTAGGTCAAGATGAAGAAAAACAGCTGAAAGTGATCCTTTCCTGCTTTCATATCTATGTCTCCGAAATCTAGACGCTTTTATTTGGTTCACTTGGAATCAAATTATCAGGAAGCAATTAGCCTTCTTAAAATGGAAAAAGGCTATATCGTGCTCACTTATTTTTAATACCTCTTATCACATACAACAGGGAATAGTGAGGATAAAGGGAGAGAAAGATCACTGCTCACAAAGAAAAGCATTCATGAGGCAGATACACAATACACCTCAAAGAAACCCACTGCTATTACCACCTCATATTGCTGAGCTCTGAATTTATACACACTGTTAAAAGGTTGTGGGTTTTTTAGGAAATTGGTGCCCTGCTCGTCTACTTACAGCTTTGAGGTCTCTCAGAGCACAGAGGGCTGTAACAGGGTTACTCTACATCTTATTTTATACTGGTGTGCCCTTGCAAGGCAGGATCCCTTCATCCTCAGCGTTACAGAAACACAAAATAAAGGAGACACACGGAGATACTCAGAGATGGGACAACTAACACTGGCCTCTGGTGGCCTGTGCAGAAACGGCCAGGCTCTGGAAATGGTAATTTCTGAGACAGGACCATGCCTTCCTTTGAGAAGAGCCTACCCAGAGTGCCTGGGGCAGTGGTGTTAATTAACCACCTGCCACCTAGGATTGAACAGCCCAAGAAACCCTGAGCTGAGGCTGGATTTCCCAGGCCAGCCAAGTCACAGGAACCATTTACCTCTCAAACCCTCTCCAGCCTCTCTCCCCACTCTGGTTTGCAGCAGGAACAGTCTGTTCCACCAGCATTGAGATATCAGGAGTACTTTTGCTCACAGAGTTGAGATACCTCACTCTGAATCAAGCAGCTCTGCTATAAAACCTTACAAGGTTGGGCTTTTGGGTGAAATCTGCTATTTTCCTCTGCAATCTGCAGCGCAGGGATGCTCAGCACTGTGCAGCCAGCACTCCTGAGTGTCCCTGCTCCCAGCAGCTGGAGCCCTTTTCTGGGTGCTGGTTTGAGCTGCCCCCCCTGCCAGCTCACAAGGATGTCCCTCCTTCCCCAGGGGACTGGGAACAGTATTGCCATCCCCTGTAGCACTAGGACAGCCTCAGAGAGCAGAAGCAAATGCTTACCCAGCTTTTATACGTAATTTTAGGCAGAGGGAGATTTTGCCTCAGAAATTAACTTACAGCAGACTGGGAAAAGTTTTTGGAACTCATCTGAGTGCTCTGGAGAAACTGCGGGGAATGCTCCCTCTTATCTGACACTTCTGAATGGAAATGTCTTTGTCCCAGGCATCACTTTCAACTCACCTTTGCAAGTCCCAGATAAGCAGGCTTGCCCCATTATGTTCATTGGGTCCATCTGGTGCAGTTGCAGACCCCTGATACCCCCGTATTTTACCAGGGGAATGAGAAGTCTCCATAAGCTGCCTCCTGCTAACTAGAGAGGATAAAGTTTGCCAAGGACCTTGCTAAGCCATGCCCCAGGTGATTCATGCTGCCCAGAGCCGCTCAGGAAGTTGGATTTCCTGTATCCTTTGTGCACAGCAATGGCCAATATCCTTGCTAAGCTTCCCAACAGTGGGGAAGAATTAGTCTCACAATTTACTATTTATTTCAGCCACACATCCCTTTTAAAACAAGAGGCAGGTTCCTCTTTTGCAGGAACAAAGTGCACAAAGATCAGGTGAGAACAGTCAGGCAGCAGGGGCTGGCTGGGACAGAGCTCCAGACCACCAGAGTGGTTCTCCTGGTGGATCTCCCAGACCAGCCACATTTCCCTCAATGCCCCACATCCCCTCATCGCTGCAGGCACCACTCAGCACCAGCACAGCCACCTGGCAGCTCACAGGAGACGAGCTGGGAGGGCCAGAGCCTCCCAGCAAGGCCAGATCCAGCACATGGGCTTCCCAGGCACAGCTTGGATCGGGGGTATTCATCCTTCTGTTGCACTGACAAAACCCAACAGGCAGTCACACAACATCCTCATTGTTCATCCGGCAGAAAAACAACCTCCGAGCGGCCACAAAAGGAAAAACACGTATGGGCACTCATGGCCCAACATGGGCTTTGTCTGGTCAGCGATACTGCCAAGAAAGACGTGGCACTTGGCCAAAAAGCCTTGGCACAGCAACAAAACACACCGAAAAGCTCAATTACGAGGTGGCAAAAACGGGCAGATACGTCGGTGACGGTGCGAGGGAGCGCGGCGATGTGAGCGCGCGGAGCCGTGAGGGAGCGGCCCTGTCCGTCTGTCAGGGGCTCGGGCACACGGCTGGGTGGCAGGCAGGGCTGGTCAGCGTGACAGACCACGCTTCCAGCACCTCATCAGAGCTGCTCTCAAAGTGCTGCCTAAAAACTGTCAGGCAGCACCGCGCCGTAGGAGTTATAAAGACGTTTTCAAAGGACAATAATGAAGTAGCTCTGTGAATTGCTAGGAAGAGCTCCACTCAAGCATGAGGGACTTGGCAGGCGATAAAGCATGGAGACGAAAATATAAAAAGCAGGTGATGAAAATAAACCCCTTCCTTCTACCGAGGAGATCTCGTTCTGAATTTTCGAGGTACCAAGTAGCTGACGTGAGTGGCCCCTGACAGCAGAGGAATCTGTACATGGGGCATGCAGTAACCACAGAAATGTTGGGCTGTGGGACTTGTTTAGGTCACTGGGAGTGCCCATATGGTGCTCTCGGTGGAAACCACTGGATTTTAACATTTCTGTTATCACTTAATACGAAAGGATGAACTCTGGATTGATCTGCACGGGTGCCTCATATTTGTGGGCTACTAAAATTGCCTGTACAAAAAGACCCAGAAGCTTTGTTCTGCTGCAGTTCGAAACCTTCCTCAAACCGCATTTGGAAATATTCCCAGCCTTCCTCATTCCCCTTTCCTCACATTCCCAGTGGGTGAATTCCCTGATCTTCACCTGAGCTACGCCATGGGCAAGTCTGCTCCTCAGTAGGTCTTGTGCCTTGCTCATCCTCACTCTCTGGATCCACTGCATTTTTTGGGATGGTCTGGAAGGAACAGATCCATTGCCCAAAGCAGCTTAGTGCCACTGCAGCCCTGCCATCACCTCGCTGGCACCCTGCAGGTCTGTGCCCAGGGGCAGCACCACCCCTGCCTGCACCATGGCCATGTTCACCTGCCACTGCTGCTCCCTGAAATGCTTTCACTAGCGTGTCACCTCTGATACCACAGCAAAATCCGCAGAGTTTTGGTCCCATGGATCGGCAGCATGCGTTGGATGAAGGAAAAAAAATCATGCTGTGTTGCCCCAGGAATACTCACAGTACAATCAAACAAAAAAAAATTTTAAAAAATTAAAAATAAAGCCCCAAAACTCTATTTTCTCTATTGTCTAGAAAGCCAAATGCAGTGGCTGCAGCCATAAGCCCCTTTTCCCTGCCCTCCCCATAAGGAATGGGCTGGTACAGCTGACACTTCATTAGTCATCCATTAAATACTTTCTGCTATTACAGCTCAAGGTGAGCCAGAGCCAGTGATCTAGAGTTTAGCAGATTAAAAGCACTCTCAGTTCCTGTAACCATTCTGTCCTGCAGTAGCTTAATTTCTCCAGGCTATCATCAACACACAAGCCATTTTTGTTTGTTTCTTCTACTTTCTACATGCACACTTTCGTTTAAGTCTTGCTTTCATTCTATCTGACCATATATTTTTCAGACTAATTTTTTTTTCCTTTTTGCTACATCTACTGAAGGAAAAGAAAAAAAAGCTATGCAGGTGTATAACCAGCATAAAATTGCAACCCATAAATTTTCTGTATGAATGTACTTTATAATGTGCATAACAAAAAAATAGCCCCGTCACGTCCAGCTGCTTTAGGGCTGTAAATGGATCAAAGCATTAAAACACTTACATGAACTAGAATATGTAAGGCTAGCCAAAATATCCAGTGAAAGAAAGCTTTTTCTGATAAATATTAGTTTGATAGAACACTTACAGCAGTTTCAGTTGGGATTATAGGTTGGGGTTTTCTTTCCTACAAGTCTTGTCCAGAAGTGCCTGCCTAACTGCCTCTTCTGATTGAGGTTTTAATCCTCTTGAAATTCATATACTGCTTCTGAAGGTAATTCAGCACCTGAAACTGCTCTGCTCCTTCCCAAGGGAAAACAGGAGTCAGTCATTCGATGACATCTTCCACAAAAGAAAAAAAAAGTTATATTTACTTGCAGCAAAAAGACTGCAAAGTGAACATCTGTGTGTTCATGTGTGTGCACACACACTGTGGACAGAAATATATGCGTATGTATGCAAAATATACAAATGAAAATATCTCATGAATAACTTGAAAGTCAAAACTAAATGTCCCCCCTAAGAGTCTTGGTAGTTGGGGTTTCAGATAGTCTGCTCTCAGGTCCTGAGCACCTCACGTAGTCCTAAAGGGTCTATGCTTTCTGTTTGCTAAAAACTGGGCTTTCAGACATTTTGAATGAAAAAATCGCTGATTGTGTGAGGAAAAACTGCTCCAGAGCTGCCACTCAGTGTATGGACATGCAGAGAGAAGTTAATACACAGGAACAAAAATATCTGAAGCCAGGAATGCTTTCCAAGCACTTCCTTGCCAGCCCATCACCATAGTTTTAACGACATAAAAAACCCCGGAGATTTTGGACATTCGGAAGCATCACCTCAGCTGCGGGATGAGCGCCCTCATAGAGAAGAAACCCAGAGCTGCTCAAGTTCCTGAAAGAGGACTGCAATGACAGACTGACATGCTGATGACCTTTGACTCCTTCCACCCAGGTTTCAGCCCGCTGCAGAAGCCCCCTTCAACCCAGTCTGTCTTTGGAACAGGAGACACAGCCAGAAAACACAAGATCAGTTTGGACCTAAACGGACAAAACAAAGGTGGGGGAAGAGAGCAAAGTGCACTAATCCACCTCACAGAAAGGAAATTAAATGAAGGTAAGGAGCACTTAAGGGACCTGCCCCATCAGCAGAACTTGTCTATGAATGACCTGTGAATTAAATCACACGTTCAATCCCGTAAGCCACAAGCCATTCGCTTATTGAGGCAGCCAGAATTCCTCTTAAGGAGAACGATGGATTTTCTGAACAGAAGCACAACTCAGGCATTTCTATGGATTAGGTTATTTCTGAATACCAGAGCCATGTGGTTATACTCTTCAAAAGCAGAATTTAACTGTTTAGAAAAGCAAAATAAGTTCTCTGAAAAGGTATAGTGTTACTCAGTTCAAAGCAGATACAACTAAAGGATGTTTTAGACATCTAAAGCTCCCCTTGTGATGGGCACTGCTAAGGATTTGCCTTCCTTTTATTTTTCATTAGCGTTTGTGGAGTCTTCATCAAACTGGACGAAGTTGCTAATAGTTAAATTTACTGGATTCTGTGCATTTGAACCCATCCACACATGTTTACTGGATTTTTTTTTTTTGGGGAGGGGGGAACTGAATGTCATAGAATTGAAAAAAATTTGTTGCTATATAAGCAAAACCATCACTTATAGAAAATAACATCATTATTATTTTCTATCTCATACAAACCTTAGTTACATTTACTTTTTTCAGTTTTATCACATAACTCCAAAATTAATAGATAATTCCTTAATGTGGTTTTCATGTGAACTAGTAATTGGAAATAAACTTTACAGCACCATTTAAAAGATAATCCAATTTTAAGCATTAACTCGGCCAATCTATCATATAAATTTTAGATTAATTGATACCAATTTAAGAATTAGTATTTAATTCTGACTTGATGGCCTCCAGGGACATTTCAGAATCTTGCCAGGCTTCATTGATCATATCCTGATATCCTGTATCAGAGAATATAATCAGAATGAGTGTATAAACTTACAACAGCAAAGCTGCTGCATGGCAGGCAAACAGAAATTGTTATAGACAGTTTGTACCAATTAAAAAAGTTCAGCCAGTTAACTAAATACCTGAGGCAATCTTTCAGCCTTCAAAGTTGGAGAAAAGGTCTATTTCAGCACCAAAGAGTAATTATATCCAGCCTGTGACTGGCAGTTGAGTTTACAGAAAGGTTAAGAAAGCCCTATAGGTCAGCATAGCCAAATAACACCGAGGTGCCTGCACTGAGATAGCTTAGGAGAAAACAGTAATTGAGGAGCAGAAATGTCAACACTTAATCATAGTCCTCACCATTTTTACTGGGCTGGAAGAAGACATTTGATGCCCAGCTCCCAAGCAGGCCTTACAAAGGGGTACCAACTGTGTTTGGAAGTGATCTGGATTCCCATTTTCCTGGGGAGTCTGCTTTTCCCAGCCCTCCGACTGCAGCAGTTACACAACGTGCTCGTACAGCACACAGCACAAATTACTGGGTGTGGAAAACTTAGAGTTATTTCTCTGAACCCTCTCAGTTCCTTCAGGCTTTAATAACAGCCAAAAGCATTTCATGAAAGCTCTTAAGAAAACGGTGGACAGCTCAAGAAAAATATGGCTCGAGACCATATGAGTACTACTCATTATTTGAGAACAAACCAATTGCCTTAGACACTGTCCTATCATTGCCCCCTGGTTTTACACTAAAGGAAAAGGCCATGCACCCACATGCTAGCATAAGATTGCAGAAGGCAGAGCTGACCCGTTCAGCAGGTGATAAAACCACGATTCCAGCCCCAGGATATCGTTGGCATCCCATCCAAGAGAAAGCATCAGCTAGAGAAGAAAAGTAGTCACAGAAAATTGGAAAACATCTGCCCAAATGCTGCTCAACAGGTGAATCACAGCAGGAAATATCTCCTTTTCCCACTGATTACTTGTGTGTTCACTGAAGGGGACAAGTCCTGCTAGATAACCCTGCTGTCCCACATAGGGCAAAAGGGGAGGAGTGTGGAGTGGCTTAAAGCACAGTTTATGGCCCAAAGAAACTGAAAAAAACAGCCTCTTTTGGTTCAAACAGCAGCAGTTAATTCAAAAAACCTTCCACATGCTCTCTGCACCAAGATGGCCACAGAATTACAACTTCTTGCTGAGTTTATGGGATATTTTCAGCCTCAAAAAATTCTAAAAAGTCAAAGAAAATACTACCATATAGTTCTGAGAATTTAAGGACCTCTGTAGCACTATCTGGGATAGAGAGCTCAACTGATTTACTGCTCTTAAAGCAGGCAGGGGAGGAGGCACCCTCATGCTAGATGAAGACATTAAGTGAGGAAATTACTGTTATAGGAGTGAATTAATTTTCATTGATCTAATTTCCTGACAGATATACCAGCAGTGAAGAGTTTACTAACTGTGGGTTCCTCCTTTGTCAGGTAACCCCTCGTGTTTTTACTGCAGAAGCAGAAAAATAGAACTAAAGAATGGAGGAAATACTTAACATTTCTCTCAAATCACCAATTAGTGCTCCTCTGGGGTAAAAGCTGTCTCATGCTGCTCAGCCTTTAAAAAAAGATTTGCTAAATACAAGTACAAGGTTGGCATCATAATACAGAAATGCTGCTGGATTAAAATCCTTTGGCAAAATATTGCATTTCTTTCTCTTTTATTTGTTGGCCCGTTTAATATTCTTTTTGGGTAGCACAATGAGTTCTACTTCAATATTTAGCTGCAAAAGCAGACAGTAATTGCAAATGTTAAGACTTCATGATCTTTACCACTTCTTACCTAAGGAAAATTTTTTATCACCATTTTGCTCAAATGACAGAAATAGTTCTTTCCTGGCTTTATATCCAATTGCAAAAAATTGGAGTTTGGGCAGAAATCAGCAGATTTATTTAATAGATATAAAATTCACATGTGATATCTTGACCAAAAATGGGTTGATATTCAATAGCAAACTTCTTCATTGTTATTTTTAACTAGGATCAGGTCTCCAGCTACAGTGTACAGCATAATTTGACCCATAAATAGAAATATTTGAAGCAAAGATTCAGCTCTCCTAACCCATGGCCTTCAAATATAGCAGAAACTCATTGTGCATACTCAAAAGAAAAACATTCCTTCACTGTGGGTTTTATACCCATTGCTGCTGACACATAACATCAGAACAGGGTCTTTTTTTTTTAAATTCCCTGCACTTGGGAGTTAAAAATAAATAAAATGAAATTATCAGATGACTGGTTTATTTATTTATTGCATTTCTAGCTACCCTTTTTTAAAAGAAAAGATTCAAAATCTAACTGCTACACACTCAATATTAAGATATTAAGGTTAATAAAAAGATATCATAGATTCTATTTTATATCTCTTTTATATATTTTTGAATGGCCGTTCTTCTAGTGGAGGCACAAGGCTTGATCTTGGTTGAAAGCTGGGGTCTTGCTGAGCTTTCATTTTTCCAGCCCTCCATAAATTTTTGGTGTGAAATTTTAATTGACTTAATTTCACAGAGTCATAGAATCGTTTAGGTTTGAAAAGGTTTCTGACATCGAGTGCAACCATTAACCCCAGGCTGCCAAGGCCACCACTAAACCATTTCCCTGAGCACCACATCCACAACTCCTTTAAATCCCTCCAGCATGGGGACCCAGCCACTGCTCTGGGCAGCCCACCCCAGGGCTTCTGAAGCTTTCCAGCCAAGATGTTTCTTCTAATAACCAATCCAAACATCCCCTGGAGCGACCTTGAGGCCATTTCCTCGTGTACTATTTGTTAATTTGGAGAAGACACCAAGATACACCTCACCACAATTTTTTTCCAGGTAGCCATAGGATTCTTCTAAGTTTGCTTTGCCTTGCAGAACAACACAAAAGCAGCAGCTTGTTTTGGCATTGTGAGATATGTTAAATGCATCAGTCGAATTTTTTGTTTAAATGAGACGTATGAAATGCATCTATGGAGCCCATTTATCCACGTGCATGCAATACGGTGGTAAGGAAAATTTAGCATCATCACGGCTATATCAAAACTTTTTTAAAAAAATAGCTTGCACAGTGTGTGAGGAACTGATGGAAAAAGCCACATTAACTGAAATGGGAACTCTCATACTCTTTGCATTTCCTCTCCATGAGGCCAAACACTCCTGGTAGACAAATGGGTTATTTCCCTCAGCCTCAGTCATTCCCAAGCCCTGGCACAAGCAGTGTTGTCAGTCATAACTTCCCATTTTTGAGTGCATTCAGACAGGATTTGCTCCCTACTAGTCCATTTCTAATTGTAATAATGGTCAAAATAAAGGTGCAAATCTTTAGCAGCTGTGTCACCCACTGCCTTCTGCTCACAGAAGATGCAAGGACAAGAAATTCCCTGTCTATATTGGCAGTTCTGCTGCTGCCAGTGAAACTTGGATCACTGGGAAGCTTCAGAAAAGAAAGGAGAGGGTATTCCAGTGAGGAAAAATTCGTGCCTCACATAAATAATACCTGAGCTTTGTAAAATTTGAGAAATATCTGGAGAATTAAGGTTATTTACAAAACAGAGCAGGGCACAAAAGGACTTTTGAGGCTCTGGTTACTAACTCTGGTTACAGTTCACATCTGCATGCTCACAGGTCAGCTGAAGGGAGCTCTTCACCACAAATACAAATATAACAGATTCAGCACTGGAATGGATTCAAATACATGACCACCATGGCAGTTCCCTATCCATAAAGAATAAACCATTCTTTTCTAATTTATACATTTAATACAATGATTAAAAGTTCATCTCTCTTCCCCACAGCACACAGATCTGACAATAATTTATTCATGCTATTTTGAATAGCAGTGTGCAAGACATTTTAAATACTGTTAGATCACTTTCTATTCCCAGTATTAGATGAACTTATGATAATTATGGTGCCCCCTTCCTAGCTGTGACATTTAAAACAGAATCAGGACCTCTTTGTGAGCCAGCAGGTCCAAGTCAGCCAACCACAGAACAAGAGTGAATCTCAAAGCACAGCTCCCTTCCCATTAACTCCTAATCACTGCAAATATCAAATTGTGGCACATGGTGACAAACAGAGGCTTTCATTTCAGTACACCCTTATACCAAGAAATCCAGATAGTGTGGAATGGTATTTGGGAAAATTACATTTTGCAAAGCTCTATTCCTCGATAAGAAAGAAATTGTGAGTTATGGACTCCATAACACATTGTCTCCACATATCAAATCATTTCTGGGATACAAACATCATGAGGCTCATGGCAACTGCAACAGGAAAGCTCGAAACCAATGGCCTGGTCAGATTTAGAGGGAAAAGAAAAGGGTGTTTGGGGAGCTGAAGGAGTTGGTTATTTACTTTTAATGTAAGTAGGATGGGTAAAGAGCTATCTCAGTGCTTTTCTTTGTTTTTACTTCAAGGCAATGCTTGAAGTGACTCATACAAAACATGTGGGGTTTGTTCATTAATGGGGTTATATTTGCAATTCAGTCATTGACATTCCATAAGAATTTGAAAAATAGATCAAACTTTTCCATGACCAAGCATTTTATATGTGGGGACCTGCTGAAACGCCTCACATTTTCTTCTATATTATTCTAAAACTGAAAGTTTTCCCTCACAAATACTTCTGAAAGCACCTTGCTGTCTGGAAAAATAATTAATGGAAACCCAAGTCTCAAGAAAGCATGGAAAGATGTTCACAGAGTTCAGCACTGGAAAATCTTCCCAAGGCTGCTCCACATTTTCACCTCTCTAACAACAGCAAACGAAGAATATTTGACAGGTCAGAAGGAAATCAGGAGTGTTGGATTATCACCTACTCACACATCACATTGCACAGCAAGAAAACAAGTTAGGGGTGGTATACAAAGACTCCTGTGAGCACAACCATCAACTCGAAAAATGGCTTCATTCAGCATTAACTGGGACTCCATCCTTGCACCAGAAAATACTCATATACGTGAAAAATGTCTCATTTCAGTTTCCTAGGAACCCTTCGTAACAAATTGGCTAAAATGGCCACATCTATCTTTACTATGAGATACATGTGGAGATTATTGTACTGCTTTAACTCATCTTAAAACATGGAAAGCAGAAAAAAAGAGTAAAAATAATAGGCATGCCACATAGCAGATTAACTTGGATATTAACTGCAGACCAGTGAGAAGAGAATGAGTAATTATATTTAACTCATAGGTGATAGCTCTGCTCTCCAGCTCTCCACTGCCCTCAATCAAGAGCAATTCTGTTCAAGTTAGTCAAATGGACTGAGTCAAAATTGGTGTGAGTTCAATATTCACAAGAACTAATGGAACCTAGTGGAGAGTTTTCTTACAGTCTTTTTTTTACCAAGGAAGAACGACATAGGGGGAGAGGTTTGCTGCAAGCATTTCAAACTTGGCTCAAGTTCAGCCCTTCTTTGCCCATAAAACACCAATAAGAAAACTGATGTCTCAAAGTACCACCATTTTTTCAGTGTTGTCTTGGGGTCCTCGCTGAAATTTTTTAATTTTTTGATGGGGGTAAACGGTTGTGCAGTTATTTTTAATAGAAACTCCAGAATTCCACAACATTTTAGAATGAAAAACAAAATTAGGAAAATGTTGTCTAGCCTGAGGATTTGAATACAGTAATTGATTAAGCTTTTATTTCTTAGTATTGTCTTTAAGATTTATTTCACTTCTCATTATCCTGATCTGATTTCATTAGTAGTAAATTCAATTAATATCCCCAGGCTGAGTCTGTTTTGCCTGCAATGGTGTTTGCTGAGTGATTTCTCTGTCCTTAAACCACGAACCATTTGTTATATTTTCTCTCCCTTCTCTAGCTGAAGAGGGGAGCGAGTGTGTTAATTCCCTTTTTTGTTTGCTCCTTTTTTTTCGGAGGGGGTGTCTCTTTGATTTGTTTCTTGTGGTTTTTTTTAAGTGAATAGCTTGCCTCAACAGACACCTGAATTTGAAACCCCTACATGAGCATACGTTTACTCCTCAAAATCCTGACACCTGCTAACAAATTTTCAGGATGGCATTTTCTGAGAAGACTTTCGCATGTTAAAGCCAGCCCTTGAAGAACCTGAATTTTTATATAGGCTAGAAAGTTGTGTTTGCTTTTGAAGTAAAATTCATTTTGGGAAAATACATTTGCACTCATCACAGAGGTATCACACAAATTTTACCCTTTGCCTAAGAGCATTACGAGCTCCACTGTCCACCTTCTCTGCATGGAACTGTATTTTAGTGTACAAATTACAATGATATTTAAAACACTAACATTTATGCTAAATATTTGTATAATCTCATGCAAAATTATATACTGATATAGACAATTAAAAGCCAATTAAAATGTTTCAGTTTTGTCTTTTAAAACACTTGAAAACACAGATGAAATCACACTCTGCCTGAAATCATCAAGCAACCATATAGAAAAGTCCTTCCCAAGGTGTTGTGTGGTGATCACTCCATGATCACTGCACACCTTTCTGAGGAAGCTCACTTTTCACATCACAAGCCTGCTTTGAAAGGAGACACACATCTAAAAGCTGAATTTGCTCTGGAAAACCAACAACCAAACCACAAAAAGGTCTCCCCCACAAAAAAAACCACCCAAAACCAAACCTTACATTAATCTCAATGTGAAGAAGAGAGAGATACACACGTTAGCATGGAAATGTTGTTTGTTTAAGCAGTCCTGGGGATATTCACATGCTTACAATCATGTTCATTAAAGTGGTTTGACAAACCAGGCAGTGCTTCCAGCATGGGAAGTGTGATATGATTGTGCTTATATAGACAATTGGTGACATGTACAGAAATTCCTCATGGCTGCTAGACAGAGCCCTGTTTCCCTTGCAGTGGTGTCTCAGGAAAATCCAGATTAACAGAGTAAGCTGGCATTTATCCTCACAGAGCTGTTATTAAATCCTGGTTTGCATCTCTTGCCCTCACAGAGTGGGATCAAACTTTTTTTAACTTTCCAGGGAATTATCATCCCATATTTTGTGAAAGATAATAAATCTTGGGCAGACACAGAGGCACACACACCTTCTTTGCAGTGCACATACAGTTATTTTCACATTCATATACATGATATCCAAAACCAAAAAAAAATCAAAAGGCCTGTTCCTGGCTTCTCCAGAAAGGAAAACACGGCACTCTCAACAACACAATTCCCCACATGGGAATTTCTTTACTGGGCTCATACTTCCAAGGCAATGGTGCCTGTGCTAAGGTATATTCTTCAAAACTAGGAGGCAACGCTGGGAAAAGAAGGCAGAGAATAAAAGTGTTTGTCTATTGAACTATTCCTTCATTCTTTCTGGTGTTCACAAGTCATAAAAGCAATCATAACATTTGACCAAAACTTTCTCAACATACAGGTATCCAAAAATTGATTTTAAAAAGTGTTTTATTGCTGTGTTTTATTGGCATTTTAAACAGGAAGAGAAGTGGAAATTTTTCCTCCTGTAATAGCAATAGGAGATTTTACTTGTTAATAAGAAACATTATCTTACCAGGGAGCTGAGTCTTCTCATTTTCATTTATATAAGAGATTGATTAACACTTAGCTAATTGCCACATGCAAATAAGGATTAGCTGAATTTGTTTTTCTTTACAGCTCAACGACTATAATTTGGATACTTATTTAGATTAAAATCTGTTATTTTTTGAAGGTAATTATCTGCCTGTTGTCAAAAATAACACAGTAAAATATATTACTAACTGTATTTTACATGTGTTTCAGAAAATAGTTAATTAACTTCACTAAAAAAGTAAGAACAAAAAAGGCAAACTTCCCTTCACAGTATTGGAACCAGGTCTTCTAATGAGAGAATAAAGACACATTTTTGTCTAATGAAGTGAGGTCA
Source organism: Oreocharis arfaki (assembly GCA_013398015.1). Classification (NCBI taxonomy): domain Eukaryota; kingdom Metazoa; phylum Chordata; class Aves; order Passeriformes; family Paramythiidae; genus Oreocharis; species Oreocharis arfaki. The sequence continues at coordinate 187,051 of VZRR01008458.1, read as the reverse complement.
AATAAGTAGAGGATAATGTGAGATGCAGTCACATCTCAAACCATGAAGATTTCCAGCAGAAAACATCTGCAGTATAACTAGAAATAGGTGAGAAGGCAGATTGTCTTTTGAAACCCCACTCTAAATGAAAGATAATTTTTCCAGTGTTGATTTATAAGGAAGAAATCTCCAGGGCGTTTGGCCTCCCACCCACCTGCCCTTTCTCATTATTCATGGCAAGGCCTGTTCTAGAGAACAGCTTGGGATTCTCTGTGTGGCTGGATGGGTCAGGGCAGCTGTTTTCAAGGCATTTTTTGTGGCTTGAAGTTCTTTTTTGGATGCTTTGGGCTGAGTGAGAACAGGTGGTCAGATGCGGGTGTTTGGCAAAGCAGCAGTAGGAGAGCAGAGACCTCACAGCAGCAACTGTGGGTGGCTCAGCTCCTTTTATGGCTTAGGAAACAATGCAGCCTGACACAGAAATTGCTCCAAAAAAACCCTTTCTCTTTGCTCTCTTCCTGCTCTGTGACTGGAGGAGATCATATGGATGTAAATAATTAGTTTTAGTACTGATTATCTCACATAACCAAAGCAGCTAAATCATGTACATGACACTACAAAGATTTGAACCTCTATTATCATCTTCCAAGGCTTATCTTATCATATGTACTAAAATATTTTGGTAGAGCTTCTCATGAAGCACCAAGCAATAGACCAAAGCCAACTCCACCCAAGAGCTTACAAGATAATATTTAGAATTCAGAACAAGCACAGTAAAGCTTCAGTGACCCATAGGGCAGCAGCTGGAACTGTGAAATGCAGCCTCTGGTATAGGATTTGAATGTTTCTGTGAGGTGTAGTCACTGTCTCTCCAGTTTTTCCTGCAGCAAATTCCGTGTACTGCAGCCCCAAAATTTATTAAGGTGTTTGAGTTTATCCACCAGACAGTGAGTGGTGACCGTAATGAAATAATTATGGAACTTGACTCGGCTTATTTCCTTCACACTTAATTCAACCCTCCACTCCCTCCTCAAATCCTAGAAAGTAGTATATCCTCTCAAATAAATCTCCACAGACTGCCTCTTTGGCCAGCAGGATTCAGGTTCCAGAGAGCTGCCATGGGCACGCTGGCTGTCACAAACACAGCTGCTAAAATTGCCTTCTCCACTTAGTGCTCACACAACCTGCATATCACCCAACAGACCCTTCTCCACACAAAGCAGGAACACTTCAATCTGCCCCTGAAGGCAGGGAGTCATTCCTCACCCTCTGCTTCAAAGTGGAAGCTCCTCAGAAAACCAAGAGGGAAAAGGCACTCTAGGAATGCTCTCTGGGTGTTTGCCCACTTTCTTTGCTCTGTATCATATCTGGCTAGCTTGGTTATCTTTCTCTTTAGTAGACAAGGGAAAGAATTGGATTATCATGTCCCACTTCATGGGAAACTGTTGGGTAGTTGCTGTCATCCAGAGCTAGCTGGGGAGTCTCTCTCCTCTTTCTTTCCTTCTGAAGGCCCGGGAGGAATGGCAGCAGGTTGTCCCCTTTCTGGTTGCACTCTGGATACCAGGAATGCGTGCACAGAAGGTCTGAGGTGTATCAGGGAGGAATCAGCCTGGCTGTAGCCACACAGACCTTATTGATCACTTTCTCTGCAGTCCATGCAGAGTCTCTGCTGCATACACCCTGCATTTAGTGCACAAACTACAGATATTCCATTAGGATGCTCCAGGTATCTTTGCAACACGCTGCTAAAAATCAGGCTTAAGCAAGACAGCACCAAGAGAACCAGCTTGAAGTTCCTCTCACGTCCAAGCACATCACTGACATCTTGCAATCTAACTGAAATTTTGTACTTCCTGAAACTGCTTCTGTCTTTCCTCCAGAGCCTGGCATAATCACTCCCTACAATGCTACTACCACAGTCTAAAGGAACTGTGAAAATATCTCAAGATGAAGGTGTTGTCTACAAACAGTAAAATATTAAAACTGCGGGGCACATGCTCTAGAGCAGAGAGCTTCCCACTCAACCTCTGCACAGAGCCAGCAACTGCCCAAATTAAATTTAAAAATTTCTAAGTTACTAGTGTACAGGGCAGATCAGAATCAAGCAAGCTGCGCAGCAAACAACTTGAAAAGGTTGCCAGGAATGCAGGAAAAATATGCACGTTCTCCTTAAAGTCTAAAATAATTTAGAAGCTTTAACTAAAATGTCAGCGTGTGTCGAGAAATATTAACTTACATAATACTGCACCATTTTGCTTGCCAGATGATATTACAGAAACTTGGCATTCTAACTGCTCCATGCTTTTCTAAGTGTTCTTACATGACTACAATAACTCAGCATGATTGAAACAGCACTAAATTTTCCCCTGTTTAATTTTCACTTTCCATTTTATTCCACGACTGCTATGAGCACAGTTACATTTGGTTACGATACCAAAACTATAATGACTTAGATTAAGGATGCTTGTTTTCAAATACCCAGGCTAAACTGGTCTTTAAGGAGTTGAACACTTCAGCACCCATTTAATCAAATGGCTCATAATTCTACACCACTAACTTCTATACACATAATCTTGTATAAACCTTTGCATCCCTCTATGCCTTGAAAAATAAACATTGACTCAAGCACCTTTTGAGGGTCTGAGCCCACAAGGAGCTCACTTTGACAAACACCTATTAGCGCATCTAAGTTTTCAAAGGAGCCAGCCCCGAGACCCTACAACATTTTTGGTGATTACTGCAAGAATATGAAGATGGATTAGCATCCTTGCCTTCAGAATAAATACAAGCCTGAGCCATCTGGACCTTAAAACCTGGCACAGAGTGGACAGAATTATATTTAGATTTAGGAAAGATGTTCTATAACACTAAGAATTTGTGACCTAGCTTTGATCTAGGCTACTAGAACATAACAAAGATTTTTTTTTTTTAAATTTTCTTTTCCAAACACCACACAGAGGTGCCTGCAGTTTTATACCAGACAGTAAGAATGCCATACTGAATTACCCCACCCATTTGCCAACACCCACTGCATTTTTAATTGCACTTCATATGTTCCTTTCCATGCCAGCTTTGAAATCTTTCCCTGTCTCTGAGACGAGATGAGTGGGAACTGGCAGAGCAGCAATGAGGACTAAAAGAAAGCTCTGTCCTAGGAGGCAGAGCTGGATTACCATAAATATCTGTGGTACAGACACCAAACTCCTGGTGGTTTACCAGGATGATCACTTGATACATCATGCTCTTTAAACTCATTCATAATTTATGTCTGTTTTTCTGGGATCCTGAATCCTATGCCTGCATTTTAGCTCTCATTAACTACTATATATTAAATTAATACATGGGGAGTTAAATAACTTGCTGGAAAACCCTTAGGGCCACTAACCAGATACCGAGGTTTGTAACCTTTCCTAAGCCACTGGGAATAGAATACTAAATAACATTTTTATTATCTCTTGGTTGCTAGATATTTATTCAGCTTTAAAACAGTGACATTCTAAAGGGTGATAGCAAGCTGAAAAAGCCCAGCCAGAGCCAGCTGCATTCAGTCCACATTTCAAAAATATACAGACCTAAATTCAATTTATGTTTTAAAAATATTTTTAATCTTCCTTCCAAAATGTATCACATAATTAGATATTATATATTTGGGGCTTTTTAATAGGAAATACAGTGAATTGATAACCTGACACAGAGACCAATATATCGTTATCTGAACGTTGCTTTCAGGCTACCAACAAACAAGAACAGACTGGCGATTAAGAAGGCAGAATTTCTTGCTGGCAGCATTTTATTTGCTGGTAGAGGCAAGGACAAGAAATCAGAGTGGACAATTCCAGAAATGGGGGTAGGTAGGGCTATGCAGGCTGCTCCAAACCTCTGGAAGCATCCTACATCCAGGATTTAATTTTACCAGGCAGTGCATGGGACTTGGGTTGGAATGAGGTGATCTCTAAGCTCCCTTCCACCCCAAGCCATTATCAAATAAATAACTATTAACCAGAAAAAGCCTAAAAAAACAGATCTTTTCTTCACCCTGGTTTTTCCCCCACTTAAAAAAAGCACATTTGTACAGTCCTGTAGCTTCTCAACTCAAAACTGAAAGGTTTTTGTGCCAATATGCTCAAATATCAAATATCACACCTGGCTTTTTGCTACATGCACCAGTCAGAGTGGTTTAATTCACCAGCCTAGGTGTGAGCACAGTCAAAACATGACTCACCCACACTGGTTAATCCCAGGGATTCAAATCCCATCCCATAAACATTCTTGACATCAGCTGGAAAGAGAGATAACTCTCATGTGCACAAGCAGCACATCTTCACCACTATGAGCTCCCATTTTAAAGATTTCACAGAATCACCCAGAGGGAAAACATCAACAGATGTGAACAACCTCAGGAAAAAAAACACTCCCCTCAAATGGGGCATTTTTAGTCATGTACTGACCAGGTAAGCAGATCACACACTACTGGAACCTCTTCTTAAAAACGTGAGCAGGTTTTACAACCATATTTGTTTCATATTTGTTTGGGATGAAGATACCTGTGCCAAATTTCAGTTCAGAAAAAGCTTCCAAAGCTGAGATATCATCTAGGTAGGAACAACGGAAGGAAAAAAACCCACCCTGCACACTTATAAAAATCGAAACTTGAATTTAAAACACACACACACTCACAGAAAAAAACCCCAAATAAGCATAAAAATTAACCTCAAACACCCAAAAAACCACCTCAAACCAAGGGGGGAAAAAAATAAAGGCACAACATGGTCACACAAAGATTTAATGTGTCCCATAACCAGACACCACACAAGTCCAGAGCAGAAACTGAAGATGCCAGGATACAGTCTTTTCCTTGTGAGTTCTGAATACAAAAGTCAAGCTGAATTCTCTTCACAGGAAATCCTGTGTTGAAATAATATCAGCCCTGTGTACTTTTTAGTGCTAATGTACAAGAAAAAGTAACATTTTTACAACCAGAACCACTATAAGGAAAGCCTGGGAGGGAACCCACAAAAAATAGCCGCCCATAACATAATTTTGGTTTGTCTCCTAAGTAAAAGTCACACAGAAATAAGGAAAATCCAAGCAGCTTTCTAGAACACAACCACAGGAAAGGGGAGGCACGAATAAAACACTTTTGCAAGGAAAAAAAGAATCCCGGGGGAAAAAACCAGACAAATTTTATATTCATGATTTTGAGAAGAAGTCAGAGCTACATCCCTTCGTGCAGGGATCAGTAAGAAGAACAAAGTGTGACAATGCAACACCAGCAAACTGCTCTTTCAGATGTGAAGGGAAGAAGAATTTGTATCTTGGCACACTTGGCAGGCAGCTCTGGATCCGTGGTGCTGAGGGAGGAGACTCAACTTGGAGACCTCCTGCCTTGATTTTTGTCATGTTTCCACACAGCTCACCACATGGACGTGCTGCTGGTGCTCCTGCTGCTTTTACTCTGAGTGTCAGTGAGACCCTTCCACCCTGCCCTACTCATGGCTATTCCTCCACACACAGAATGTTTCTTGACCAGGGGATGCAGATATCTACACATTAATGGTGTCTCACATGCAGCACCAAGCACATTCCCTTCAAAAAATCATCTAATATTGATTTTCATATTCTGCAATTCACCCTCCACAGTGTTGTCAAACCCAAATGCTAACAAAGCATCAGGTAGACTCACTGAAATCCTGTGCTCAACTGAAAATACAATTTCTTTTCATTATAATTTCTCTTGGTTGTGTTGTTCCAGTGAAGAGTCTGAAAAAAATCAACTAGAACAGTGCTAGAAACCTGGATTAAGGATAAACAGAAATGTAAGAGACTCCTGCAGCTCCTGAACTCCAAACCCAGAACTGCTGAACCAGACTTCTGCGTGGTTACATGTGGTCAGGATTTATTTCAATTTCCAATTTGATTCTGCTTCATTTTTTACATTTCATCTTAATGTAAACATTCTCCTGGAAAGAGTGAAAACTCCAGCTACAGCCCAGGAGGATGCACGTGTGAGGCTGAGACAGCTGCAAAGCTGAGCAAATGCTGCTTCTGAGAGCTGAAGAGATGCTTGTGCAGTGCACAGGAGCAGCAGCTTGCTGAACCTGCATCCTTACAAGCCATGACACATTTTCCTGTGCCAGTAGATTTACACAAGACATGTGCGTGGCTGTAAACAGTTAATAGATCGTGTCCCTTTTATAAAGCTCGTCTGACAATAATAAACAAAAACATGCAAACACTGCACGTGAGAAAATGCCTGAAGATGGTCCAATCTACATTAAAGACAGATGTTCTGACCCTGAGCATATCTCCTTCCTAAGGAGCACTTTTTTGGTTTGTTCTGTCAGGCATACCTGTACATTTCACGCAAAGTAAAAAAATTAATTAAAAAAAAAAATCTGGTATTCTCTCTTATTTCTTGTGCATGAAACAGGAGGTGACTCTAAGGAGATAACAGATTTCAGCTCTAGTTGGATGCTTCAAAGTTGTTTTGAGTGTAAAGACAATGACAACACTGCCACAAAGACAAATTTTATGTGCTCATTTCAATGGGGGATTTTATTCTACTTATTTGTATTACCCATTTCTTTCACTCAAATAAGGAGTTTGATTAGTAAAGACATTCAAACTCAAACATTTAGTTGGAGACATATTTGGGGAGCTGGAGGGCAGGAAGTAGGTAATTGGTTTTGCAAGACCCTTATTTACATTTTAGCCAAATAACAGGTTTGGATGGGGTTTTTTTGGTCCAGTATTGTCATTTCCCATCATCCCTGCCAGGACACCACACAGAGGGGAGGGAGCATTGGTGTGTTCTCATGAAAGGCAGCTTGTGGGAGGCACTGAAACCAGGAATGGGGCATACGTTGGATGCTCTCCCTTCCCCTCCCCTGGCAGAGATCTGCCCTTACAAAAAGAGCTGGAGCAGAGTGAAACGAGCAGCTGCTCCTGGTGGCATCGTTCCCAGGTGGGAGCTCCTTCTCCTGCCCCTCTGCTCCTTTCCCTTCCTCACAGCCTTTCACCCAGCCTGGATCCTGGGTGACCTGCTGCTGGAGCCCCCTCCTCTGTCCCTCTCGCTAGGAAGAGGGATTTCCTACAAAACTTCCCCTCACATTTTAAGTCTCTGACTGCAACTCCTCTCCTTCCCCCTTCCCACTCACAGCACTCTGGAGCTGTAAGTGGAATGTGCCCTCAAAACAGCAAAACCAGTCTCTGTTCTCTATCTCCCCCTCAAAAAAAGGCCAGATAATTAATACTATAATAAATGTGTTTTCAAGCTACACAGCAAAAAACGTGTCACACCCCTCTGTGCACAGAAAATACACTTCGGGCTCCAGCAAAGCCAAAGGTCAGATATATGTGGTCTGAAATTTTCTTTTCAGAGGGAAAAATAGAAAGGTTTTCATCCCCCTGAGTGCACAGCACAGCTCATGCCCCTGGGAGGCAGCCCCAAGGAAATGCATGGTCCCACAGAGAGATCCAGTGAATCCTATGGGAATCAATCCTATTTTGCCCCCATTTTAAGTAAGCTGACTGCATAGGAATTCAGCTCTGTTATGCCAGGTATCCTTCATGCATGGTAATTTTAATTCCTGCATGGATTACCAGAAAAAGTTTTCTCAAAAGTTATTTTTCCTTACAGAAGGATGAAGAATGTCATAAAAATTTCAACTTTCTCTCCTTAAAACGGGTTAGCAGAAATTAATGTTATCAGGGTATGTTTTGTGATTAAGTCTCAAACATCATTTCAGATAAAAGGAGTTTATCACTTCACACTTTAATAACAGCTGAGAGCACCAGCCTAAAGCTAAAAAAGTCGTCATCATGCCAACAAGAAAATGATCCAGAACCATCTTAGACAAATATCTTAATAAGGAAAGTGAAACTTTTGCCCTCTTGCTTCAGAAACTGAGATACACTAAATTACTCAGATCCTCATTAAAGATTTACTCAGGAGGAAGGAGGGAAAGAAGAGAACCAAGGCAAAAAGTTGCAGCAGTTTTTCAGAGAAACTTCCAGCAGCAGATTAAAGCCTGAGGACCATCAGCCTTCTCCCCCACCTATAACACAGAGGTGCTGGTTCTGGGCTCTGGCTTGGATTTCCCAGCTGACAAAAGACCACACACGGTTCCACAGGCATTGTCAGGAGTTCACCTGAACACTTCTGGTAGAGGACAAGCTCTCAATATCTTGACCTAAACTAGGAGCAAGTCTTAAATTTGCTGTAAATATGCACAACAAATTTAGACATGCTAAGTACTTTAAAAGCTCAGAAAGGGGGGGAAACAGGTAAATTAAAATAAAACACGGGGGGGAAAAAAGTCTGAAATCTGCAGATGATGGTTGTTTGAAGTGCAAGAACATCAGAAAACTGTGGTAGCACAACAGAGTCTGCTTGGCCAGGAGCCTGTCGGCAGAGCGGAAGCAAAAATATTTCAGCTCTTGCATTGCTCCTGGTAAACTTGTTTCCCTGAGCAGAAATGCTGCTCATTCCAGCTGTGTAATCCCTCCCCCTAAGAACATCCCTTCAGCCCATTTCCAGCTTTTTTGAATGAACCAGCTTTACAGGCTACATAGAAAGTGTTCCTAATGCCACTCATGTTCGAGTCCTTTCTTGCTTTTTAAGTCCCTGCTGAAGCCCTGCGTCTCATTTTGCATCGGCCGAGGAGAAATCCATATGAAATATATGCAGTTACATAAATTGTGGTCAAAAACATCCCGACATGGAGATCTATGAGGCTGTGGGATATTCTCCCAAAGGAAGTGGAGGAGACTCCAACGAGTGAGACCCTTAAAACATGTCCTAGCAGGAGAATGGCAGACATTAACTCTGCAGTAACTAAAGGAATATTGCTTAGAGTAGCTACTCCCAGAATTTCGAGTTTGTCATGGTTACTCTCCATAGAAAGGCCAATTAAACACTGTAAAATCCAACAAAAGACCATATAAATCTATTTGCATGGTTTCCTCAATCTTTAATAGGTTTTTGCAGCACAGGAACCAGATGTACTTTTATTGAACTGGGACCTTAAATATGGTGTAATCCATATGGCCAAAATAACTAGGTAATAACAGTGCATTTACTAGGGGACCATAATAATTATAGGATATTTCTCTTTATGTCGTATAAGCAAAAGTTAACCACAAATGTAATTTATAAACTATTATTTTCATACATGAAATAAGCTACAGGGTAAGTGGCAGTGGGACTGCACTAAAAAAGACATTTCAGGAAGAAAAGGCATTGAGTATGACCATAGCTGGATCCTGTTTGTCTCCCAACTGAACAATAAGGAAGAGACCCCCCTCCAAGCACAGATCCCCTTCCCATCCAGAGGGAGGGAAAGAAATCCTCACCTCCCCAAGGCTGGAGCTACAGGAACCACCGCTGGAGATCTGCAGCCCAAGTGCTTCCAGGTTTCAGCTCAAGGGCTGGGAACTCCCGAGCACATCCAGGAGAGCCACACACAGAGCTGCAGCCCTGGGCTGTTTAACAGAGTCCTCAAACCTTCTCCTCGTTCTCACATCGTCAGTGCAGGCTGGAGCCCTTCGGGCAGTTGGTGCTTGGCCTTTCATTCCTTCACGTATTTAATAAAAAGTATTCCCAGCCACGCCAGCCTTGCTCCTCCCCAGGCTCTGTCCCTTGCAGCTGCCCTAAATAGATGTTTCCAGAAAAAGGAAAAAAATCCCAACCCTGCCTGCCATCCACTGCTGTTTATTATTTGTTGTGCAAAGGGCTGGTTGGGTAAATACCACCCATGATTTTTTTGATTGCTCCAGCAAACATGACCCTTCAAGAAAACTGTTCTAATCCAAAGTTTCTAATCCAAAAGTAACAGAACAACGTTTAAGCCTAATTGCAGCATTCCATTAATTTGATGCAGGCCAGAGCAGATTATAAGAGCAGTTTTTAGTAAAAAGTAACATTTTTACTAAAGTTTTACCCTGGAGTAAGGGTCCTAAGTGCTGGGACAGAGTTTCAGCATTTCTAAATTTAACCTCTTGCCTCATGGGATAACCATACACTCAGCATGGATTGTCCCATGCTTCCCAGGATCCCCGCCAGTTCATCAAGGTTTTCTGCTTGCTTTTCAAATTATCACTAAATTCTTTCAGTGTTGGGGTTGTTTTGTTGCTTTGGGGGCTTTTGATTTTTTACTTTTCATGAACTTCTGGCAGCAGGGTATGTGCATGTCTAGCATCAGATTTATGTCTTCAAGTTCTATTCAGTAAAGTACGCCTGAAAAACCATTTGACAGCTTTCAATGAATTCAGATTGAAATAATAAAAACAACAATTTAAGTTTCTCATCTGCACATGAAACAAGATTTTGGAAACATCTCAGGCTTGTTCTCCCAAGAGTCCGAGTGGCCAAATTAGCCAAACAGTAAGACAAGCCCCTAATTCCCTGTGAGGGTTTTATCTATGCAACAATTGTGTTAAACCGTTTTTTGATGCTTCCAGACTTAGTGATAGCTTAAAATGTTTTACTCCTTTCAGGGAGCAGGATTGACAGGAAACAAAGATTTTTGCATTGTAGAGGGGAGAATAAGAGGGAACATTTTTTGTTATTTCCCTTTAGTTTCCTTAACTCAAATTCCTGAATGAAGGATTATAAAAATGCTTTGCAACACTAACAACGTCTCAGCTGATCAACTTCTAACAAATCTCTTCCAGTGCATTAGAGTTATTTCTTTCTGAAAACCTCACTTTAAAGCATATTTAGTTCTCATAAAGGGGGGTAAATTGTGTGAACTCCTCAATTTAACCCCAGAGCAGAGGGATGGCATGAAGACCAGCACAAAAACCTTGTGGTAGAGTGTGTGGCAAAGCTGAGAGCCCAAGCAGAGCCTCACTGTGCTCCACCATAATTTCTAAGACACAGCTCCACACCCACCACACAGGAGCTGTGCTGGCTCCCAACCAGTCCATCAGCAACAACTCCATCACCTCAACTGTTCAGGCTGAAGTTGTCTGACTTCAGTCAGAGCAAGTGGCTGCAGGTGAAAGGCTCTGCACTCCATCACCCATCACACAGCACCTGCTGCTGCCAGCACCCAGATATTCATTGTGCAGCATGCCAAACAAGAGCCTGCTTCTCTGTCACCATTCAAAATCAATTCTGCAAAGAGCAAACAGACTTCATAAAGAATAGCTAATAATTAATTACACTCCAATGGTCTTCCAGCCAGCTCCCATACATCATCATGGGCTGTTGGATGCTTTTAATCAAAGTGCTTCATTATCATATTGCAATGTATCACTTTTATTTTTTTTTTAAATAAAGGATGACATTTTTATAGCAGTAACCTTAAACTTTCCAGCCACACATCTTACTAGCAAAGAAATGCCAAGAACTACAGATATTACAGCAAACTATTTTTTCCCTTTAGTAAATGAAGTGGGATCCACACACTTTGGGGGTGTGGGGGGGAGGAAACAATGGGTACCGTATCATTCCAACACAACAGCTGTGTATGGAAACAGCTTTTAAATAATTTTCCTCCTGCCCCCATCCAGCCAGATTAGGTCCCTGTCCTATCAGCAGAGGGTGGTGCTGCTGAAGTGCCCTGGTGCAATGCTACAAACCAAATGCCATTCTCCACATTCACCGATCTCATTCAAACCTGGACAAAAATAGTCAAGGTTTTCACATTCCTGCAAAGTGCTTTCCTGAGGGGGCACAACATGGGGAAGAAGACAGGAAACACAAGTTGAAAATTTGGGTCATGAGACAGCCACCAGTCAGGAGGAAAGAATCCTGCCTGCTCACCTGTGCCATTTATTTCAGTATCTTTTTCTGTCAAATAACACAGAGTCCTTCCCCCACATCTTCAATATGTTCCCAACTACTCTCTGAAATGCACAATAAACACTGTTTGAATAGAGTCCCCCCTAAACCACTCCCATTTCACCCTTCCCTCTCTCCAAAGATGTCTCTTATCAACAGGAGGCCTAAAAAAATCTATCATACAATCATTTGTGTTGGAAGACACCTCCAAGATCCTTGCCTGGACACACTCCAGCCCCTCAGTGCCTTTCTTCCTGTGAGGGGCCCAGAACTGGACACAGCACTCGAGGTGTGGCCTCACCAGTGTCCAGTGCAGGTGACAATCACAGCCCTGGTTCTGCTGGCCACACCATTCCTGATCCAAGCCAGGATTCCATTGGCCTTCCTGGCCACCAGCAACCCCAGGTCCTTTTCCTCTGGGCAAGTTTCCATAAAAGTCTTTATAATGAAGTGGGGATTTTTCACATTTATTTCTCCCCTGCTGTTAATCTACGGGTATTTAGTACATATTTTTTGTGGGAATTATACACGTTACAGAAACTTCATTTATTTTGAAACATAGCAATAATCTGCTAACACTCTCATGGAAAATTAATCACCCACAAGCAAATACCTCTAGCCTCTCTGTTCAGAAGTCAAGGGTAAACAGCACACAAAATTCATATTCCAAGACCACATGGCCGGTTTCATGTTCATCACACACTTCCCAATCTGTTTGGGCTCCTAATGACAGAAATTTCTCACATGAAAAATTACGTGGAATACAGCTTTAAAGATCCCAAACACTGTGGAAAGTAAAATAGTCTCTGGCTAGACAGATACGATTTATTAAAACAAAGAAAGTGAAACAGAAATCATTCAACTGCTGTGCCACAGGACCTCCCCCATTTCTTTTTCATGGAGACAGAAGGCAAATACCATTTTCCTACACAGAACCACCACATGGGTTAAAAACTATGCTCTGAAGGCCAGTTTTTACCAAAGTGATGCATGGCTTCAAACCTTTTTCTGGAGCACATGGCCTTTGTAGCCTGGTCAGCAACCGCTCCTGCAACGATGGGTGCTCAGAGCTCCCAAGGAGCAGAAAATTGAAATATTGTCTCCATCAGTTCCCATAATCTCATATATGTTAGACAAAATCAAGGAGAAACCCCTCCACCAAATAGTTGCATGGAAATTCCTTCACCAAGCAATGCCTCACAAGTAAAACCAAGCAGTCCTCAGCTCCAAAGTACTGTAAATAGTGTAAGATGTCTTTCCACTCTCACAAAATGCTCCTCTGGGGCTGAGCAGGCAGAGGATGGTAGCACCACCCACTGTTGCTGGCACTTGGCCTCGATTCTTGGCTGCTTATGACATGAGAATGGGCATTCACAGTGTTCAGGAGCAACCAAGATGTAAAATAAAGAGAAGTATTTTAAGGAAGCTTTCTGGTCTCCTCTGCCCACCACGAAATTATTTTAAATTGCCCCTTTAAGCAAATAAGTTATTTTTACATAGATGGGAATAGAAGGGTAAGGAAAAAAATAGGCTAAGGCTGAAAGAGTGGCACCAAAAATTAATGTGCTGAAAATGCACATATTTTTACCTTTCACCTTAACAAACAAAACCAGCATTAGTATACAAGCCTGCTGGAGGATCTGGGATATTTTCTATTAGCTCAATCACATTTCCTGTCTTACAAGTAATTGTTAACAGGGTTCTGATAGCATTTGGTACTCAGACTTTTGTTTCTGGCACATTCATAAAATCCAGCTTCCTAGAGCCATTCAGAAACATGTTTTCCAATAAGATATATTCAGGTAACAATGAACAATTAAGCTCCAACTCCTCGAGCTGCAGTGTCCAAGTGCTGGGGATCTGGACTGTGGTGCAGGTGGATGAGACAGAACTGAAAATATTCTGCTTTTAAACAGCATCCATGCCCTCCAACAGCAGGATGAGGGGCAGAGAGTGCTGTCCATGGTCAGAGCTGGCTCTCAGGAAATAATGACAGGAGTTCTCTCCCTACAAAAGCAGGGATACGGAGAACAGCCTTTCCTTAGGCACACAGTTTTCATCCAGCACTCAAACATTAAATTGTCTCATGAGCTGCCATTTCTCACCACGGTGACCCCGGCTGATGGTGCCAGGCTCCCCGAGGAGGGGAGGGGGTTCCTTTTCTTCTGCAGAAACAAGAAACAAACCCTGATCTCTGGTGTCAACTCCTAGACAGCTGTGCCCCCTCCACACTGACAGAAATGGAGAGAAATGTTCACTTCCTGCCACACAAGCACAATTTCATGGCAAAGCAGCTGGCAAGAGATGGCTCCTGTGAAGAAGGACTCCCATGACAGGCTAAATCCCCAAGTTTCAGTTGCTGGAAGCCACCTCCAGACGTGTTTTACATCTCCCAGCTCACACAGTCGATGCCTGTCCCCTAATCCACAGATCGTGCCCCTGCAAGAGTCTCCAGACTTGGGATTTAGCTCCTTGTCACAGTTACTTCACTGACAGCCCTGAAAAAGCTGGATTTCGAGCAGCACTTGGCAACCTTGAAACACCATAAGCACCTTCGGGTCCTCTCATTGCAAATATTTAAAAGTTTAAAAAAGGTTTAGACAGTGTCCTGGGGCATGCTCAGTGTGAAATGCCAGCCTGGGCAATTCCAAGAGTGCTCACAGCAGCCCCAGGTTCATTTACTGACAGGCTCTCAGACATTTCCACCCTAGGCAGAAGGGTGTCCATGGGGTATAACTCACCTCCTGAAAACTCCTTCCTTCAGATCTGATATCTGCCAATTGAGAGATGTCATTATTCAAAACAGCAAGCTTAAAGAGGTAGAAGGCAGGGGAATAATTCTGAATCAGGAGTATGAAGTTACTGCCACAAATGAAAGGTCATTTCACCAATTATCTCCTGCACATATTTTGTATTAAATTCTGCATTATTAGGTTCACCAGGCTTTCTTCTGATTGCTATATGGAGAACTGAATATTTATGTAGAGCAAAAGGTTAAATTATAAGCCATTGAAAAACTATGATGATGGATTTTGGTTTAATAAGGAGTGACATAAGGAATAAAAAATACATGCATATATGTAAAGTAAATATACTGTACTTAATTGATTGAAAAACCTGCTTTCCTATCCTATGTGATCTCCTACCCATTCAAGAAAAGCAGCATCAGGAAGGGTTTCAGATTAAGCACCATCCCCTGCAGTGATTAGGCACTCCACAGCAAGTCAGTTTAAAAGAGTTCAATTTCCTTTACAATTCAACATTCTGATAAACCTTTTCTAATCCCATCGTGTCAATATCAAACCACCTCCATTTCCAAACGCTGATACTGAACAGAAGCCACATTTAAAGGAAGCTTTTGTCCTGTGTTTTTCCTCTCCCCTTCCCCATTTCTTTCAGAGCAGGTCCCTGATTTTGCCGAGGAGCCGCAGGGCACCCGGCCCCCGCTCACCTGTGACTGATGGTGGCTGGGTGGGGGCCAGGCTGGAGCCCAGGCACCAAGCCCATGGGCTGGCAGGGACAGAGACAGATGCCTCTGTGTAGCTGTGCAGATGGCACCAGCAAGGCATCTCTGGCTCCTCCAACTAGGGGATGTTATCCCACTAAGAAGTGAGAGCAGAGATAAGAAGAGCAGGGGGGAGAGTATCAGCTTGCCTATCAAGTGGGAGAGATCTGAAGGCAGATTGAAGGGGCGGAGGATAACGAAATCTGCGAGCTCTAAAAGCAACGATCTGGCCCAGAGGGCTGAAATCTGGAGAAGTGATAAGGAGCTGTAATAGAGTCTATCAGAAGCAGCAGCAGCCCGACACTTAGGGAAACTCACTTGGATGTGTGTACAGCAACCCTGGGAGCAGGGCAGAGAGGGGGGAACAAATGGGAGCTCTCATATTCGAACGAGCACTAGAAGAGACTTTCCTGGGCAAACTCTGTACAGCTGAGCACCACTCACTCTGTAGGAAGAGAGCACGAATTTATTAAATTTCAAGAGTAATTCA
The DNA here is from genome assembly GCA_013398015.1 of Oreocharis arfaki. Lineage (NCBI taxonomy): Eukaryota > Metazoa > Chordata > Aves > Passeriformes > Paramythiidae > Oreocharis > Oreocharis arfaki. The sequence goes on along the minus strand of VZRR01008458.1, from coordinate 171,292 downwards.
ATGCAAAATGAGGGAAAAAGACCAAAAAAAAGTAAAAAAGACCCCAAGGGTGATGTCATTATAGACATTTTACTGTTACTAGATGAAAAGCCCCTCAGAAAAGAAGCCACTGATGCATAGGGCAGACAACTCCATCCAGGGATGTTGATAAAGCAGCACAGAGCCACACTGACCACCTGGAATTCAATGGGATAATCTCTGCATAACCTCCCCTAACCACCTCCACCTACAAAAAAAACCCAAAAAAACAAAACAACAAAACAATTTAGAGAAAGTACTAGAGGGGAGTTATTTCTGCTCCAGCCCTGACTAACAGGAGAAAAGAAGAGAAGCAATTGAGAGTTTGACATATGGGAGTAATAAATAACACTGTGGATTAAAGCAGTCCAAAAAAAAAAAGCATGTGTATATACATACATAATTATTTTAAGCAAAACAGCTTTTCTTCTGATAGAGAGGAACAGAATGCGTAGCAAGACCATCACGGCTGTGCCAGAAAGAGGCACTTGAAAACAGAAAGAAACATAAATCATATGTCAAAAACAAGTTTACATGACTGAGGAATACAAAAGAACCAACATTAATCACAGTGCGTTAAAGACAAGACACAAAGCTAACTAGAAAGGGACAAAATGCATCAGGAACAAATTGGTTCACATATAACAAGAGCAAACAACAGGAAGCAAGACCTTGTTCCTAAGGAGAGGATGATGCATTTACTCCCTTGTGCAAAGATATCACCAAAAGGGGAAGTGTCCCCATCCTCCTGGGGTAACTAATGGTAGAGCAGCCCAAGGGCTTCCTTTTCCTCCCTTGGAAGGTGTTTGAAAGGATAAATAGACAGGTACTTCTCTGCAGTTCTTCAGTGCCTCCTTGATCTCCATGGGAAGTTCTCCATTGCCAGGGGATAATTAGGGAATTGCGCACTGCTAGGATCAGTAGGCGCGCACAGCTCTGTCTGTAGTGGTTACAAAGCGGGAGGTTGGCTCCAATAAAACCTGAATTAGGGCACCATTCCCCTGTCATTATCTTTGACTTCTCTGGGAAACCAAATAGCAAAGAGGGAACATAGAACTGCCCTCTCCAATCCAGCTGTGTTTGCTGGGTGGGACTGACAAGGACCCAGAGCACTCCGGGCCAGAGCCCAAACCCTGCTCGCCTCAAAAACACAGAATGTGCACATCTGGGAAAGAAGGAAACTTTAAACAGTGTTGGGAGGTAAACTACAACCAGTAACAAATCTTGAAAACCAGCTGGTCCTGCAGGGCATGTGAGAAAGCACAATTTGAGAGAGAAGAAGCTGCCTTTAATCTTATATCTGACTGATGTGTTGTGCTGATACACTGCATGTCCAACAAACATTACAGGAGGGTTTCTGAAAATGCTCCTTAAATTTTAAACAAACAAACTCTTGTAAAATTAAACTGATGGAGGATTTCCCTATGTTAACATTGGCTTAAATCAGTTTTCACAGGAGAAGTACACTAAGAAATACTAGCTTGAGTTCATGTTTTCAGCGTGCTTAACAGTGCCCACTGCATGAGCAATACCAAGAAAGCACCAGAAACGAGTTTTGAGCCACTCACAGTTTAATAAATGTTACATTTTAAATGGCCATTATTGAAATGGTAACTATAGTCTTCACATTGAATGAATTTTCCATTTTGTGGGAGAAAAAAAGCTATTTCACTACAGCTGCATCTCACAAACCCCAGCCCCAAAAGCTCACAACTGAGAACAGCTTAATATCATCTGATCACAAGTAGTTATGCAAGGAGAGGATCCAAAGGACTTTGGCTCAATGAAAGAGGCTGAAGACATGAGCCAGATGATTTCTACCTTGCTATAGGACAGGTAGGCACACATATTAATGGGCAGAGAAGCTTTCATTTGCATCAAAAGCCATACAAAACACATCTAGGGAAGGAACAGCAGAGGGAAACAAGCAGCAGCCAAGGATCAGATCAATCAGACATCCATCACAGATGACTTCAGTGTACTTGATTGCTCTCCAGTGCACTACTTTTTTTCAAGTTTCGCCTGCCTTTGTAGTTTGATCAATCTTATCTCAAGATCTCCTAGAAATCAAGCACAAGATGCTGCTGCTGCAAACCACAATTAGGCACCAGAGTGGTGACGTAGGGGAATTTGCTGTCATTATTTGATCTCCAATGATTTTCAATACTGCTTTGCTGTGGCAATAATTTGCATTCTTATTAAGATGAATTAAGATCATCATGTTGTATCATAACAAAAAAAATTAACAGAGAGCAGCTTTGGAGCTTTATCAGCAACACGCATTTCCCCAAAAGCCCAACATCCTTGCACTAAAAAGCTTTTAATGTTGTTACCTGTCTACATTTTCACTTCATGAGCACACCAAATCCTTTCTACGGCTTCTATGCATGTTATAAAGTATTTAATGTACATTTTGCTCAGCATATATCGGAAACACAAGTGTTGTATCAATACTGCCCTTGTAATGTTTCTGGCTCTCATACCCAGAGATAACACAGTGCACCAACACACTCCACTGGATTTAGTTTAACACTAAGTAATGAAAAGTTAACCATTTGTAAAACTTGATATGATGCTGGATCCATTTGGACCAGGACCAGGTATAAATGCTCTGGGTGATGGGGAACAGGAGACATCCCCTCTACCCCCACACACTCTTGTTTTGACTCGGGAACATGATATACTTTTAAATACACTCTCCTCAAGTAGCATGGTGGAGAAATTTCCTCTCTAAAAAGCAGGAAGCTATTTTTCAAAGGCTACCTTTTAATTTTGAAAGAGACTGCATTCAAGCCAGAAGATCAGCTACCAATACTTTTTAAGTGATCTAAAGCATGACAAGCTTAGCCAGCAATAGAAAACCCATACAATCTATCCACTATTGTCTGAGGGTTAATATAGTTATACCAAGCCTATTACTTCTGAGCCTCCTAATGAAAAATGTTCTATTTAACAAAGTGAACATCAACATCCTGAAGAGGTTCTTCTGCTATCTGTCTTCTACCTTTAATTTTAATTAAGAAAACAAATGGATAGTAAATTTGAAGCAAAGAATCAACATTAATCTCTAAATCAAAACGATTTACATTGAGATTACAATTAATCATAAGCATGAAATATCTTATTTAATAGGGTGATGCCCTCAGTTACTTTGTTTAATCACTAAAACAATTCAATTTCCAAAATTAGAATTTGGAACCGTTCCAAACATAACCCATTAAGATTATCAATCCAGCAAGAACACTGACACTGAACCTCTGAAAAATAAACTCTTCAAAACTTTTTCATTCCTGCACTGAAGAATGTAAAGTGGGCCCAGACAGAGAGAACCTCAATTAAAAACAGGGAGGGGTAATGCAACATCTAAACATGGAGATGACCCCAGGACATTTGCACTTAAACTTGTTGGTGACATTTTTCAATCCCCATTCAAATTAAGGCCACTAGGCCAGATTTTAACCTCGAATAAACAAATCAACTCTGCAAAATTGCTGGATTTACCTCCAGTTACAGTGGGTGTGGGTTTGCTTAATTAACAAAGGCAAGATTTTGCCAACATCCTTAGGAAAGAGCAGAGAGGACACAATTTTGGCTTTGCAGTTGGAATCAGCAGTTGTCGTGTGGGACATTGCACAGAGATCAGGTCTTGGCCCAGAGGCACTCACAGGCTGTCACCAAAAAGTGGGCTCCAGGGTACACCCAGTGATAGTTTCTACAGCTGGCTAAGCCTTTTTTTCTGGTTAAACATTTAAAAACGTCTCTTCAGCCACCTTATTCAGAGTTACCACAACCACAGTCAAGGCCCTCCTGTTGTTAGGGAGAACCGCACATCCCTCACAAGAATCTCCTGCTGTCCTCAAAAACAGGTGGAGGCAGGATTTGAGCAGGCAAACCAAAGCAGCCAGCTTTGATTTAGCCCGGCCATAATATTTCAGCCAGCACATCAAAACATGACTGGAACACTTCATGAAAACATGAATTTACACACACACACGTCTTGTACCTCCAGCCAAACGCCCTAAAAGTCTTGAGACGCTGCCTCAGCAAGATTAACACAAGACTATTCATTATGGGATCAATAAGCCTGTCCTCTCAGGGGCTCTTTTCCTCTTGCCCCAATTAGCTTTGCACTCTGTGGCAGGGTGGATTTATTTAAAGGGTAAAACTCTCCTTAACTGAAGGCTGCCCAATGGTTTCTGTTCTCATCTTGTATTCTAGCACTGTGTCTCCAAAATTTACCAAAAAAAAAGAAAAAAAGGGGGAGCAGGGAAGGGAATCAAGAAGAAACTGGGTCATGGTCCTCCGGACACCCCAAAGTGTGTTTGTGTACCTCGGTGTCACATCTAAATAGAGAAGAGCAGTCACATTCTGCTTTGTTACATAAATGGCAGTTCTCATCTAAAAATTCATTTTTCAAGTAGATTTTCCTCGCTTCACATGCTCAGAGTCACCCTGCCAGCAGAGGAGAACAAGTCCTTCTGGCTCCCTGCCCCCTCCACATGCCAAATCTCCTCCGGTGGCACCTCAGCCACCTTCTCCTTTTCTCCCTCGTACGGCTCCAGCCTCTCCCTGCTCTGCAAATCCACCAGCAGAGCCAGCAAAGCAAAAGGTACCTCCAGCTCCAAAGCCAGAGCTGCCACTGAGACCCAGCCCAGCACATCCCCACCTTCCCAACAGGCCACCAGGAAGCCCACAAAGAGACACTGATCCGCCTCGGCCGGGGCACAACCCCAATCACAAAAGACAGCAAAATTCACTGTTACTCTTCAAACCATGAGCCCAGAAGGGGTGAGCTATGCCCCTCTGTCCTCTCACCCTCAGGAAAATACAAGTTTGCCCACTAGAGCAAGGTTCTTCCTCCTAAAAGCTTCTTGAGGTAAAAACGTACTTCTATGCCACACAACTCTCTCTGGCAGCTCTTCCTGGGGAGATGACACGTGCCACATGGCTGGTTAGTCCTAACTCCAACCTTTATATGTCATTTGCTGAAAAACATCATTTTGTTACCTCCAGGGACACTACAGGCTTGCATTTGCCTGGACTGCTGATGTGTGTGGAGGAAGTACCAGCAGTTAATGCTAAAATGGGACAAGCGACTGGAGGGGGGCACCATTTTACTAAATATATAAACAAAGAAATAAAATAAGTTCTTCTTATCTTGTTTTCTTGGCATATCAACTCCAGTGTTGCCCTCAGGCAAGAAATAAAGGATATTAACCAACAAATCAAGTAAACACATTTTGTGTGCTGCTTTCGGAGTACAACGTGATAATGGGTTTCCTAAATAATTCTCGCTTTTGCTGGTGCCAATCCAAAAGAAGGATAAATGCAGCAGCAGCCCCTCTCACCTCTTCTGAGCACACACAGGGATTGAAAGAGACTCAAGAGCAAAGTATTGGACTTCTCCGTTCCATAAAACCCACGGCGAAAAATTCAGCAAGACAACACAAACACCTGAAACCAAGGGTGGTGACAACAAGGTGACACTTCTCAAACCTGGGTGTTGCTCCAGCAGAAGCACTCGTCCTTCCCAAAACTCCTCGTCCCCCTGGAAGCTGTGCCAGACGCAGCTCCTCAGAGTAAGGACGAGGCACTGCCATTGAGCCCATGCCCAGCAGGAGGAGACCAAAATTTACCCTGCCACCCCACACAGCTTCCCCACGGCCACGGGGCTGGGGAGGCCTGACTGATCCCATTAATGGGGAAATGGAACACCTCGTGCTGGAGGAAACCGATCCTTCTCACTGGCAGTAGAGGCCCAAGTCATGGCAGCACCGATGCTGAGGAGAGAGTGATTAATGGAGAAGAATTGATCCTCCCAGTCCTTGTCAGGCAGCCAACTGCTGCCTCAGACAAAGAGGTCTATGTGGAATGCTACCAGGCAGCCACTCAAATCATGCCACAGCTTATAATGCCTCCCCATACCTTCCCCCTTCCTTTTTAACAGCTACTTATGTGCTAAACAACCTCTTTTTCTACACGTTTTGAAGACTGATGGCGGAAAAGCATCCCTGAGGTATGGCAGCCTTATCCACCCAGCTGCCCCAAGATCACGTCCCACTTTCTCTCAGAAATGGAGCTATGAAAAGTTTTCAGAAAAATTCAGAGGAGCCCAGGCCAAAGAAACTCTTTCAAATAAAAGAAACAGATGGAGGGAAGCTTCCTTGTCGAGACAAAGCTAGCCAACAGGTAACGAAGGAACAGGAGGGAGGATGTGCAAAGATTTCAGGGCTGAAGTGTGCTGTGGCAAAACCCAGCTTGGACCAGACACTGAAGTATTACTGTTGCCTTTTGGCAGCACGCATCACATCCATGAAATTATTTTTTTTTCCCAGTCTTCATACATTTTTTTCCAGAATTAATTCCATGGCTTGGTGAGGCAGGAGAGCCGCATCAATCCCCCCGTGAAGGGCAGGAGCACACCTCTCCTTCAGGTTCGACCCTCAAATCTCATTAATCGCAGCAGCATCCTCAGGGCCCAGTGTTTGCACACGATGTCCCCGAAAGGAGGAGGGAGGGAGAGGAGATGAGCGCACCCCACACGAGCAGACGGCTGACTGCTCGGTCTGGCTCCCTTCCACCCCCTCCCTCAGAGTCCCCAGGGCAAAGCTCTGCTAACAAAAAGGGGCTTTGCAAATACCACGCGAGATAAGCACGGTAGCACACACGCAGCTCTTGGCATCTGTTTATCATTAAAGATAACCTCACCTGGACGGCTGGGGAAACGGCCCACCTGTTTTTTTAAAAATAGGTTTCATCTCTTCTCTCACAGCAATCTGCCTGTGCTGAGTGATGCTTTAAAAATATACCAAGACATGGTGCTAACACTGAAGCATTTCCTCACCCAGCCGGGCAGGGATAAGATCTGCATCTCACAAAAGGCCAACATATGGTGCTGATAGCTCCCTGATTATGTCAACATTTATTAGTTAAGTAAAAATCACCAGCCTTCTTTAAAGGAAGGAGCCCAGATGCCTGCAATTAATATTTCTCCACTCCACCGAAGAAACTGTAATGCAATTCCTAATGTCTCTACTCGAAAAGGCTCAAAACTCGCAAATTATGTCATTAGAAACTGCAACGCAGTAACAAGAGGTTCGGTATAATGTATTTTCATTAGCCGAGGCTAATTGGAGCCAAATGAGTAAAACAATGCAGGGAGGGCGAAGCAACAGAAATCCTCGGGTCTTTAGGAGCCGAAATAAATGAGGGTAATCAGTGGTGTGTGCAGGATACAGCATGTTCAATTAATATAAATGGGAGAGCAGTCAACTGCGGCGCTCCGCCGGGGCACACGCGGGAGCTGGTGGGCAGCAGATGTCTCACTGCGGTGTGTGAACGCCAGAAGGATGGCAGCCCGAGCCAGGGAGAGCGCTCAGGGCTGAGGGACACCCAAAACAACAGGATTAGGGGGGTGAAAACCCCCATGAGAGGGATGTCTGAGCGGGGAAAGCAGCACAGACCTCGGGAGATGGAGAAAGGAGAGGAGATAGTTGCCTGTTTGTGGGACACCCAGAAAAAAACCCAGAACTAGGGTTGAAAACCCCCACAGATTACCACAAGTGGGGTATCTGAGCAGGGGAACCAGGACAGACCTCGGGAGGAGATGGCTGCCTATGTGAGGGACACCCAAGAAAACAGAACTAGGGGGTTAAAACCCCCCAAAAAGCAGGAAAGCTGAGCAGGGAAAGCAGCACAGACCTGGGGAAGAGATGGAGAAAGGGGACGAGATAGCTCCTGTTTGTGAGACACCCCAAAAAAACAGAATTAGGGTTTAAAACCCCCAAATTTGCCAGATTAGAGGAAGCTGAGCACATAAGCCAGCACAGACCGCAGGAGGAGATGGCCGCCTGTTTGAGGGACACCCGAAAAACCAGAACTAGGGTTGAAAATGCCCACAAGAGGGATATCTGAGCAGGGGAACCAGGACGGACCTCAGGAGGAGATGGAGGATGGGGAGGAGATGGCTGCCTATGTGAAGGACACCCAAAAAAACAGAACTAGGGGGTTAGAACTCCCCAAAAAGCAGGGAAGCTGAGCAGGGAAAACAGCACAGACCTGGGGAAGAGATGGAGAAAGGGGACAAGATAGCTCCTGTTTGTGGGACACCCCAAAAAAACAGAATTAGTGTTTAAAACCCCCAAATTTGCCAGATTAGAGGAAGCTGAGCACATAAGCCAGCACAGACCGCAGGAGGAGATGGCCGCCTGTTTGAGGGACACCCGAAAAACCAGAACTAGGGTTGAAAATGCCCACAAGAGGGATATCTGAGCAGGGGAACCAGGACGGACCTCAGGAGGAGATGGAGGATGGGGAGGAGATGGCTGCCTATGTGAAGGACACCCAAAAAAACAGAACTAGGGGGTTAGAACTCCCCAAAAAGCAGGGAAGCTGAGCAGGGAAAACAGCACAGACCTGGGGAAGAGATGGAGAAAGGGGACAAGATAGCTCCTGTTTGTGGGACACCCCAAAAAAACAGAATTAGTGTTTAAAACCCCCAAATTTGCCAGATTAGAGGAAGCTGAGCACATAAGCCAGCACAGACCGCAGGAGGAGATGGCCGCCTGTTTGAGGGACACCCGAAAAACCAGAACTAGGGTTGAAAATGCCCACAAGAGGGATATCTGAGCAGGGGAACCAGGACAGACCTCAGGAGAAGATGGAAAGGGGGAGGATATGGCTGTCTGTTTGGGGGACACCCGAAAAACAGGATTAGGGGGTGAAAACCCACACAAATTGCCACAGGAGTGATATCTGAGCAGGGAAAGCATCAGGGACCTCAGGAGGAGACGGAGGAAGGGGAGGAGATGACTGCCTGAGGGACACCCAAAAAAACCCCAGAACTAGGGGGTTAAAACCCCCAAAAATGGCCATAGGGTGGAAATCTGAGCAGGGAAAGCAGCACAGACCTAGGGAGGAGACGGAGAAAAGGGAGGAGACGGCCGCCTGTCACGTTAGAAGAAAGGCAGTCATGGCAGCACTACCCTTGGCAGCTCCAGCACTTGCCACCTGCACACACAGATATTTTGTGGGGGTGGATTCTCTGATCCATCCTCCTCCTCCTCCTTTTCATCCCGTCAGTTTAATTGTTACAGTAACCACAGTAAATTGATTTTGCAATTTAGCTTTCAGACCCTTCTGAAGCGAGAACAACCAGCCTTGTCTTTCGCTTCAATCTTCTTCTCAAGAAGATCAAGGCTGCTGTCCCTCAATTTTCTCTTCTTTTAGAAGAGAGAATAATGATGAGGTGCTCCTTCAGCATTTGCTTCTGGTCCAATCTGTGGCAGTGCATGAATTTATTTTTATTACTATTCCCTTTAGGCAAATCCCTTTTTTTAATATTATGCTTTGGGACATAAGGCTTTAGAGATTATATTATTTTGTAGATAAAAAGTCACAAAATGCCTATGCTTTTTCAAGTCACTGGCATTTTTATGAAGTTCTCAATACCTTTTTTTTGCCATTCCCAAAGAGGAATTGGCAACACATCTATTGCTGCTCTCCAAGTACCAAGCTCAGTGGCTCACATACCTGTAAACACTGAATTTTACTGCACAAAACCCACTGAATTTAAGCAAATTATATGAAAGCTTAGTGAGCTATCCATCACTCACAGCCACAGACACCCTGCCTCTTTTTCATATGCTGGGAAACAATAATAACGTTCTGCATCCATTAATAAAATTGCAATTTCATGATCAAGTCTGCACTGACTAACCTTGTCTTTCATCACTTTCCATCAATAAATGATGCTCTGGCAACTTGAGCAGTGTCTGATAAATGTGTTTTTAGTCAAAGACCAATTTTATCTTAAAGCAATTAATTCATTTCTGTTTTAACATTTGGTACACAGGTTTAGATGGGGGGGTTGGTCTCAATTCCAGGATTCCCCTCCCTCCTTATTCTCTCCCTGAAGAAAACAGCTTTCACTGCTCACTTTTCACTACTCCACTGAAGAAATCTGAGGGAAAAGACACAAGTTAGGTATTAGGAATATCAAAAAGCGTTATCATTATGAAACTGAAGATGAGGCTTTTGTGCCCTGCTACACTGATTCTGTCTGAAGATTAGGGCAGACAGCAAATGACACAGGAGATATCCTTGTAGTACAGCCAGAATTTAAAAATAGCCAAACAGACAAGGTGGCACATCAGGGATGGGTTAGGAAAGAGTTGCCCACAGAAGCAAAGAGTTGAAGCAATTGTGAGCCCCAAGTCATGCAAAATTACAGATGAGCAGCTGAACATTCATATCCATGAGCTATTAAAATACATTCCAAGTTCCTGAAATTTGCCTAGAGGTTTTTCTCTTAGCTTGGTTTGTTGGTCCCAGAAATCCATCTATGTATATCAAATCAAAGAAAAAAAAGAGTTACTACTGCAAAATCAAACAGACCTAATCCAGAAACAGATTTTTGAAAGAGGTTGAGGCTGCATCATCCTTTAAAACCCAAGCAGAGGCCAACAGCAGACCCTGCTAATGCTGAATCCAGAATAAGTACATGAAACACACTGCAAAAAAAAAAAAATTAAGCTGAAAAAAGTTAACCCAAGTAATCCAAGTTTCACAGGCAGCAATTGCTGGTATTATTTTATTTATTCTGCACCAGCCTGACTGGGCTGAGAGACATTAATTTTTTGCTGTCCTGTGTAATTGAAAGAGTTATAAGGCAGACCATGCAAATAACCTGAAATAAGTGAAACTGCAGGTCTGGGCTGACCAAGACTGTTGGCAGTGCAGACAGACAATGATCAGCTCTTTGGATCACTTCCAGATGCTACAAAAGAAGTTTGACTTAGCTTTAATTTTTTTTCTTTCTGAGAAAAATGCATTCCAGGGATATTTCCCTGTGAAATATTGGAGAAAAACAGACAAACAAAGCAAATTATTGATGTGCATTTTTTTGGTCCCAAAGCTGTTCGCTTGCCACTAAAACCAAAATAATTCTGCTCCTTTCCTCTCTCAGTGGCATAAGACAAGGAGAAACTTGAAGGAAGAATCTATAGATCTAAGAGGAGATTCAATAACTGCTTTTCTTAACCTAGAGAAGACTCTGAGGATAGGACAAGAACCTCAACACTTATTTGACATTAAATCCTGGTCCCTATTAAGTCAGTGGGGAAACCTTCAAGAAGTCTATAGATTTGCCCCTTCTGCTTTATTATATTCCTCCCCTCATTTTTATGTAGCTAAACATAAAAAAGGTTAAAAGAAAAATAAAACCTGAATAATTCCTCTAAAAAAACCCTCCCCAAAAGAAAAAAAAACCTCAAACCCATACTCAATTAAAATAGTATTTCCCCAAAAATAGCATGAATGTGTAAAACAACAGCTAAAAATGCCCATGTAAATACTTTGATGTGGAGAAATTCTGGTGACATTTATTTCCATTTTAGAAATTAATCAGGGTGAGTATTTCTGTTAATCAACATATATTTTGAGATAAGAATAATTTTCCAGAAGATGGCAGGAAAAGCACAAGTCTAAAGGTGATATTCCCAAGCACAACATCCCAACCACCTTCCAAGTCAAATCCTACAGATTTTGTTATTTTAGCAGTATTTTGATTTCTCATGAAAGAGTGGGAGAAGGGATAGGGGGATGGTCAGTGAGAATAAACTGCACATTTTTCAGCACGTATTTGTAAACACATGATCTTAAAATATCTCAGTAAAGTCCCTACTAGGAAAGTCCTAAAAGATCTGCTGAAGGTCAAGGAGTCAGGTTGACCTCAGCTCCAGGAACCCACAGAAGCAATGGGCAAACAGAACACAAACAATTCAGGTTTTCCAGGCAAACAGAACTTGTTGAAGAATCACTTTTCCCACATGATAGGGAAAAGTGTGTTCTGTGTACAACCTGGCTGAGCTTTTCCTATATAGGTCAGAGTATGTAGGGCAGGCAACTTGTGAGGCAGATCCATCCCTGGGACACCAGAGGTGCCACTACAAAATCTACCTGCAGCAACTCATTTTTCCAGCAGCCAGCCCATCCCAAAGGTTTCTCTGATAGATTGCTTAGGTTAAGTTCCTGCACCCCAACTCACCTTAACGTTCATGTTTGGGCACCTGTGCCCAAATGCTCCCTGTTTGTCACCAGCCCAGCATCCTTGGGTTTGTCCTTGCCCTATATTGCCTTTGGTACAGAGGGAAAAGGAAGCAGTGGCTTCCAAAGACAAGAACAGAAAGCAGCACAGGAATTGAAAATTATTCTCTCAGGCTTGGATATCAGCCATAGAAATAAGAGCTAACCCAGTGACCTTCCCATCAATAGTAGCTAGAACAGGGGGCTTGTGATTTTATTTTTTTTCTTGAAAAAATAAAGCTCAAAACACTGCTGCTAAACCCACAGAGCCTCGTGTCACTGCATAACAGAAGAATATTTTATGTTGCATTTTACAACATCAGCACTTCAAGGGGACAAAACCATCCCTGAGTGTTCCCACTGGACACTTCCCAGTTTTATTTCCCAGACAAATGAAATGAAGATCCTTCAGCTGATGTTTATTTGCCAGACTCCCAGCTGAGGGTTCCCCTCTGCAGGGCCTGACTGAGCAGATTAGCAGGACACCAGTGAGTGTTTCTCTGCAAATGCTCTTTATTTGCCAAGCAGGAGCTGCAGCAGGGGAAGGCATTTATAGCATGACAGGATACCTCTGGCTTTTGGGATGCCTTGTGTGCTCTGCTTTGCCAGTGGACACAGAGACCCCAGGAGGCTGTGCTGTTCCCCAGCAAGGAGGCTGAGGAAGCTCCAAACACCCTTGTTCTGGTCATCACTCAGAAGTCCTGCATTATTTCCAAAGAGGAATAGTCATCCCCTCTCTCTCCAGTCCCTGAAAATTATGTCAATCCTTCACCTTGACACACCCCAACAGAAAAACAGCTCTGCCGTGTCCCTTCTGAAAACTGTGTTATCCACAGTCCATTGCTTTCCTCTGACATATTCAGGATTTTCCCCCAGAGAACCAAGTTTTCTTCAGGGGCAGGGGGAGAACCTCAACCACCAGGATATCCCAAACACACACCCCTCTTTTCTCAGCTCCGTGGAATCACACAAGGAAGCAGTGCTGCTGGAATTACAGGCATGAAGAAAGCCTGAACAGAAAGTCACAGACAAGAGCAAGAGTTGGGGTTTGCTCTCACCTTGTTGCCACAAAAGTGCTGATGCAGTTGCACACCATTCCTGTGCTTTAAACATTAAAGCAGCAGGTAAAGGTCAGCATGGTCTCTGACTGCCCTGTTAGCACACAAGTTTCAGCTCTGATTTCTCTCCTAAAACAAGAAGTGATTCTCTGTCCTGCCTGTGTTTAAAAAGGAGATTGGTTTGCTCTCAGGCAATACCACTTGTAACTACAGTAACACTGAGAGCAGATAAACCAAGGTATGGGAGCAGGAGAGAGAAGAGAGCACCAGGACTTTCTGAAGATGCTTATCAAAGACCAGACATGAGGCATTGAGGTTTTTCAGAAGGGTCTCCAGCTGTGTTAAAGCACTAACACAAACAGAGAAACACTCATTTCCAAAAAAAGAAAGCAGGAAATCAAAAGAAAGCTTCACACTCACCAACACTATGACAAAAGCAGAAAACTCAGCAGCCACCAAGTAACAAAGACAGAACTTTATTGCATTCAAAAGCACCACCTTTACTGTCATCACTCCAAGGCAGCTATCTCTCACAGCATGCCCTCAGATCTGTCCATTTCAGATCACTTTTAATCATGGTACCTTGTGATTAGGATATACTAGAATCAAGACTTCAAGACAGAGATCAATTTCTAAATAATTTCAGAATACCTTAGCTCAGGGCCACTGGCCTCCCAGAGGGAGAGCAAGAGCTGCTGCAGCAGTTGATTGCCAGATATCTTCTCTTCTGAGAGAAGACAACTTTCACCATGACCATGAAGGAGCTTCATCCTTCCATCCAGCACTATCAGCAGCTTATTGTGCTACACTTCCAATTTTTGCTCCAATACCCCACCACAAACAAACTCTAGTTCCAAAAATGACCAAACAGGCTCCTTCTAGCAACAACCCCTCTCTCCCTGGCCATTACTGCTGTCACCATGTCAATCCTGGATACCAGACCCAGCTAAACACCTGAAAGACCAGCTCACACAGGCTGTGGTGGTGGCTATTGGGCCACACAAAAAGGTCCTCACCACCTGCTGCTTTTCCCCCAGTCTCTATGTTCAAGTCACACAAACCACGTGGGATGAGATTTTTATACCCCCTGAAGTGAGACCAGTGCCACAAGACAGGGTTGTCTGAGAGTTCTTGCAGTGCTGCTCTTCACTCTGTTGTTTTTATCAGTACCATCAGATATTGTTGTAAAACATTACAGAAACGAGAGAAGAACTTTCACCAACCTTCTCTGCACCAGGGCAAGGAACACACCAGGGCCAGCCAGGGGGTCCTTCTGCTGGGGGAAGGGCTCATGCCACTCAAACAGGGAGCCTTCCAAACATTCCCAGCAAGCCTCAAAGTAAAATCCCCTTCTGCTCCAGAAAAGAGAGAGCTTAACCCTCCTTGCTGCCTAATTTTTATATTACACTCCCATTAGTCCTTGCTATTGACAAGTCAGCCGTGATTAATCACCCACAAAATACCAGTTAGTGGATTAGCATATGCAGATGACTTTGCCATCTCAGCAGCACTTTACAAACATTAACTAATCAGGGTTTCTTAAACTCCCTTCACCTGTCTCTCACCTGGCTCCCTCCTATCTCTTCCTCCTCCTCTTGCTTGCTTGCAGGGGAGCTCCTTCCTCTCCCAGCTGTGAAAAATCTGTATTCTACCCTACCCACACCTTACTCACTCCCTCATCTTCTCCTTTCCTCTTTTCACCCTCAGGCACCCTTGTTCCAATTAAAAGCCCCAGATGGAGCAGCTGGAAGATGCCTAAATATCCTAATGAACAGTGAGATGCAGCAAAAGAGATATTTAAGGCTTCACAAGGAGGCGAGCAGCACAGAGGGAAGGAAATGTGAGTGACAGAAATAGGGTAAAGCATATTTGCTTAAAAGTGAGGGTAGCAGGGAGCTACGAAAAGGAGAGAATAAGCAGGAAAAAGGAAACAGAACCAAGCCCATTACCATTTGTCTTTTCTTATCAAGAAGGTTTCAAGTGTGGTGAGTTCTCTTGTTGCAGGCTGCCCACAGAGACACAGCACCATGTAAGCCTGTAGGAAAGTGCAGCAGCTGATGCTGGCAGATATTTAAAATACACTGAAATTCAATAGCTCTGGTTTCATTCCCTATAAATTTCCAGATATCCACAGAATTGAAGTGAGATGTGCATAAAATTTGCTTTATATTCCAGAAAGAAGAAAAGGAAATTATACAGTAAACACCAAAGTTTCAAAATAAGTCTTCTTCTTTCTGTTCAGTATGGTTTTTTAAAAAATAAAATTACAACAGAAATTTCAAGGAGAGAATAAATTATTTAATTTGAAGTCAATGTGTGCACAAAATCAGACTGTAATAATTTCATAGAATGGTTTGGGTTGTAAGGGACCTTCAAGATCATCCAGTGCCACCCCCTGCCTTGGGCAGGGATTCCTTCCACTATCCCAGGTTGTTCCAAGCCCCAGCCAGCCTGGCCTTGGACACTGCCAGGGATCCAGGGGCAGCCACCGCTGCTCTGAGCACCCTGTGCCAGGGCCTCCCCACCCTCACAGTGAAGAATTTCTTTCGAATATCCCATCTAAATCTCTCTTATTTTAGTTTAAAACCACTTCCCCTTGTCCTATCACTTTCTGCCCATGCAAAAGTCAATCTCCCTCTTTTATATAAACCCCCTTTAGGCACTGCGAGGGGCTCTGAGGTTCTCATGTCTGCAATTCCCACAGCCCAGGCGCAGCACCTCGCCCTTCTTTATCACCTTCACTCATTTATGAATAAATTTAAAGCAACCATTAAAAAGTTTCTAAGAAAAGTGAAATTCTCAAAAAGCCTTTCAAGCAAGATGATGAGGAAGCTCTGTTGCAACAGCTCCAGCCTGATAACCCGATAAAACTGACTGTACAACAAAATACAGAGATCCACAGAGAAAAAGAAGTCCAGCTGGTGACCCCAGATCCCCGGAATCTCTGAGCAGGTTCAGAAGGGGTGAATCACTCTTAGTTTCACCCTTGCTTGAGCTGCAGTAGTTCTACACTCAGGTGCACTGTGAGAGTCCACCACAGATTGTATTTCTTCCCTTGAGACATAACTTGTCATTTCCACAGAAATTTCAAGGTTCCTGTGAGATGTTGCAGACACCAGACACCTCAGGTGGGAATTTGCTTGTGCTTTCGGTACTCAGTGCCTGATTGTCTGGTTTGGGGCAAGAAAGGTGAGACCAAGAGGTGCCTTTCTGTCTTTAACTTTCTTTCCAAAAAGATTTCCTAGGAAAACTGGGAATTTGGTGCGGGCCAATCTCTAAAGATAGTCACAATGCAGACAGGGACCAGTGTACCACAGAGCAGCACCTGCCTTGTTTGCACAGCTGATTAACAACCATCTTGTAGGATGGCCATGCTAGGAGTTACTCTCACTTTGCTGGTGATGGGGAATAAAAAAAGCATTGTGGTAAAAGTGGCTCAATAAATTACGTGCAGCAGAGTTAATGCAGGTGTGCTTTCTTGGCCGGGGCTTTACGTGGAACAGACGAGGGACTCAAGAAGTGACTCAGAGGCAGGGAAATTTGAGATCAGTGGTGTTGCCTTCAGCAGAAAACTGATTATTTGGAATTAATGTTAATAAATCTAGCTCTCTTTTCCTATCCCCCTCCTCCCAGCCCTGCCACAAAGACTCCCTGCACGCTGCTGGCCGATTACAGTATCCAGCACAAAACAAACCCCTTCCCCTTCCTTTGTGTCACGTATTTCCACTGATACAGAACCTTTGTGTCTCTTGCCGTGGCTGACATGCCAGCCAGAGCCGGCAATCTTCACTTGGCAGGAATTTCCATGTGAAAGGGATATTTTGAAGAAAGCCTGTGGGCTGGAGCCAAGGTAAAAGCTCCTCACTCTCTCCAAATGCTGCTTTTCCAGTGTGAAAGTGTCGAGCCACTGCCCTCCCAACCACTGTTCCCATGGATTTGTCCCAGGTTGGAGCCTGTCACCGTCACAGCAGGAGTAGGAAGAGGGTTTTTCAGTGGGATGGGGATCGCCAACAGCACAAACATTGTTTCTTCACAAAGGAAACAAACTCCAGCCCGAGGTTTTGGCCGGCAGCACATCCCTAATGCAAACAGCCCTCGGTCCCATTGCTCTAGGAAGGGTGACCGGGCCTAGCAGGGAGAGGAATAACCCCAGGCAGAGGCTGACAGCTAAATCCAGGTCACTGAAAATGGGAAGCAAAGCACGCATTTTTAGCAGCTACCCCCTGAAATGAACTGCCAGGGGGTGGAGCTGGGTGGTTTGTGTTTTGTTTAAATTTTTCAGATCAAGATTAGGGTGCCTTCCCTGCATCACAAGTTACTGCAGACCTGGGCAAGGCTTGCCGAGCTGCAAACAGCCTTGCACGGAGCGAGCAGTGCGAAAGAATGAAGCTCTGTAGAGCCAGGGTTTCAGCGAGAATGAAATGACCAATATTGGTTCTGCTGCTCTTTCAACTCGAGCCACGAGCTGGATTTGGAGCCCTGCCCACAGCATCCCTCAGGAGGGGAAGCGGGCACTGGTGTCGGGAATGTCTTCACACTGCAACTTCACCGGCGATCTCAAGTCCTTCCCAGGCACCTCAGCATCAAACCCCCTCTCTTGCCTTTCATCACAGCACCCCACGAGCGTCTCCATCAGCTTTCCTGCCGCCTCCTCAGTGTGCCCGGTACCTGTTGCTCCATAACCACACGGCTGTACTCCAGGCAAAACCCATCCAGGAGTTTGTCCCCAGACTTTAGGGTAAAATTATGGGGGTTTAGTCAGTAAATCTGACTGTTTCAGCCATCCGCTCCTTGCAGGACCGCAGTGGCTTCCTGCTTTACGCGAAGAGAGGCAGGGGAGGAGCGCAGTGCCCTCCCCGGCTCCCGCAGGCTCCGCGATGCTAAAGCAGCCGGGCACAGCTGCAGAGCCTCGGGGACAGGGCACGCACCGCCAGGTGCCACCCGGCCGGGCGAGGCGGGGCTGGCACCCGCACGGGAGATGCGCGCAGTGCGCTCGGGATGCTGCGCCGGGACCTCTCCCGGGCGGGCGGAGGAGGGCACGGTACCCACGACCCACCCCGTGGCACCGACCTGTGGAGCTCATCCCTTCTTGCCGGGACCCGCCCTGGCACGGGTGGGCTCCCTTTCCTGCCCTTTCCCCGTGGGATGCGCGGCGGCCGCGGGACGGGAGCGCTGCGGCCGCGCCGCCACCGCGGGGCAACAGCTCCGCAACGCGGCCGCTGCGCGCACTGCGGATGGAGCGGGGCCGGGGGCTCGGCCGCTCCACCCGAGCCCTCCCCGCCACGGCCTCGCAGCTCTGACTCCGTTTACGGCTCAGGTTTTAAGGCTCAGGTCACTAAACCCCGGGTAAGCATCACCCTGAGCGGAGGGGACCACTCCCTTCTCCATCCCGCTCTCTGCGAGCCACCCCTCGCTTTCTCATTCGCACTGAAGTTCCTTATCCCAGCTTTAATGCGCCCGTCGAACTTCTGTAATCCTGCTTGTGTTTAATTGCAGCTGGAAAGAGATTCCTGCCTGTAAAAGAGATGTGATTGGCACAAGCGATCTGCGGGCAGTTCTTTGCCTTGTCCTCAAAATGAGTGTCTGACATTGTTCTGTGCATGAACAGAACATGTTCTGGCCATGACCTATGGGTGGCAGTGCAGAGGCCCTGAAAGAGTTTCTCAATTATCTGTAATATGTGTCATTTTGAGCTGTCTCCCACTGCCACCGAAACTGCAGGGAAAAAAAAAAAGCTCTCCAACAATATTTTTTATGTTGCCCTGGTTTTTCGCTGCTAACGTGAACAAGGCATGTAGTGAAAAAACAGGGCAACATTTTTAGTGTTAGAGAATCAAGGCATTGCTTTATTCTGGCCGGGATGTTGTTCTGGCCAGGATGTGCCACAGAAATCATTTCATCCACACACGGCCCGGGCTGTGCAGAGGAAATCATTCCATCACACATCAATTTTACTAGATTTTCCACGTACTTCATACAGTCAAAAACCCACAGAAATTCATTGGTTGAATGTTCATCGATCCCAAGTTACGCAGTTCCCAGGATCTGGTTTCCTACTGGTTATCGATCTCTTCTCCTTCCGTGTTAATTAGGTTCTCATTCCTTGGTTCTCTTATCAGTCTTTCCCAGGACCAGGACCATGCCAGGGGTGATGTTTGGAGCAGCTGGTCGTTGATGATTGTTATCTTTTGTGTATCTT
Organism: Oreocharis arfaki; assembly: GCA_013398015.1. Classification (NCBI taxonomy): domain Eukaryota; kingdom Metazoa; phylum Chordata; class Aves; order Passeriformes; family Paramythiidae; genus Oreocharis; species Oreocharis arfaki. Next base: position 151,933 of record VZRR01008458.1, on the reverse strand, counting down.
CTGTGCTGCTCCCAGTCTGGTGAGATGTTAAGCTCATCAGGCCTTGAGTGATCAAAAAGGTCCTTTGAAAAGAAACTTGAAATTCCCTTCCCCGGGGGCAAACACGAACAAAACTGACCGAAGTTACATAAAAATATTTTAAACTCGGTATCATTTCCAGCACTACCACTTCACACTAAGGGACTCCTGCTTGCAGGGTTTTTCCTTACAGACAGGCCGGAGCAAATGGAGTATCCCACAGGGAAACACCCCTAGTGCATCTCACACACGGGGGTTTCCACAGGCATTAAATCTGCCAGACCGGAGGCAATCCCACAAATACTCTGCACAGCACTCAGGGATAACACATTCCATGGAGAAAGGCAAACTTCCCCGCCGTGACCCCTGGAAGCGCATGCCCTGTGCCTATTTCTGCTCTGCACCCTCTACCTCCACCCTGCTCCCGCAGGCAGCTGCTCCTGAGCCCCCCAGTTCCTCTGCACCCTGTGCCCTTCACCCCATCAGCCCTGGTAATCACCAGAGGAGCCCTTATCTCTGCGATGATCTCTGGAAATGCCTTTTGTCTCCAACAGCTCATCGCCCTGCCCCTCACCTGCTGAGATCAGCTGCTTTCCTACTGGGAAAAAAAGAATAAAAAATGAGCCCTGGGAATAATGAGGAGTTCTGAAAGCTTTCAAGTTCCAAAAATAAATAAATAAATGGAAGGAGGAAGGGAGAATTGCATGCTTCTTTTGATTAATTCCCTTTCTTCCCACCCCCAAAGACCACGCAGTAAATAAAATGAAGTCCAGTCCTGACAGACACAAACCTTGACTGTCTGTTTATAGATGGTGTGAGTGCCAATATTCCAGAGGGACTGTGCAGAACGAATCTCTCAGGGAATCAGAGCACATGTTACAGAGTGTGAAGGTACATGCTTCACATTAAAAACAAATCCTTCAGAAAGTGCAGAATACCCTAAATCTACATCTGCCACGCTGGTTATTCCTGTTGCGTTCTTAAAAATTCATCCTGAATTTTATTTTCCACATCTTGCAAGTGTTAGATCTGCAAAAGAGCATTGTAAGTGCAGCTGTTGTGAAGTTCAGCTCTGAATAACTATGTAGCTGAATGCTGGCTGGAATTCTGATTTTTACCTCTGAATATTTTCCCATCTTTTGGAAGCTGCCCATTTTGAGAAAACCATTTCATCTGCCGGTGATCACTGATATCACCACATTTCAGGGTGATGTGAGGATGTAATTTTTTCTGGGTCTGACTCAACTCAGCTCTAGCACCACCTAATTGCCTCAATTCCTCAGCACCAACTCTCTGTGCAGCTGCTTTTGCTTCTGCATTGCCATTACTGTGGCCCCAAGAGCCACATTCAGTGCCATTGATGCCAGAGTCATTGTAAATAATGTCAAGGAGCAGAAAGAAGCCTAGCAAACAACTAATTTATTTTAATTTTTTTTAATCCTTTGTTGCCATCACCACCTCTTGCCAAAGGAAGCAGAACTGAGGAGGCTCTCTGCTGTGCAGCAATTTGCAGTGTAAATTTTGAGCAAGGTCTTTGATCACACCAGAATCCGGCCATCTGTATTACCAGGCAAACAACACACAGGAACGCGACCAGTTCTGAGACGTGGTTTAGTATCAGCTGATGAGTCTATTGATTTATTTTGTATTTTTCATAATGAGTTACAGCTACATTATAGAGTTGCCTGCATTGGATTGCACTTTGATTTTCCGAGTGCCATTTCTCAGACGTGAGGTTTTTATGAAACCTTTCCTCGCAGCAACAGCCACACACTTTCTATCATCCTAACAGAACAGTGCTGCAAGTTGGTATCTACAGTTCAACAACAAATTAAAACCTTTTTTTTCTTTCATCTACACACCCATGAACAGGGGTTGGAGCACAGCAAAACAGGCCAGTGTTCTCCCTCTGATCCCATTTTTCCTTGGAGGTGGAGGAGAAGAACATTGACTATTCCTCCTCTGCTCTGACACATCAACACTGCTGGAAGGTATCACCTTTCTCTGGTTGGGCTTTGCCAATAAAAATAGAATAAAACATTTTAGCTCAGCATTTCTAACTCACAGCTCTTCCTACAGGACTTTGCCTGAAAACTCAGTTCCCTCAGCAAACAGTTCATCCCCTTCCCATCCTTCAGCTGGAGCTAGCACCAGCCAAAGGCATCAGCACAATTTTGCCGGGTCTGAGTTGTGTCTCTGCAGACTGTACAATGTCCTGACACAAAACAAAGCTTAAAAAAAAGGGGGAAAAAACCCAAGAAGAAAAAAACCTACCACACTCCTCCCCCATGTTATGGATTCCAAACCATGGCTCACGTGTCAATTCAAAAGTATGAAAAAAGCCACGGGGAAGGAAGTGCTGGAAAATATTCTTTTCCCTGATTTCTTAAAATGAAGGTCCCAAGTGCTTGCTGGAGATTTTTCTTTGATTGAATGTTCTCCTCATGTGCCTGTCACCAGCAGGAAAACCTCCGTGGCCCCTGCATTTCCCCAGGGCTCAGAGCAGAGGGGACACCCCCTCACCCTCAGGTGGGTCACTGTCCCCTCACAATTATTCTGCCACTTTGTTTCCTTCAGGACATTTAGAGTGACCAACACACTGAACAAGCAACCTGCCCTGGGTGCACACAGAAAACATCCCTAATTCTGCTCAGGAGCAGAGCTCCTTGTTTCATCCCAAATCTTCCCTTCAAGGAAATACTGAGGTGGTGGTGCTGTCAGAGACGAATCACCAGCCCCCAAAGTTTTGTGAATAACTCCTTGGGGATGGCACAAAATTAGAAAAAGAAAGTGACCTGACCAATGTGAAACGTTCTTTCAGCTGAGAAGGGAAAGGGACACTTCTGTCTGTACATTAAATAGGAGAACAAATGCATTCAGGTGCAACATCTGCCACAAGCAAGAGAGCAATCCCCAGCACTGCTCCAAGAGACAGCTTCCCTCCCCTTCCACTCACCTCAGGTTTTGGGATACACGTCTGGATTTAAAATGGAAGAAAAAGAGAAAGAAAAGAAGGAAAGAAGAACCCTAATGAGCTTGCAATATTCAAGCTGGCATTGTTCCTCGAGGATATTTCCTAGTGTGCACTCAGCAGTTGAGAAAATGCTGACAAGATATTCTCTCAAGAGGTCAAAACAACTTTACTGGCACTTTAGAAAAATCAAGGGACTTTGGCAAAGGGTTCACTACAACATCCAGTCTACATAAAACACTTCTCAGAGCATTAACTTGGCCCATTCAACTTAGCAAACTTCGAGCCCATTTGCAGTTAAGTTACTCAAAATGTTCCAAGAAGGGGGAATTAGAAGAGGAACAAAGAGAGAGAGAGACAGGAAGACAGAAAAGACATAGAAAAGCACACAGGCCACATATGCATTCAACAGAAAGGATGCAAGAATTTGGAATTAAAACATCCTGAATACTTTTCAGGAGCACACAGTTCATCTGATAACTTTTAGCTACAGAGATCAAGCTGCACCTCAAGAAAAAAGTAGTTACAAACAGAAATCCAATCCAGCAGCCCTTCACCTTTGACCTGGGATCTGAGGCCATACTTTTCTGGCCCAATTTGACTTCTGTTTAAAAACTGGAATACTACAAAAAGCATATCTATGGACAGAAAATCTCGGATTTCCCAGGTTAAAAATAGACATTGAAGATGTTTCGTTTAAATTTTTCTGTTTAAACTGTTGTTTAAACAACTACTGAAACTGGGAGAAGGGGAACAACCTTCCAGCAGCACCATTTCCCTTTTGCACACTGAAAATGTTAGGGATTTTCCAGCATGGACTGTGTTACTATCTCGTGGGGACAGAAGGGAGCATCTTCTGGGAGCAGAAGGAATCTGCGTTTGAAGAGAGGAGCTCAGAATTTCAAAGTGAAAGGGTGAGAATTAGAAGATAAAAGCAGTAAAACTAATTTTAAGCCCATTCCCTAATTTGTAATGCTCCAGTTACTGTGAGCAGATACGGAAATACAAAGCCTCTGACTCTTTCCAGCCCTACCCAGGATACAGGAGGCCACGGGAAGCACACAGGGAGATAAAACATGTGCTTTCTGATGAAAAGTCCAGATTTAGGGCACTCCAAGTGAATCAGACACGAGGAACTGTCCCAGGTAACTGCACCACCTCCATGCAATTGAATCATGGCATAGTCATTGATTAAACTCACTAATTTATAAAATACTTACGACTTCCATGCCATGAGAAGTCACAGCTGACATCATGCAAGCAAGAGGCAGGACAATTTTCCTCAGCAACTTCCTCCATGTGGAATCACAAGTCCCAGAATCACATTTTAGGGTAAGCAGACATTTTTACCTCTTCCCAGGTCCGTGGAGGACAGGGTGGGTGGTCTTTTCCGAAGGGCTGCAGAGCTCTCCCCCTGTGTCACAGGCGCCATCCACACACCAGCTTCTCCCTGTGGAGCCCACAGCCAGATATTTTCCATGGCAGGGTTTAAAAAACTTCCATCCATCATGCTTAGCAGTGTCAGCCTGCTGCCAGAGTTTGTCAGCCGTAGCCTGGAAGCATCCAGCTCTTTTAGGTTGGAATCCAAGCCCTCTGTTCCATATGTAAAAGCTTCAGGGCAAACACAGCGTTTGCACGCGCAGCGCAGGATTGCTTGTGGGTGGTTTTCTCCCCCGATGCAAAAACTCTTAACAGTGTTGGAACAGAATGTTTTAAGGTGGTGTTTTTATGATCTAGTGGCTTTATTGTCACCAGTGACACTGCTCATGTTTCCCAGCCAGCTGTAAAGGGGTGGCATCCTGGGCTGAAGCAGGAGCTGCCTTGTCAGGGACAAACCAGCCCTCCTGGGCTCCCAAAAAACCTGGCAGATCCATAACACAATCCCAGCTTGGGTCAATAACATGGAAGACCAACAACCACTGAAATTCAGCTCACCTGTGGCAGAATTTGCCCTTCTGTGGCTCTGAAAGCCTTTGTCCTCACTGTTAACCCCTCACCGACCTCAAAGTAAACTGTGCAATGTCCTCCTGCCTCCAGCAGAGTCCTTGCCCGTTGTTTCTGGGGAAAGCAGCTGCTGGAGACAGCTGGAAGGAGACTTTTATGATTATTGCAAAGTCACCTGTGCCACGGTAGCACTCGGATGTTTATTGGTTTCTCTCACTAACACAAGCCTCGACATAGAAATGGGTCTGCAGGCAGCCAGGGGAGCCCACAGCACCCCAGCCCAGCCAGGTGCCAAGAGAGGGGCAGCGGCAAGGGGCTGGCAACCCCCTGGAAGATGCAGGAGACACGTGGAAGGAGACATTGTTGGGGCACAGCTGGAGGTGCTCCGTGCCAAAGAGGGGCACAGCTGAGGCAGGGACAACCCTGAGGGACCACAGCCAAGCCACGCCGGGCTAAGTGACATCCCTGAGGGACTGCAATTCCCTTATCCCCAGGGCAGGGCAGGGGTGCTCCCTAGGGACTGAAGGTAACACCCAGCAAGGGATGAGGAGACCAGGAAGGTGTTGGACCCTGGGGAAGGGAGAGAAATGGGGTTTCTCTAAGTGGGTTTCTTAATTTGTTTCCTTTGTTCTCACTCCTCAAATCAGCAACTGAAACTCTGTGTTAATTGGCAGTAAATTCAGACACATAAAATTCCTCAGGTCAAGCCATGTTGCTGCTGGGGATGCAGATACTGCCCGTGCAGAGAGCTCATGGCTTGGTCACTGTCAGGATGTCCCAGATGTAAAAAATGGAAAATTGAATTGTGAACTGCAAATGCTGAGATCCTTTTAGCATCCTAAGATGCATTTCTAGTGGCAGCATTTAAAGAGTTTGCATCTCTTAAGCTGATGTTTCTACTTTCAGAGGAAAAAAATGACTGCTCATCTGAGCCTTTCAGACGCACATCAGCCAGCAAGTAATTGAAGACAAAGTGGTTTTCTGTAATAAACCTTCATAATGAAGCACCAGAGGAAAATCCTAAAGTTCAACTCAATACATCATGCTAATCTGCAGAATGGGATTTTCCTGCCACTAATCTTGTTAGAGCTGGGGCACTGTGCAAATACATCTAAACACATAATTACTGAAGAGATATTAAACGGATCGATTTATTTCAATAAAAAATGCAAACTTTGAGGAGAATTCATTAATACTCAAAATCCAGCCAGGCAATAAATAACACTAATGAACTGAGAAAAAGGAATAGATGAACAAGTACTGACATGATGTCTTATGGCTTATTGCTGTTAAAGAGGAGCTGACAATTACTCCACTTGAAATATAAATCCTGCAAGGGAAATGCTAGAAAGTGACTGAAAGACTTGTTAAAAATATGTATGTACATATATATACACACATTTTAAGAAGGCATTAGGATGAAAACTAATTTAATTTCGTCCTAAGGAGGCCATTTTCATCACCCCTAAGCTGTGTTTACATTAGCAAGCAGTGCTGTGCAACAGGAGCATGAAACAGCTGCTGCAGAGATGCTGCCAGCACAGCAATTCTGAATGTGTTGGGGGGTTGCTGCCAGCCAGCTCCAGGGTGGTCCTGCAGCCTGCCTGCCTCACAGAGAGCAGGGTACCCCGGCCACAGGGCTGCAGGAGCTCCCTGGTCCAGTTTTGTCCCAAGGGAACTCCAGAGTGAATGCTCTGTAACGTGAATCAGATCACAGCCAATGTGGGTGTGGCAGAGAACACAGCATTCTCTTCGAAAGCAGCCTCCTGACTGGCACTAAAATGTTCCCCGCAGCAGCAGCACTCAGGGCACTGTAAAGGGCTCTCTGTAGGACAGAAATGCCAGGCACAGCAGAAACCTCAGTGCAACACCCACCCACACAACCCCAGTGACCACCAGGGGTATCTAAAACAGCCTTTACAGTAAGGGCTGGGAGAGCTGTCAGGACACAACCCAAGAACACGTTTCTCCTTGTGCTTGGGAGGTTCTGAAATTTGCCAAGAGGAAAAACCAAAGCATTTGGGTTGGTATTTTGGAATTGTAACTTGGTATTCAAACAGCACACTTGGAGTTATCCAGGCTGCTTCAGAGGACACTTGCAGTGATTTTCCATAGGCTTCTGAAACAGAAGAAAGACATTGAGGGGCTGAGGTGTGTCCAGAGAAGGGAACAGAGCTAGGGAAGGGTCTGGAGCATAAGTCTGATGTGGACCAGCTGAAGGATCTGGGTTTATCTCTTGTTTAGCCTGGAGAAGGCTCAGGGGGACCTTATCAATCTCTACATCTCCTTAAGAGGAGGGTGTAGTGAGATCAGGAATCATTCTCTTCTCCCAGGTAAGAGACAGGAAGAGAGGAAATGGTTTCAAGTTGTGCCAGGGGAGGCTTAGATTAGGTTTTACGAAGAATTTCCTCACTGCAAGGGTGGTCAGGCATTGGAACAGGCTGCTCAGGGAACTGGTGGAATCGCCAGCCCTGGAAGTGTTCAACAAGACATGGATGCAGTACCTGCAAGTTCTACTCAATTCCACAGCTCTTACAGCAGAGGTGCTGCCACTTCTCCTGCTGGAGGATCCCCTGTTTGTTCACTCATTCCTTACCTGAAAGCTGCTCCTGTCCATTATTAGGGACAACAGACTTCAGTAGCTGAGGAAGAAGAAAGCTCAGCTATCAAAGATGAGCCTCTGTTTTGTTAAATCACAGTCAAGTTATTAAAAATCACCATTTCCTTTCAATAGTCTTATGTGGGAAAATGCTGGCAAGGCACCCAAACCTCATCTAGATGAGCAGCTCTGGCTTGTACTGGTTATAAAATGAGTGATTTGTGGCAGCATGTACAACACGATGTTATTTCCAATGCAATTTATGCTCTGAGGGCAGAGAAGAGGTGGCTGTGCAAGAATTACACATCCCTTGCTCCTTCCAGCAGATGCCTCTTTGCACAAATACCACTTTCACAAAAATCTCTGCTTTGTTCCAACTCATGTCTCTCAAGAGTTTCTGTAAGGGCAATTACTACTGGCTAGAAGCTCAATAAATGTTGTATTTTTGTTCTTTCTGGAAGTTTATGCAAGAAAGGAAATTTCTCAGTTTTTATTCTGCTCTATACAAAATGTTACGGGTTGGTCTGTTCAAACATGATTTCTGATGTATTTTATTTGTCTCTTTCCTTGGCATTTCCAGCAAGAACTGGGAAAAATGGGGTGGGGAAGAAAAATAATGTACACTGGGAACATAGCATGATGCACCTCTGAACGAAGGCAATCCTTCTCTAATTGAGCCTGTGATTAAGATTTGCAGTTACAAGCAGTATCTAGAAAAAGCAGTTATGCTGCCTTAATGATCCCAGCCACCAGAGCCAGGTATACCAGGAAAAAAAAAACCAACAAAATAAGGGAAGCAGATGTAAAAAGAAATGCATTTGCTAACAAGTCAGCTGGGATTTTATCCCCAGGATAAAAGCCTCCTTTATCATCATTACAGTTCCCTCTACAACCCTAGAACAACAGGTATCCTGAAAATCCCAGCTGGGCGTCTCAGATGGGTTGGAATCCTCAAACACCCTTCCAGACACTTCTCAAGGGCTGAGGATTCCCTCCAAGCTTTCCTTTAGATCAGGTCAAGGGGGAACCTGGCAATTCCAGGGTCTTTTGTTGCCAGCAAGGAGTGGAATTGTGCAGCCCGTTCTGCACAGTCTCATCGGGACTGCAGCTCCGGGCAAGTGATGAATCTGCCACCAGATGTCACCCAGAGGCCACTCCTGTCGTCTGCTGAGACTGGAGCAAGCCCCTGGATTTCCTGCAGGCAGCAGGGATGGTCACAGCACTGTCATCACTCCTGCAGTTACACCTACATTTCACTTCAGATTTCTACTTTGTGCCCTGAAAAAGAAAATAAAGCTTTCAAGCTGCAGTAAGTCTTCAAAATGCTTTGAAAGGGGAAGTGCATTGCATGAGCTAAAAGCAAGATCCTGTGGCTGTTGATATCTTTACTGAAGGCCTGTATGTCTCTTTTTACAGAATTTTATCACCTTGCAGAGTTTACCCTCATCTAACTCTTAGGGGAAAAAGAACAAGCTACCAAGCCAGATAATGGATTGCAAGAGAAGAGCGAGCAACGCAGAAGGAAGCAGAAGCACCTTGTGACCAGGGAACGTAGGAGATTTCCTGTCATAATGAAGACAATTATAACAGGAAAAAAACAGCAGAAAAAAAAAATTCTAAGGTCTAAACAGATGAAGACTACTAGACACCTTTTACAAATTCGGGAATATACCTGAAAACTTCATTTCATGGGGAGCATTCAAAGAAAGCACAGAGGGACACGATTTCCACTGTTTAACATCCAGAAAGTTCCACATGCTTTGCTGCAAGTCAGAATTTTGCTTTTTATCAAGTTATTTACCAGAGAGGCATCTAGAAAGCACAAATTTAGCACTGCAGCTTAAGTGGTAGTGATAGACAAGAAACTTTTTGAAAATATTTGTTGTCACAGGAAACAGAGGAAAATGGATGAGAACAGCTTTGAAGAAATTTTACTTAATTTTTTTCTATCTCCTAAATACAACTAAAATGTCCAGTGCTTCCAAGGGTAAATCAACAATTAATTACTTCAGCTCTGAACAGCAGCATCTAGAAAGAGGGATGAAATCACATATTTCAGCTTTTTGAAACAAGTCCAGCTGCATTTAAACAAGTCCAGAAACTATTTCAGCTCCATTTAAACAAGTCCTAACTTTTGCCTTAAAGTCAAGGTTAAGCTAGAAGTACCTTCTCACATTTGCCCCACAATCAATGTTTTTCTACTCTTAAAAAATTATGCCAGTGACAATGATTTGAAAATTGAATTTGCAACTCTCAGTAAGGATATTTATTCTAAACAATAGAAAAATTGGAAAAAATATCTAAGATATCCCGTGAAGAAAGCAGTGATCATGCAGCAGCTGATGAGCACAGGCAGGTTCTGAACAGCCTGATCAGCTGCACAACAGGTCCTCAATAAATCACAGAGCACCCACTCCACTGCCACAGAACAGGGATTTACAGAGGTCACAAGGCTGTGACAATTTAACATTTTCCTGTGCACTCTGTGTAGAACTGAAGGAGTCAGGACAAGTCCATGAGGTACCAGCCCCAGAAAAGAGTTGATTCTCCACATTCCCCCCTGTATTCAGCACTCCGAACTTATCAAGCATAAAGAACTGGAATGATTTTATCTTTAATACATTGGCTACAGGAACAGCTCTGCTGCCAGCTACAAACCAAAACAACAAAACATTTAGTGGAATTCCAGACAGTAAATTTCAACATAGATGAGGAAACTTCTCTTCAGAATTTGAAGTTTTGGTTGATTTTTATTTATTATGCATCAGTAGCTGAAGAAGCCACGGCTCAGCTGTTATTTGAGAAAGAACATTCCAACACAGTACTTGAACTTTTGCTTAGGAAAGAAATTATTTTAGGAAACTCTAAGGAGAAAGCAAGATTCAGACTGTTCATAAAACTCAGTTCTGTGCATACCTGAACCTTCTCGTTCCCTCTGACCCAGCCATACTTTACCATGACAAACCTGGGAACAGTTCTTTTGGTTTTATATGGTACATTATGGGGAACGGTTATGGTTTCAGAACTTCAAATGGTGAAGCTAGAAAATCAAAACAGAATTCACCAACAATCCAAACAAGATGCAGGAACAGAAGTTTACACCTCATTTCACCTCTAACCCCTTATAAATAAATAGTTTAAAAAATCAAGTTTTACACTGGCAATAATCTCAGTTATTAAGGAGTAACTGGATACTTCTCTTAGCGTGACCTATCATTGTAACCACCCAGTGGTAACAAAGTGACCTTCAGTACCTGTAACAAAGCAGCTCAGAGTAAACAAAATAATTATTTTGAGAAAACATACAAAAATCACAACTGTTATATTAAGATCTCTGTTGTAATTATATACAAAATAACTATCAGAGCATTTGGTTCATACAGTGTTGCTGGAAGTTTTGCAATGCAGTTCTGGACCCAAGACAGTCAGTGCTAGAAATGGGCAACCATCTCAGACTGACCTGCTTGGGGACAGAGACAGAACAATTTGTGTGTATTCATGACAAAGCTGGAACCATAAGGTAAAAGGACAGGAAGAAATTGATGCAAAGAAGTTAAAAGAAAGACTTCCACAATGCCAAGTTCCCTGCACTGTCCCATTAAACCACGTTTAGAACATCCACAGCAGCTGCCTCCATTCACAGTGTTTTCTTTCGGGATTCGTATTGGTTTTCTTGGGACTTGGGTGTCCATTTAGACACTTCCCCTTCCCAAATTCCAAAAGCAATGACTTCCTGCTACAGCTCAGGTCAGAGTTTCAACTGGTGTCCTGAAGAGAACGTGCAGTTTGTGAAGCCCTCACTGCACACTGCTGCCAATCCATATTTAAACGTAACCATGAATAACCAAACTCCCCTCTAATGACAGTGCAAAACCTGAAGTAACACCCTAGAAATATTTGTTAGCTCTTGGAAAGTGCCCACAAGCATTACCTGTGTTAATACCCTGTAACTCAGCTTGCCTCCCAGCAAATCTTAACTCAGAGAAGAGAAAATGCACGGCAGCAACAACCCAGCCCTTCTCCCAGCTGTGCCAAAGTGCTCAGAATTTCTGAGGTTCAAACACGGTCAGTTCGTTCCCATCGTAGAACTCTCTCAGCTGGTTTGACTCATATTTTATGGAAGGTTCTGCAATTGGCATCTCCAGAGCATTCTGCCCCACTATTTTAAGGTTCACCAGTTTTATTTTCCAGGTGTTATTCCTCACGGGGCAGCTGATGAGCCCGAAGATTTGCTCAAAGACACCCAAGCAAGCGTTGTCTCTGTGCACTGTGCCAGCCACTGCCACCAGCACCAGCCCGTGAGGGGACATGGCACATTTCAGGCCATTGGAATGCAGATTGGGGTTGAAGAGGAGACATTCTTCCTTAACCAAGGACAGCAGGCGCAGGCTCACCATGTCTGCCCCCACGTACTGTTCCACGTTTTTTTCCAATGTGTTGTAGCAGAACTTCAGCTTGGCGTCCTCCCAAAAGTGCTGTGGTCCCCACGTTTCTTGGGATTTTATTCCCAAAGGATGCTGAGAATTCAAGAGTTCAAAGTACCACTGGCAGAATTCTCCTCCTAGTCCACCAATGTCATCTTGTGGTGACTTCTGTCCGTTTCCACGACTCTGCAATCAAGCAAATTTTTTTCTTAGAACTATTTAGCAAGATTATCACTTGGAAAAACATCAAATCATGCACATACTTACATTAAAGCTTTTAAGTGTTCTCAGCCAGAGTGCCTGAAGAGAAACATCAAAATAAACATCTCATTTGTTTCTACAAACATGATCATCCTATCTAGAGAACCAGGACGGGTTCCTTGAATAACACCTAGAAAGTGCTCCAGTGTCTTGGGCTCTTTATGGGGGGAATTAACAGCGGGGCAGCAAGCCTGTCTGAGTCTGACATTGGTCTCAGCACAGTCCATTTCTACCTGTGAGAAACCTAGTCGAGAGAAGCAAGAAATTCAAAACAATAGAGGGAGTAAACAGCAACAAACAGGCTGCAGCTGGCGTTTGTTTGGATTCTTGAGATGTCTGTGCTGTAGATAACTTATAGTCTGGTGTAGTTAAAATAGCCAATGAGTCTACTGTAGTAGTTAAGCAACCAACAGACAATTAACATGAATGATAAACATACAAAAGTGTATATATATGACAGCGGCTTTTAGAATAAACACTTCTTGCCTGCACTTTGCTAGAATTAGTGTGTGTCGCGCATCCGCCTCAACTGCAACACTTTATAAACATTGAGGGAAATCCTGGTTCTACTGAAAAAGGGCAGGGGAAGGATGTGAAGCGCCATTTTTTGGAACTAAATGTACACTAACTTTGTAGGACTTCTCAGGATTTATGATTTGACAGCAAGACTTTTTTTAGAACTAAACTGAATGTCAAGTTTGCTAACACCGAAGTCTAGTAAGTACTAAATTGTGTTACAAACAGTAAGTAATTAAGCACAAAAAGTCTGGAGATTTCTATACAGAAATGCTGTATTTCTTTCACCACAAGCTAAAATAAATTTCAAATTCTGTTACACAGGTTCAGGTTTCCCATTTCTTCAAAGTGGTGAGGGCCACAAGAATTGAGGGAAAACAAAGAAAGACGTACAAGACAAATAAATTAATTGACTTTCTTCTAATTCGTGAATGTGTTTTAAGTACTTCATTTAGGTACCATCAACCACAGAACTGCGCTAAGAGAAACCTTTTTTTTTTTTCCCGAATTATGCACACACAGAAAATTGTTTAGGAAACAATTCTCAGCTAAATCCTAATTGTCATCAGTTAATCCCGGAGTGAAAGCCCAGTGCAACGGGCTCTCAACAAGGATGGAGCTCTCCCAGCCCAGGAGGTGGGGCTGTTGCCCATAAGGGCTCTGAACTAGAGCACGGTGGCCAATTAGAACTACAAATAAAACCCTGAAAGACCATTACACCACGAGGATTTGCTTAATGGCAAAGCTTTTAACTTCAAAATAACCCATTATGGCCAAAACACGTTACGCTGTGCTAAGTGTTACAAATACCAAGGGAAAACAAATGGAACTGACCTGGCACAGCTGGAAACCTTACATTTCAACAATATATAAACTCACTAAACTCACAGGGGTCTCTGTAGGATTTCTGTGCCATTCATACTGTTTTCAGTTGTCCCTGAACCCACAAATCCACTTGTGAATATCCTCTATCTTAGCTTATAGGACGATTCAGAATTCCAAGCATGGAGAAGACCCCACACGTTAGAATTCAAATACTGAGGAAAACAGAGCAGACACCTTTAGATGTTGTAATTTCAAAAACAAACAAACCAACCCAACTAAAACCAAACCAACCAAGAGTTAAAAAGGTTTAGGCCTTTCCTACAGCTGCAGAGCCACATTTCCACTGGTCACCTTGTGAAAGAGATGTTGAGCAGCCTGAGGGATTTCCAGCAGCAGCACTCACCTGTGCAGGAGGTTTTCTGTGCCCTGGCTCCGAGGCTCGTGCCGGGAGCTGCCCGCTCCAGAGCTGCCTCACACGCTCGATGAGGAGGTGTTTCTCCGAGGAAGGAGGCACTGCAACTCCCTGCGCTGCCAGATACTTAAAGATGATTTCTCTGTAGACTTTCCTGCGCCTCAGAAGTTCTTCCACGTTTTGGCTGTACACCAGAATGGCATGAATGGCCTCTGCAGGTAAAGAAACTGAAGTTAGAGGTAGCTTCTTTCAGAATAAAACCCTATGCCACTTCTTAAACTCCTGACCTCCAAACACAGTGCAAGACAAGGTGACACGACATGAAGAGACTGAAAATTTGTTTGTAAACTGAAATCTGGCCTCATCCTATCAGACACAGAACACACCCAAAAGGCTTGCAAACATGTTTCTTGAACAAGAATTCCAGTAAAGTGTTTCAGCCACGTAGTCTGTGGGAGGTTCCACCTCCTTCCTCAAGGCTGCTGGAAATGGAATCAAATCTGGTTTATTTCCACACTAATGTGATTACAACTCCCATGTTCATAAGAAAATGCATGCCAGCACAACAATAGTGCATTGAAAAGCAACAACAACAACAAAAAAATCAGCTACAAGGCTCTGTGGTAGAATGAGGAAACCTGACAAACCTAAATGCACTTTTAAAGAAGTAGCAGCAGACAGTTCCCACCTGAACTGAGGCTGGTGCTTAATATGGGAACTATAAAAACCCTAAATCTAACCAAAAAGAAACAACTAAGGTAAAACACAAAAATCTTTTAATGTAACCTACAACCACTGCAAAAGGAGATTAAAAAGGTAAGGAAAAACTACAGGCAAAAGACCTTTTAAAGAAATGTCTTGGGCAAGTCTTACAGGCCGTAGTTCCACCACATGAAACATACTCAAGGCTCTGGGATGAGCACATTTCAGGGCAACCGAGTGGCCTCAGGTAACTCATATAAAAAAATAAGTTTTACGAAACAAATCTCAGCAAGGTGATGGGGGATGGTCACAAGCGGGAATGTTCCGCAAAAAAATCAGTTCACTAGTAAATTCGTGGTTTACCCTTTCAAAACCTGAAAGCAAATGTGATTGACGCCAAAAGCGTGAGAATCTTGAGCTGTCGATATTTTTAACCACTAACATGGCACAGCAATGCTCGCAGGTCGCTGTAGGGCTCTAAGAGAGGAAAACGATGCGCTTGAGAGCTGACGATCTGCCACGAGCCCGTCGCCACCGCAACCTCCTCGGCCTGAACAACCCCGAGCTCCGAGCAGCCAACCCCCGGAGCTGCTGGGCCGTGCAGAAAAAGGCTCCCGGCAGCGACCCCCGCAGCAGCGCAGCCGCCCCCGGGCAGCCCCGGGTCGAGCCCCGGCCCTCCCCGGGCAGCCCNGCACCTTGGCGGCTCTCCGGGTGCACCAGGCGGTTTGTGACGGTGTCGGTGAGAGCCAGCAGCTCCTCGGTGTGCAGGAGCTCCAGCAGGTCCCGGCACCCCGCCCGCTCCCGCTCGCTCAGCCCCGGGCCCGCCATGGCCGCCCCGCCGGGCCGCGCCCGGTGCAGCGCCGGGCGCCGGCTGGAAATAGCGGCCGGCACCGAGGTTCCGCACGGAGAAACGGCCGCGGGGAGAGCAGAGCCACAAGGAGGCGTGTTTAAATGTATAGATTTTGTGTTATACGCATGGAGAGTTTATAATCGAGTGTATCCTTCCCTTCCAGCGCGTCGTGGAGCTGTCATGCTGAGCTCTGTGGATGCTGGAGAGCAGCACCATGGAAAGGGATGTGTGGGTCCTGGTCCATGGCCGGGTGGATGCGAGCAAGCGGCGCCCTGGAGCCAGGGGCGACATCCCTGTCCTGGGGACATCAGGGATAGCGTGGCCAGCCGGGACAGCGAGGGGATTGTCCCGGGAACATCAGGGACAGCGAGGGGATTGTCCCGGGAACATCAGGGACAGCATGGCCAGCCGGGACAGCGAGGGGATTGTCCCGGGAACATCAGGGACAGCATGGCCAGCCGGGACAGCGAGGGGATTGTCCCGGGAACATCAGGGACAGCGAGGGGATTGTCCCGGGAACATCAGGGACAGCATGGCCAGCCGGGACAGCGAGGGGATTGTCCCGGGAACATCAGGGACAGCATGGCCAGCCGGGACAGCGAGGGGATTGTCCCGGGAACATCAGGGACAGCGAGGGGATTGTCCCGGGAACATCAGGGACAGCATGGCCAGCCGGGACAGCGAGGGGATTGTCCCGGGAACATCAGGGACAGCATGGCCAGCCGGGACAGCGAGGGGATTGTCCCGGGAACATCAGGGACAGCGAGGGGATTGTCCCGGGAACATCAGGGACAGCATGGCCAGCCGGGACAGCGAGGGGATTGTCCCGGGAACATCAGGGACAGCATGGCCAGCCGGGACAGCGAGGGGATTGTCCCGGGAACATCAGGGACAGCGAGGGGATTGTCCCGGGAACATCAGGGACAGCATGGCCAGCCGGGACAGCGAGGGGATTGTCCCGGGAACATCAGGGACAGCATGGCCAGCCGGGACAGCGAGGGGATTGTCCCGGGAACATCAGGGACAGCGAGGGGATTGTCCCGGGAACATCATGGACAGCATGGCCAGCCGGGACAGCGAGGGGATTGTCCTGCTCTGCTCTGTGCTGGGGCGTCCTCACCTCCAGTCCTGGGGCACCTTTGGGCACCACAATATCAGAAGGTTATAGAGCCATTATAGAGTGTCCAAAGGAGGGCAACCAAGAAGGGCCTTGAGGAGAAGCCACATGAGGAGAGCTTGGTCTCTTCAGCTGGACAAGAGGAGACCTCACTGCAGTTACAACAGCCTCATGAGGGGAAGAGCAGGGACAGGCACCTCCTCTTTGTGGTGACAGTGACAGGACACGAGACAATGGCCTGAAGCTGGGTCGGAGAAGGTTCAGGCTGAATATCAGAAAAAGGGTTCTTCTCCCCAGCCCCAGCCTGGCAGAGTTCAAGCAGCATTTGGACAATGCTTGTAGCACAGGGTGTGACTCTCAGGGTGTCCTGTGCAGGGCAAGGAGTTGGACTCGATGATCCTTGTGGGTCCCATCCAGCTCAGGATATTCCCTGATGTCATTCTATGATTTCTACCGCTGGTCACTTCATCTGGACCAAGCCATCTCTGAACACCTGAGATGCAGCCCCTGTGGGTAGCAAGCAATTCATCCACTTGTGAGTGAGGCAAGAACTGCACGTTCCCAAGTGATGCACATCCCCAGGCCTGGGAAATCCAACAGCACAGCACCTGCTCAAGGAAATGAAGTCCTATAAGCTAAAGATGCTTTTTTACTAAACGCAAGGTCTCAACCTTGTGTTGCTCTTCCACTTGGCACTATTTTCTCTGTCAGGGGCAGAACAACCAGTGATGGACACTTCATAAAGGAGAGAGAAAAGAGAAAGGAGGGAAGATGAACAAAAAAGGGGAGAGAAGACAGCAGAAGCTTCAGCTGAGCTAAGCATCATAAGCTACACGCCAAGAAAAACAAAGGTGCAGTGAGTGCTTGACCTCTCTGTGGCAGAAAAAGCCAGCACACTCCTCCATCCCTATGCTTTAATATGGATGTGTAAGGAGGTCACCTTTTCATGCTAAAGCTGCCTGAAATTTCGGAACTAGGAAGACCCAGATCTTGTAAAGACACACAGAAGAACCACGTTAGAATTACTGATGATGCTTCTTTTGTACAAACAACTGGACTCATCATTATGGTGGGCTCCATTCAGAGCTGTCGTATGGAATGCCTGCCCTCAAGACCTTGTAAACCTTTGGGAGAACACTGATGGGAACAGAGAACACATTCCTGTGTTTTAGATGATGGTTTCTTCTTTGAGATCTAAAAAAAAAGTCCATGCAGATCTCCCAGGCTGATCAGAAGAAAAACCAACACACATTCAGCTTGGTTAATAGCTGCTCTCTTGAGCTAGAGCAATGGATTCCATATAAGCCAGAAACACCTAAACCAATTTTGCCCATGAATTTTAAGTTCAACATTCAGATAAAAATTCAGTCTTGAAGCATCTGGAAAGCTTTAACATAATAATGCTTATTGTCTGCAGTGCCAAACTTCCCCTCGTGTACATTGATTTAATATTCTTGATTAGTATCAATCCTGCAAACCACAAATTAGACAATGCATCTGAGAAATATGAATTACCTTTGCTTCATTTTGCTTGTATTTCAATATACCTTTATTTAGATTTGCAGCCTTCAAGGGAGTAATACCTATCCAAATCTTCTGGAATTCAGGGGAAAAAAAACAAACCATCAAGATGCCATTTAAAAAAAACCTAGATTGAGATGTTTGCTGTGTTTTCAGTAAGAAATGAGGGGGTGGGAGGGGAAGGGAAGGGCAAGTTGCCTCAGAATTGTAACACATTCCCATTAATCCTAAGAGAGGAAAAGTGCAGTCATCAGGGAGATTGGAGAGACTTTTCAATATTCAGAACTGATGTCTCCCCACAGTCCCTTTCTTGTCCTAAACCAAGACCAGCCTTTTCAGAAGAATGATTTATAACTATTTCTAATATATTTTTTTTGTAAGTATTTTTGTAAGTGTTTCCCCTTTGGAGGTGGGTGAGGGTGGAAAGGGGATAACCTCAGAAGCAGGTTTCATTTTTTTCTCTCTTTCTCATAACTCAGAATTCCCTATGGAGTTTTTATTCAAACTTTTAATTGACTTGAGCATTGAGCAGGAACTGGCATTCCCAAAGGGGAAGAAACAGGAAAATTATTAGCCTGTATAAACCAAAAGGTGAATAGAACTCTTGTAACATTAAATTGCTGTCGTAATTCAAGGAGTCCCTACAAGGGCTTTTGTTGTAGTTTCTGTCTCTTGTCCATCTGAGGAGGGGCATAGAAGTTTACATTTGGTGTTAATATATTCAGCAATTAATTTATTAAATGGCTTCTGGACACACTGCCATTTTGATGAATATTTTTCCTGGCAAAATGTACCTGAGGCCCCTTACCCTTATACCCACACTTAACTCCCTCAGGCAAGGACCTTGTCAAAGTTTTCCAAAGCAGAAAATAAAGGTAAGTTTGAAGTTACACACACACAAAAAAATCACCATCCAAAGTTTTGCAGAAAACAATCAAAAATCTGCACTTAAAGCAAATCAGGAATTTACAAGGTTGTGAATAATAAATCTAAATTATCCAGTAATTTTAGAGGGCAGTATTGAATTCTCTGAAGAAAAAAAAAAAAAAAGAAACTACACTGTCTTTGTGCCTGGACTTGACGACCAACCAGAAGCAGAGGTATCCTAAAACAGCTGCACCCAGACTTGTCTGTGGCCCCAAATTTGGATTTTGAGCCCTAGGAATTAACTGCTGCCCCCGTTTTGAAGCTTGGTCTATTCAAATCCAAATATCCACACACCTGGAACATCAAGACCTGGCATCTTCACACAGGTGCCACGCAACCCTCATGTACTAAACGTAACACAGTAGCTCTGAACATCACAGCAATTTCCAGAGTGATTCTCCAAAAGACAAGATCAGTTTCTATCAACAACAAAGACAATGTTTTATTGAACAAATCTATGTACAGTACAAAAGGTTTTTAAAATGAAACACTACTGTAGATTTATTGCAGTTTGATGGCTCAGTTTTAATTTGTACTCTTATATAAAATGCAAAGTAAAATAATTTAACATTCAACAAGGAAGCACAAATTTCCTTTCTTGCTGAACCTGTAACAGCTTTTACAAATTAAAGAGTCCCAAAATGCATACACTGCATTTAATCAGAAAGGTGTTATACAGTACCAAATAAATTAAGAAAATAGTTAACACTACCACCCCCTTTGGGTCTTTTGTCCATAGCACTGGTGTTAAACAATAAAAGAAATGAGTACAGCTGAACCTTCCGTGTGATATTAAAATCACAAAGTTTAATGTTATAAATTATCCAAACTATACAATTCATATAATTTTAATGAATATGGCTAAATAACCAAAGTACCAGTGACCTTGCCCCACAGATATGACCACTTGCAACCTGTTTTCAGTATTCCTTTTTTTTGTGAAAGGTGCCTACACCGAGCGGCAGCTTTTTGAAATTAGAAATTACATGACCTTTCCAGTGAAACATGATGGGGTTAGAGGAGACAGTTTTAAAAGGAAAGTCCAAATCCAGCTGGAGGAATGTTATTAAATACAATTATCAGCACTGAATTGCACAAACTTTGATCCAACAAAACTCCTAAGCTCAGGTATAACTTCAGGCAGCTTTAGGGTAGCTGTACACTACATTACACACGTACTTCAGGATTCATTGAATCAAAGTGATACATTGTGAAGGGTTTCCAATTATATCACACAATGCTTAATGCCTGGGGGAAAAAAAAAATAAATCAACCAAAAAAACCCCCAACTTTCAAGATTTGTAACCTGTTTTCAGCCCTAGAAGTTGCAGGCTTAGTATAGGGGGTAATACTCAAGATATTGAAGAATCCTTAAAAAGCATGGAGAATTATTCCACACATGATTAGAATTACTCCACACATGATCCAAGTAGCTTTTTGCTTCTGATTAAAGTTGCTCAATACTGCAACTATCTGAGAATACCAACAGGTTTCAGACAGTAGCTTAAAGAAAACTCAATGTCTTTTGAAGTGAAAATAATGATTTTAAAATGTTACCATCTCTTGCTACTCTAAGTCAATTTAGCAGACTCCTGATAATTGTTAGGTGATGCTCATCTTCACCTATGTAAGAATTCCTATTTCCTGTTCTCCAGAGTGTATACACTGAATACATGATAGAAACAAAGGGTGGTGTCCCAGAAAAGCATCTTTGAAGAAAAATGACTTTAATGCAGGTACAAAAAATTATGGTCACAGTTGATGCATGTACACAGATGCATTTATCTACACACTTAAACCAAGGATAATACAAGTCTCAATCATGTTTTTAAAGCATCTTCAGACACATGGAGCTCCAGGGAAAAGGCAAAAAAGCACCAAAGATTAAAAGGTACATTAAAAAGATTTTACACAAACATCTTTGTTGTATCTTTGTTGATTCAGTTTTCAGATTTTCAGAACTGTAATACTTCAAAAGGAACCTTTTTTTTTTCAAATATATTTAAGCAATGTCAAGCAAAGAAGGGGGAGCCTGGGAACATTCAATACAGTAACTGGGTCCCTAAAAATTAGTTGGTATCTTGAAAGTAAAAAAATGTGAAAGTGCATTTGTCTGATAAGGACCCAATTAACTTCATGTTTAAAACTTTTAATGTATTTATACATGTAAATATATATATATATAGTTGTATATATGTATATATAATGAATGATGCATTTAAATCAGGTTTTTTGCAACTGCAAAAAAAAGTTCTTTGGTGCCTCAAACGTCATACAAATCTCTGGAAGTGGGCCATAATTGGGATTCATGTAATGCACACATACCTGTGATCATAATTTTATAACCTTTTATGTTAATCCAACCCAACGTTAAGGCAAAAATGTTCTAGAATTCAAGAGCATGATTTTGAATTTGCATTCTTTTTATCTCGCAGGAAGGGGAAAGAAAGCAGAATGAATGCAAATAATCTCTTTACTTCCACAGAGGATTGTTAGCAGAGGCATTACTGAACTACTGAGTTTATGTTCCAGAACTACTTCACAGCCTACCTTACAGAGAAACCCTTGGGTTTGCAAGTGTGAGCCATTCCTACAACGAACAGGGGGGGTTTATGCACCCCCTGATTTTTCTACTCATTAATTTTCACACACCTGTTGATTCAAGCCCTACACACACTCTGATGAACTCTTCACTGACAGCTGAGCAGGAACAGTTGCTCTGTGCAGTCCTACATTTCTGGGATGACTCTGAACACCAGTTTTCACCACTGTGCCTCCCCTGCCTGCAATCCCATTGCAATTTTCATAGAACAGGATTCCAAACGAAAAAATACTATGTGGCAAGATAGTGTAAGATAAATCAGAGGATAAATTAGCACAGTAATTGGACAAGGTGCATGTTTGCCACACCTCTGCTTTAGGGTAGGAAGACCAAAAATTACAAAGCATCTTTTTGGTTTCAAAATCTGTATTTCAGTTTTCCATATAGAGCTGAAGGACTCCTATTTCTTGTCTTCGCATTCTGATTGCTCCTATGAACAGTGAATTATGAATAAAGTGCTTAACATTTAAATAATTCCTTCACCAGCCTCTGGAAAGGCTCTCCTTCCAAGGAATGCTACTGAATAGGGTTGCAGTGTGTCTTCAAGGTTGAGAGGATCCATGTTTTCTCCTCTCTAGACAGTGAGTAAGTAGTGACAGTGCTGAGCTCTGGCCCACCACCATTAAGCAACACCACAGATGTGAAACAGGCTCTTCCTGACCTTTTTTTTCACCCCAACCTGACATGCTCTGCTTTTGTTTGCCTTCTCAAGTTCTTGTCAGTCCTACCAACAGCTGAGGGACCTCTGTACTTGCAGAATATCAATTTAACTCTGCTCTGTAATGCAAGCTTAACCCCTTAACATTCTGCATTTGTTTCCATCAGCTGCTGTTAATATCCACACAACCTGTGCATGTATCACTTGTGTTGGTCTTCCCACACCTACAGCAGATGTTTTACAGGACACCTTGCCAAGGGCTTCTCTTGCGTGCATCTGATTTCCACTGTGTTTACAGCTACACAACATCACATCAACTCACTCTTCCCTGCTTGTTCTCTATTTCACATTTTTGGCTATTCCAGCATCCCATCTACCTCAAGATTTCTTTCCACATTCCTCTTTGGACTCTGAGTAGAAGTTTATGAAATGAGCTCCACGCTTTTGAGCAGATAATGGACTCACACACTCAAACTTTGAATAAAAAGAATGCATGGTTTCTTTAAGCATTTATCCATAGGGTAAGAGTATAACACCTTGAATGATTCCTTCCCAGCTGTGTGGACAGATACCCTTTAACCACACAAGCTAAAGCAGCTTTCAGAACCGGCTGGGTTGATTTCCACAAGGCAATGGACACCTCTGCTTTCTCTGCCTGCTCACCTCTATGCCTTATTGTCTTTCAACTTTCATGCTAGAAAAGCTGTGCCATTAAGCTTCAATCATACATTTGGAATGAACATGGCTTTTTTGGATAACTGGTACTTTGGGGATTTTGTAGCAACTTTTCTGGACTCAAGACCTGCAGAGCTCCTATTAACTCCTCTGTGAGTTTCGTCTAGAAAATGTGCTTTGTCTTTATCAAGGTCATGTTTTTCTATAGGAATTTGAGACTGCTTCATGATTAAGGCCAACTGGGAAACAAACTGATGCTTCTTCATGTAGTGTTTCCTTACACCACTCCTCATCTGAGACTTTTCTCCACAGCATTGAATCAGGCACCTGTACAAGAGAAAAGACCAGAATGTAAATAACTCCTTAATCTAGAACGCTGCTTATGTTTTTCACCATATTTACTTTCAAACATGCAAGGAAAGACAGGTTGATTGAATCACCCCATCCTGTTTTATCAGAAGTCTTTTCCACTAGCTGCCTCCAAGTTCTCACCACCTCTTTCTTATTCTGAACAGCATGTCCAATTTCAACTTCCAATTTAGCAGAGCACTGTGATTTAATTAGTGTCTGTCTTATCTATTCCTGTTTTCA
This sequence comes from Oreocharis arfaki, assembly GCA_013398015.1. Classification (NCBI taxonomy): domain Eukaryota; kingdom Metazoa; phylum Chordata; class Aves; order Passeriformes; family Paramythiidae; genus Oreocharis; species Oreocharis arfaki. The sequence goes on along the minus strand of VZRR01008458.1, from coordinate 128,320 downwards.
AAGACCATTTCCTGGTTGTTATTTACTGCCAACACAGAAGGACTGCAGGACTTACTTTCATCATCTGAATCGAATCCAAAGAGCGTCTGACACTTCTTTTGTGCAAGGTGAGCCTCAAGTGCTTCTGAATTACAGTAGATGGTCAAGCAGTTGCCACATCTAAATCTTTCTGTTGATTTGCTACAAATTTTATCTTGTTCAGAATAAGCATCTACTTCATCAGCCAAAATTTTTCTCCGTTTTGGCATGCTAATGTAACGTTCATCAAGGTAACTTGGAGGCAATGGTCTGACGTAGGGTTTTGTTAAGATGACACCATATGAAGTAGTCTCTGTTGTCTGATTTGGTTTAGAAGGTACTTGTGAGGCAGCAGGAGCATTATTTTGTGGTGCATCATGACAATTCTGTAAAACTGGTAACACTGACCCATTTTCTGTCCTTGTTTCATCTGCTACTCTGTCCAAAGGTATCTGGGATGCCTTGGAGGATGTCTGATCTAGGTCACTGTGCCCATTGACCAGTTGGTCACTAACAACACTACAGTTTTCAGGATTTGGCTGTAACACAGGTGTCTTTTGGTCTATCAAAGTTAAAACTGGAGCATTACTCTCAGATGAACTTTCATTTCCATTGTGAATTACATTATTTGCTTTTTTCTCCACACTTTGAATATATGTCTTTGGTTCTGCAGAATCCTTCCTTGACTTCCAGGTTGGAATTGGTAAATCTACAGTTTCTTTTTCATTAACGGATTCATCATCATCTTGGTAACTACAAAGTTCTGAAGGATCATCTGAAGAATCTTTTTCACTGGCATCTTCTGAGCATTCTGGGGTTTTATTTAAATAATGCTGAGCCTCGTGTTCGTACAGCAAAGGGAGCTCCTCAAATAGCTCGCAGCAGTCTGAGAAATTGCACTGAGCTTTAAACGCACTGTGACTTTTTGTATGTTCTGCAAGCTCAGTCGACAGCTTAAATCTCTGATTACAATTAAAGTGTAAACAAAAGTAAACATTTGGATACACGTGTCTCTTCAGGTGGTCTATAAAATGTTGGGAATCAGCAAATTTCCTCTGGCAGAAGCGGCATTTTCCTTTATTCCATTTCATTATATGCTGCTGCACCTTCAGATCAGTTGGATGAGTTTTTCTGGCGTGTTTGTTGAGGAATCTTATTTTTTTAAACACTCTAGCACAACCATTAGCAGGGCACTTAAAGGTTCCCTCCTCATCCAAAGCATCAATGTCTTTTTGAGGGCAAAACGCTCCATTCACTTTATGCAGAATGGGCGACTCTTTGCTGGAGCTCTCCTCATCCTCAGGCAAACTCTCTGTACTTAAAGCATCAGGAACATTATTAAAACAGCTGTCACTACTGTTTTCAGTAGCATCATCCTGGTCACTTAGATGGTTTTCCACTGCATCAAAACCCTGTTGTGCATTCTCAGCCTCCTCTTGCACCTGGTCAGAACTTGGAGCGACTGCAGCCTCTGGTTCAGCATCTTTGGAACCCTCAGAATTCCCATTTTCAAGAGACACAGGAACACCAGAACATTGCACTTCATGAAGAACAGGAGCCTCCTGACTGGACTCAAGAGCTGCAGCAAGATGTTGCCTTTCTATCTTCCTGACATGATTCCTTAAGTGCTTCAGCATGAGTCCTTTCTGCCTGAACTTCCTGGTGCAAAGTACACAGGAGAAGCTGCCCTTTTTTTGGTGAGCTTGTGCGTGTTTCACTATGTGATCCCCAAGGAACTCCTTGTTGCAGATCACACAGCGGTGCCTCGGTTCAGCCTGATCCAACACTTTGGATGCCTCAAGAGCCTGGTGGTTCTTTTTGGCATTCCCTTTGGACCGGGCTCCGGAGCAGTTTCCAGGCTCGAGCTCCCCATTGCTGACATCTGTTAAACATCCACGTTGTTCCTCACCCAGAGCCCTGTACTCTGCTGTTTTCTCTGTATTTGCAGGAGAGTTTTCCAGTGTACCTTCACTCAAGCCATCCAAGGCTTTATCCCCCAATAACGCCAGACAATTCTGCTTGATCATCAAGAAATTCCAAAACTCGGGATCGAAAAACAACCCTTTCTTCAAGATGGGCAGCAGCTCAAACCGCACACGGTTTTGAACAGAACTAGTGCACTCGTTGTATTCTTCATCTGCACACTTATACAAATGTTCAACAGTGTAGTACGATTCCAAGGTGCGCTCCAGGAAAAAGATGGAGAGAGCACAAATTCTGAGGATCTCCAAGTCATTTGGCAGAAAATGAGCGATTGCTTTATAAATAAGACTTTTCATGTTGGGATCTTCACGGAGGTCCAGCTGGAGGGCACATCCACATATCTCAACACAGATCTGAAGGCCATCCTCACCAACCTGCAGGAAGGAAATTACAGTGTACATAAACAATTCCCAAACATCCCAGGTATTTATGTTCATCTACTGCAAAACAGGAGTTCGGAAAGCATCCTGCTACTAAACTTCACCCCAGGGCATGAACATCTTTAAATATTGCTCCAACAAGGCTATAAATACAGATACAAAAATGGTTTGCACTGGAAGCTGTACAGCTACTGTCAATAAGCTTCAGCTCTGCCCCATGCAGTTCTATAGTTAAAGACAATTATTTGGGGATATAAACCAGGACTGCAAGAGATCATATCTGATCTATCAGTATCTTCTGTGTGTTTCTTCATTTCCCAGGCTGTTTCACACTATAATTGAACAATTCTTCTATAGTTTGGCCCTGTTCTAACTTTTTTAGCTGGAATTACATAAAAACCATGGTAATGTTGCTCACGGTTTTGAACAACCCCCAGGGGAACACATAACATAACAACCCACGGCCAGGAGTTCTAAAAGGCTTCATTTCCCAAAACTGATAACCCATCCTTCCCAGGAGCAGAATTCCTATTCCACACTTCAAGCTGGGGGCCCTGTCATGAACATGGAACTCAGAGGGATGATCAGAAACACACTGCCCAACAGGCAGCAGATTAAAGTCAAAGGAGGTACAGGAAATTTAGAAATAATTAATGCCTCCTATATTTAAATGTGATTTAACAAATACAGACAATGCTCCAGAAGTAGGAGGTTATTAAAAAGCATAAGACTACTCAGATGCAAACAGAATTATTAATAACACCATAAGCATTTTAGAATACATACCCTTGAACAGCAGCAAATTATTGCATTTAGATCTGACAAAATAATTTAGAATTCATTTAGGTCATAAAATATGAAGGAGCTCTGTTAAGTCAGGTCAATGATAAATAATATTTGCTGGGAAACAACTCACAGGCCTGAGTGCAAAGCATTGCATGTGACATCTTTTGCAGATGGGGCAGAACGAGACTAAGATCTGAAGCATGAAATACAGCACAATCTTCTGAAGCAAAATAATGTCTTCTCCTGTAGTATTCTGCCTTTTCCTTTATGTTTTATTAAGTATTTTTTTCAGATTTGATAGAACTGGCAAAATGATTCAGAATTTAACAAGGATGAAGGGCATATAGAATTACACAAATTCCATTTCCTTAAGAGGTCAGGCTAGAAAAAAAAAAACCCAACCAATATATCATTCACGTTTAGTCCACGGACTTATTCCTCAAACTTGCAGCAGAAACAGAACAACTCAGAATTCAGTTAAAAAAAAAAAAAAAAATCTTAAAACCACACAAGCAACCATAATATTGAAGCCCATTCTGGAACCTGACAAAATTTTAAAGATAATATTGCGTCCTTCTCTAACCCCTCTTACCTTTCCACAAGAAGTGGTCATTACACAATACAAACATCACTTCTCTTTACTTTAACTGGTTACCAAAAGAATGGTGGATGAGGTAAAAACAAACAGAACTTACTTCATCCTTAATGACTTTCATGAAAGGGAAAATTACTCTGACATTTGTAGCAATTCTTAGAAGCTGGTAGCACTGGTCCACAAATACTTGCTTTGATGGGTTGGATTTGAGCTGCAGTTTACTCCAAATGAAGATCAGGTCCCTATTAGGTAGAGAATAAAATATTCCCATTAGGTTGAGTTTTAGAACTCTATCACTAAGCATGATGCATTCCTGAAGACAATTATTTGCAGATTCTGTGACTAGAATCATATTTGAGGGTGTAATACTGATCTAATTAACACCACGACTGCACACAACGTGCACAATGGAAAATGCAACTTAAATTACTTTGTTAAAGCATTCAGGGTATCTCCTATCACTCAGCCAATGAAATATTCAACAAAACATTAATATATTCAGCTTAGTTTCAGAGAAGTGCACAATAAAATCAGATGGAACAGCACCTAGCCCTCAACACCACAGGCAATAAACATCTGTGTGCTCTTGGGATTAAGTCACTCCCAGTGCAAGGATGAAGAGTCCTTCAGGAAAAGAAGCTTTTGAATGTGGAAAATGGAAGCAGCATAGGAAGCTCCTGGTGTGGCAGGAAATAGGGATGTTCTCCAGTTATTACAGCACAATTTTCTGCCTACAGCAGATCCACCAAAGTTTCAGGCTCTACAGCTATCCTACATCTCCAGGACCTGCAGCCAAATACATTTCTGTCTGAGACAAAGAAATGCAAGAACCGATTAGGGCTGAACTCTGCACAAGGGATGTGCTTAGCCTATGAAACAGAGCTAATTGAAGTTTTACAGCACAGAAGTTCTGTGCACTTTAATTCAGAGACTCAGGAAAGCAACTGGATTAACTTTTAGTCATAAGCATATTTGCCAGCACAAAGATTTCACTCGGGGTAGCTCTAGTTAAGACTCAGGAGAAATCCCACCACAAAGTTACAGTGAAAGCAGGACCCACTGACTTTCATTTTCTGAAGGAAGACGCTTTTTTATTCCAGCAGTCTCCTCCCTCAGAAAACAAACCTGGTTACTGACAAAATATTTGGCTGATTTTCCAGAGTTAGTCAAACCTTCTGAGATTAAGCTTCTCTTCGGGAGCTCAGAGCCTGAATGAAGGGAAGTGACAGAACTACCTATGACAAAACCAACTCCACTTTTAAATTCAGGACAGCTCTACAATTCTGCTTGACATTGAGACCTTGATTGTTTTCTTTCATTCAGAACCCAAGAGAGCTAAAGTTGAAAGAAAGATCAAACTTACGGAGGAAACTGAAAAGGGAGACCTATAAGCAGCTCTACACAGAAAAAATTAGCCTTACTGCTTTTCTAAAGATACAAACTGTTCACCTCTGCCTTCACCAGGCTGGAAATCTGAATTCTAAATATTTGCAAACTTCATCTGCAAGTTTGAAATTAGTGTCTTCATGCACTAAACCATTCAAAACAACTCAGCAGAAGTCTCAACCTGAAGTACAGAAGTAAGAACTGAGTATTTTTGCTGTTATATGTTACAGTTCAATAATCCATGTTATTCTCTGCTTTGCCTCACACCATTTCAGAACAAGGCGCTTCAATACTAATCCCAGAGAACGTGAGAAAAATCAAAATTTTCTTCTGAGAGGTTAGTGATTGAAGGGGCTTGCTGTGTGTTCAGACAAGTGAAAGGCTGGCACAAGGAAAGAGCTGAAAAAGGAATGCAGAAAACTGGAAGTAGAAGGAAGAGCTCCATGGGTGAAGAACAAGGTGTTACCCATCATTTGCCTAGACCCTGTCGTGAAACAGTATTTCAGTCTTAATTTTCCTGTGTCAATACAGTGACTTCTCCTTGTCAAGTCCATTTCTGACTTTGTTGGGACAATTTAAATTGTCACAGAACTCAGCACCTCTTTACCAGAGACAACCATGCATTCCAGCCTCTTAACTACCTAAAAAATACCAAACCCACTGTGTGCCTCCATCAGCAACCAAAGATGATGGTTATACCTGCCCTAAACTTAGCTGGATCTAATCCCTTTGCTGCTCTTATTAAGTAGGTCATGGCAACACACTTTGCCAAAAGACTGAGCAAGCCTGTGATAAAAATTCCTCGACTTACTGAATTTACTGTACAGGAATCACCTGAAAACAGCCAAAATGGCATTAAAAAAATAATCTGGAAGAGAAGGAAGGCCATTTATGCCTACTGCATCAAAATATTGTGTGTCTTCCTGAAGAGAAAACACTTTGATACAAAGTGCTCTGAACTGATTTCTCACCAATACTTCACGCAAAAATATTTTTAGCATGACCAAGCACAGGTTGCTTGATGATTTAATTTCAGAAAAATAATTCTGTTCATCTGAATCTAGAATTTATTCTTAACATCAATGCAAATTAAGAGTTTTGTGACTGCTGAAAAGTTCATGTTCCTCCAAGATGACAGCTAATGGTTTTAGCGTGAAGATTTCATATAGGCTGTAGCAAATATCTGCTATTTACAGCTTTTTAATCTATTTTGTTGTCTTATCTTTGCTAGTAGTGTTAGCTGCTAGATCTCTGTTAGCTCTGCAAGGCCCTCAGTTCCAGACAAGGTGAGATGATTTACACTGTGCTGGAGACATTAAAATCTTCCCTGGGGAGAAATATACTCTGTGGGTTAATTTAACCTGGCTCCTACTTCTTCAAAAAATTGCATTACAGCACAGCCATGCCTTCACAAGCTTTGCTGCAGTTTACATGATCTATTAAGTATTACACAGAGTTCTTGTTGAGAACACAATTGTTAAAGCTCAGCATCTGTGAAGAATGAAACATCTGTTTGAGCTGCACAGACATTAACTGCTCTGAACTCTGTTCCAAGATCCTCAAGTTCTATATTCTGAATGGAATAAAATACTGAGAGATGCCAAGATTATTTCCCTGAAAACCAGGTATCAAACAGTACTTGAGCCTCTTTGGAGCTTCATCTCTGACATCTGCTTTGCCAGAACAAAAAGAGATACATCTTGCTTTGAACAGCAATTTCAAAATGGATGATACAAAACCCAATGATCAGCTGGTAAGAGCAAGGTTAATATGTTACTACAGCAAAAGGAGGTTTAATTGCAATATTGAAAATGCATTTCTTTAAAGACTGAATCCCCCAAACAGAAAGCACTAATCCACAGAGGCTACACCTGTAATTTCCTAGTAAGAAGCAGGGAGATGCAGCATTTGGGCAGGAATCAGCAAAGATGGATTCAGTTCCCACTGGGCTCACACAAACTCTACCTACTCTACTCTACTGCCCTATGGGGACAGTCCTGTCCATCTTTTCCTGGACAGACTGGATGAAAAATGCCAGCATCTATTGCCAATACATTGTACTATAAATGGATGTCATAATCTTAATCCCAATGGTTTTGATTGAGCAATTACTCATCCAACAGTCAAATAATTAAGGACAAAAGTTAATAACAAAACAAACATGATCATATCTAACCTTCATTAGTGCCTCAAGACAACAAAGCTTTTTGATTTCCTGGAATCTGGGAACACAGAAATCCAAGGTAGATTCTGAACTCCATATTACAATCAGTTAGGCAGATTAATAATTTGATGTCTATCAAGTCCTTGCTAAAATATTTTGCTTTAACTATATAATCAAACCAATAAAGCATAATTTATCAAGGAATGCAGATGTTATTTAGGTACAGAAATTACACAGGCTCAACAGAAGGATTATATTCCTCAGCCATATTTCAGTCCTCAGAATGATGAAATTTGTGGACAACCCTTTAGAAAACACTTCTTAGCCCTAAAAACAAGTCCAAGTATCAAGATGACTGAATGTGTGCGAAGACACCTCCAATATTTTCTAGAGAACCCCATCTAGGTGATAACTTTGTTTATGACATCAAAGTTCCCATAACTATTAGGATAATTCCAGAACCATACATTCTCTTTTTAGGCACTTTGGTGACACACTACAATTACAGAGCAAAATATCTACATGGCTAAAGTCTACAGACTGCATTTGCTAATAATAAATGCTACATCTCTAGGTATTTATAGCCTAAGGTGGGTAAAGGCTCACTTTTCTGCTACTTTGAAACATTAAATAAATGTTTTGCACTACGTAGGCTAACCTTAGACGTGGCTGTGTGTAAAAAGGCAAACAGGCACAACAGAAGCACCAGGAACATTCAAAAATCGTTTTTATCTGGTATTTTAAAGTTAAGTGAGTTTCATTATGGCAATAAGCATGTATTTTCTGCTCAGCTGCTTCCCCAGAAATAAAGTATTTACCATATACAATACATGTCCCCATTTTGGAGCTGTGGGACTAGGAAGGATTCACAAAGCTGTAAGGCTAAGGTAGTCTTCCCTTCTTTTTCAGTGTTGCAGATGATCTCAATTCCACTCTTGCAATCAGTCCTCAACAAGTGCTATACAATTAAAATAAAATCGATTTAGATCAATTGGCTGACATGAAATCAAAACCTATCAGACCTCGCTCTACTAAAAACTTCAGGAATTGCTTTAAACACAGGATGTCTTTGGAATGGCTTTTGTGTACATCTACAAATAAAGATTTTGGAGGTATTTCGAGCTCTTTCATACTTCTTAGAGTAATAACCACCAGAATAATTGGCTGAGAAATTAGAATGCCACACAAAAGCACTTTTTTGCTTGTTCTTGCCACTTTTTGGTGGCTTGTTCTTAAAACAAGGTTAAGCAAAACACTTATCTAGTAAGTGCTATCAGTTGTGAAATAGGGCCACATTTAGCTCAAGTGTCATTTTACATACTGGGGCATCATTAAAAAACTTTAAGACTAACAAAACTAGATAATGTATGATTAACATCCATTAGGCTCAAGTGCTTTTACTAAAATAATAGTCCATAGTAAAACACTCAATACACTGAACTTACAAAATATTCAGGGAATATATCTACAAGAACACTTGCCCAAAAAATGCATTTAGGTCAATAAGACTTGTAGGCACTTCACATTTAACTTTTCAAAGCTAAAGTCAGCACTAAGTTAAGCAACACCAGCGTGGCTGCCTGATTTTATGACATTTGGTTCCACAAAATCAGAGTTCCACATGCTCCTCTTGACAGCTTGTACACAGCAAGTATAAAGCACCACTTCATTTTAAAAAAGAAATGTATACTGACAAACAATACCTCCTGGAATAGCTGATCTTCTAATGGTGACATATAAAGACAGGTGAAAAGAGCTTGATGGAAATACAGATCTTTACTGATATCTGGATGATTTATGCAAGATTTGATAAGAGCCATTGCCTCAGGGATGCGTTCACAGGCAATAAGGTATCTGGCACGGAGTTCAAAGAACAGTGGATTTTCAGAGCTTAAATATTTGTTAACTGCACAGAAAAGAAAGATTTAAAGGCAATTAGAATACGAAGTCCAAACAACAAATATATCTAAATGTAATGTTGTTTTTAATAACAAATAATACTAAGAAAAAATAAAGGCTCTGCTAATAAACCTATCAAATATTAAATTAAATACCATAAGAAATCTGTTGCTCTGCTTGGAAACAGAAATTGTTATTTTTCATAAACCAGTAACCTAATTCAGTGCTTTCTAACAAGTTAACACAAGGTGCTGCAAAGGATTAGTAAAATATATATTATAAATAGAAGCAGATGTGAACATATTAGAGAATAAAAATTCCCTCCTTTCTCAGCAGTGGAATCTGTGATTGTCAGAAATATAGGATTGACATCACTTCCAAAGCTATAATTATAAATATTTTAAAAAACCTCAAGATACTCATTATCCATTAAAATGTAGGACCTTAAAGTGGTGAAAAAAGTTAACTACAATTCACATGCTGTTGCCTTAAGAGCTTTGAATGCCTTGATTTTCCTTGCCAAATTGGAAAATACACCTTTTCTTCCTCTGAAAGTGCTACTAGGCACAACTTCTATCTAAATACCTTTAAATTCTAGCTCCTAATTTCTGGAAATCTGGTTTTTGGCTCTAAAAGACAATCTTAACACCAATATTTGAATGAAATCAGTTCAAGTGAGCTACTGAAAATACTCAACATTGAAATCACTGGAAATTCAGAAATACCTAGAAGACATGTTTTGTATCTCTATTACTAAAGTTCATACAGATTGTAGTATCACTTTGGATTAAAAGTTAAAATATCACTGAAGGCTACAACTGCAGTATTTTAGTGTTTCATGTTTTAAAGAAAGAAAGAATGAGATTGCCAATTTAAAGTCAGTGAAGGCTGAAAGTTTATACCTTAGAAGGAATCTGTATTAATTACAAACAACTTGGAGTGAAACTTAAGAAATGGTTACTAAAAACCACACTCTGAACAAAGAATTTTTTTCCCCCCAAATGAAGAGATTACTTGTACAACAAGCTTTCAGTTAAAACTTTTTATTTTTTTGGATTGAAATCATTCCTTTTATTCAAACCCAGGATTTCTCTAGCACCTTTATTTTTACACAAGCTAGTAGTGTTCCATGCTAATGAACACTTAAGAATTATTATTCAAGGTGTCAGGTTGCAATTTGATTTGTTAACAGATGCACTGTAAGAAAAAACCATCTCATTCCCACTATCCATTAGCACTTCTGAGAACAAACTCAGAAAACAAGAGGACTAAAAGGAAAGCCAGTGTCTAATGGTGGAGATGAACTGCAAGAAAAAAGTGACTATACAGAAAAGTCCTTAAAGCTAAGTAAAGGCCTCTCCTTTCTTGAATTATCATCCTTAGGATATTAAACCACATTCTCTGTGTTGTATGCAAACATTGCCCAACAGATTACTGAGAAATTAGGCTGGAAACACTCAGCTTTGGGTAAGTGCTAATGGTAAGAAAATGCTGCCCTTTTAACAAGGCCTGTAACATCCTCTTCCCTTAAAGGAGGGAGAACTGCACTCCACAGCACAGCTCACCCCATTCTACCATTCCCACTTGCTGTGGGGAACTCTCAGGTCCCTTCTGCTCCATAAATGAGACTCTGCCTTCTGCCAGACTCCTCTCCCAGGGAAGGGCATCTCCCACACCCTGCACCACTGCCAGCAGGAGCTCCCAAGGATGGGGGTTCCTACAGCCCCCACATGCTGTTTTCAAACAGAGTTCCAGTGATGCTGCTGGCAGGGCACTGCTCCCTCCCTGGACTGGAATGTCCTGTTTTCCCAGGGCAGCACACAGAGCTCTTCTAACCCCTCAAGGCAAAGACAACTGCCAGCTACAGTAGCATCTGACCAAGTCTATGATACACTAAGAAACATCTCTTCTTACCCAGGCAGTGATGCTTTGCTTTAGAGCAACAGACATCAACTCCCACCTCAGAAACTCATTAACTGCTGCATCTGACTGCACCTCTGTACTGTTCTCTTCCAGATGCTCACCCTATTCTCTCTAGTCTATCACAAGTTGATTGTTCCTGTGTTTCAACCCTACTATTTTTCTTTCAACTCAATGACTGCCTTTGTTTCCAGCCACTTCCAAACAGATTGTGACATCTCAAAGTTTACTGCAACCCAAGTAAAGATAGGCACAGAGAAGTTTGTCTTGGCCTAAGCTTCTCCATGGAGTTAATGAATCCAGGACAGGATTATGCAGTTAAGTCAAACTGATTTTTGCAAGGAATGGTTGGTGATTCAGCAATAATAGGCAGTTTTTCTTATTTAAAATAACCCCTGAGGGAACTACATGGCCAAGTTTCAAAATATACACCAAACACTGCTAGGCTATGAGCAGCACAGGATGTTTGTTTTGTGGAAGACTTCTCAAGAATCAAATTTTAGAGGAAGTGAGAGGAAGAAAGAATGAGCTTCCAAAATATAATTATCTAAAATAAAACGTTTGTCAGCACAGATGAGATGTGTCAAGGGTGTGTGTGGGGATACCAGAAGATAAAAGGAGAGAAAATCTCTCAGCAAAGGGGAAGGAGATGTAGCCTGAAACAAAAGGAAACAAAGTGCTCATGTAGTGACAACAGGTCTCATCCCTGCTCTGCCAGGTTAGAAACAAACATCCTCAAACTGTTACCCATTACAGAGAGGCTTCATGGTGATCAAGAGAATCATTATAGCAAAGGACTAAACTAATTCTTTGCTGGAGAGGTGGAGATCGAGACCTAATTCCATATCATAATCACCAAAATCAAGTCATGCAGAACAAAACAAGATTCATCTTGGTTTTCATTTTGTTTCTGTAGGTATTTGACCAGAACTCTGAGAGATCTAATAAAAATCATGGGTAAATCTGTTGCTCAAGCAGTTGCCTCACAAAAGAGACAGAACAACAAAGACATAATGATGTTAATTCACTATCAAAACCCCTGTTCTGGTTAGGGAGGCAGCTCACTGAGCTGTTCTGACTTTAGTGCTCTTCCTCTCTCCCCAGAATGAGCACATTGTCACAAACACAATGATGACTCTGTATCATGCACTTCACCATAACAACTAGAGAAGAACTGGCATTTTCCATCATTATCAAATAAAAACAACTTTTAAGAGCTCCCCTGTGAACACTGCTGGTCAATATGTTGCTTAAGATGTTAGTAAAGACTTTACTGTAGCTTGGGTGTCTTTCCTCTCAGGAACTTTCATTAACACTCCAGTGATTTTGTTCCCATGCACTGCACCTTTCCCAGCTCCAGGAATTACATATCCATAAACAGAAAGCAGCTGTCATATGTAGCCAGGGGCATCGTTGGAAACAGAAACAACGAAAGCCACAAGACCGAGTATTTATGACTGAAGAGAAAAATTAAATGAGTCAGAGTGCCAGGAGAAAAATACAGATCAGATCCTCTCCAATCATGTTATTTCAGGAGTCTAACTGAAGCCAAGTTGGTCTCCATGCTCTAAGTGTACACTTATATTTGCTAAATCCACCTTATGAATTTTATGAACTATTCTGTAGCTGCCTGTGTCTGACCAATCTCATCTCTACATTACGAAAGCAGACTTAAATCAGCAAAGAAATTCAGCTTTCTTTCAAACAAAAAATGAACACATTTTATTACAGAAAAATAGCTAAAACTTTGTGCGATGCCAGCTAGAACACCTGACCCTATATATCTAAAAAAAAAAACATAATTGAACACATTTCACAGTACTCTAGAAAATTACTATGATAAATGAAGTACCTAATTCCTGTGACACAGGCTTTGCTTTAAGAATTGCTTGTAATACTGGATCTTCCCATGGTCCACCGTCTCGAATGATTCGAGTCACTAATTCCAGGTTCAGATTCCTGTATTTATTTAGAAGGTTCTGACATTCCTGCGTGTAAAAAGAAAAACAATTAGAAAGAAGAAAAAGATGTTGTCTAAAAACAGTTAGGCTCTCCCAGAAATACAAACCAAGAAACCCATGCATGGCTGAGTATTTCCTCAGTCAGTAATCTGAGCTGCTAAGTCTTTCACTGACCATACAGAAAGCCCTAAAGCAACAACTGATATTATCTAAAAACAGCAATACACAACTGTTGAAGGCCAAATTCATGACTTTTACAGCACTCAGAAAGAGCCTTCCATGTGCATAACAAAGCAAAAATATCTTTCCTTGGATTGCAGACATTACAGGCACACACTGAGACAAGTCTTCACCTCATGGCAGCCTGCATAGATTTAGACATGTTGAGCTGAATTTGTGATTTCTGAGGGAAAAACTGAATTAAGCCATGAGTCACCAGCCCTCAAGCGACCATTTTTCTCCAGATTTCAACATAACAGGAATTACGTTTGCCTGTAATATCATGGAATGCTTTAGCCAGACATGATTTTCCCATGTCAAGTTCCTTCTAATCCCTGTACCTTATTTGTTGTAAAAGTGTCAACAACCCCATTAATCAAGAGAAAATTTCAGTAGTGAGAAAGTTATCTCATATTCAAACAAAAAAATGCAGCAGAAGAATGGCTTCCATCCACATAAAATTACCTGCTTTTCACTGCCAGTTTGATTACACAACTGATGCAGAAACAGTGCTGGCACATCAATTTGTAGAAGCAGTAATAGACAGGTACCACCACAAAAATAACAAAGGAAGAACCATTTCTCAAACTGTAGTTCCATGAGCAGTATTAACAGAGACACAACCCTGGTTGTCATCCTTTCTTTCCCTGCAAAGTTTCCTCTCATGGTGGCACAAGCCTAAAAATCAGTTCAGATGAAAAAAAACCCAAATAAAAGAACCCCACACTTATCTGGCAAAACAAGTTTTTAATCCAGGGTCATTTATGTTATGCAGTTGTACACAGATATACAAAACTCTGTCCCAATCTGCCCAGGAACAGAACAATTTAAACCATCCATGTTTATGCTGACTTGAAGACTTCATTGAGATGAAGCTTCAATTTCAAATTTACTGCTTAAAACCAGAGGGGAAACATGAGATGTCACGTCATGAACTGAATGACATTAAGCTCTAAATAGATACAAACAAGCCGAGTTTCTTTCACTATAATAGCATGTTTCCTTCAGGTCATATATTCACAAAAACTGTCTTTACATCTACTAAAATAATATTAAAAGTTTATATGAAAGTAGGCAACACTACCTGGATTGAACCTAAAATATCTTTCAAAGGATCTTCATAGAACTCATCCTTTCCAAAGAACAGCAGCAATTCAAAAAAACTCCTAAAAAACAGAAGTAGTGACAAGTCAAACTAAAAACATTGATTCAAAACCACGAAACTACTGTAAGCCTCTTACTTTTCACAGCACTCAAATCAAAATTACGAATTTTGTTAATTCTAGACTTGTGCCCATGTGGAGTCACTCATGGTGCCCAACAACTCATGTTTTCAAGCACTTTCTACAAACATACTTTATTTTATTTCAGCCTGTCTTGCTGTAACTGAAGTCCCTCCATGAAGAAGGTGGTTTAAAGATGTTAATTATCTCATCTTTTCAAAAAACGCTTTTGAAGATTATCTGGAAAGGGACAGCTTTGGTGCAAATATGCAAACAAAACTACATTCACCTTCTGTGTGGCATTCAAATTCATACAACTCGAATTTTACCACCACCAAGTTTTTAAGCAGATCAGGTCTATGTCCAGTAAGATGAATTCACAAGTGTTACCCTTAAAGAGGAGGCAAAAATAGCAGAGGAAAAGACTGATACTTTCAACATTTGCTCAGATTCAACCTAGCTTGCAGCCTCCATGGTTTTTATCATCTTAAAATCCTGGTCTAGCATTTTATTTCTTTTAAATCCTAGTGGCAGATTCAGAGAGGTTGGTAAAAAGCAGCTTTCCAGATCTCCTTTCAATTCAGGGTTTCATTTACAAAAGCCTCCCTCCAGACAATGCAGTTGAGTCAATTCAATCAAAAACTTGGCACTCAGTCGTGGGTCTGCAGTGCAACTGTTACTGTTGTGCCTGAAGATTCTGAGAAATTCCATTTCTACTTGGAAAAAAGTACCAAGCAGGAACTGGACTAATGAGCTGCAATTGCTGATTGAGAAAGTCATGAGCAGAAGACAAGAAGTGAACAACTCTCAGAGGGACAGGCAGGACTTCAAGAAATATTGAGCAAATTAAAGGCAGTTTTCTCATCTCAGTAACATTTTCAGAAATACTGGGCATTAAAAAAGTCTTAATACTCACAGACAAAATTAATTTTTCTATAGGAACAATGGAAAAGTACAATAAAATTAGATTTCCAATAGATTACACTGAAGCAATTTTTTTTTTCTAACCAGTGCCAAAAACAGGCCTAGAGAAATAAAGATACAAATTCATTATGTTCAGTGACAAAATTTCTCTCAAGGCTAGGACTTTGAATCTCAACTCAAATATGCAATGAAAAAACAATCCCTACCCAAATAAGTACTTGGTTCTGAAAAAACATTATCTCATTTCATGTTAAACAGAATTTTGCAGCATATTTGACTCTCAGGAAAGGTCAGCCATGAGTCATGTCATTATCTGGCATGCAGCCGAACCAGAACTTCAATAATAAGACAAAACTAGTTAAAGCAAGGGATGCATACTTGCATTTAAATTTGCTTTGACTGATTTAAAAAGAGGAGGATCTTGCAAAAGAAATCTGGAAATCAATAGTGAACAAGTGTAAACTATGATTTTTCTGCTCTATCAATGCACTTGCTCATGGTCTAATAAAGGAAGCCATCAAAATATTTTTATTTCCTTGTCACCAGTCTCCAGTTAAAATTACTACAGTCAGTTCCAACTTTGTTTATCTCAAAACTGTCTGCAGCATTGCTCAACCACATTTATACCACCTAGATGGATCACATGACTGCTTTGGCATCAGAAGATTGCCTAAAAACACCAGTGTGGCAGCATTATTAAAACCCCCTGATATTAATGCAGATGCTGCTTCATTTGCTATGAATAGTAGGTTATTCATATTATACTTATTTCCTAGGTTATTATACTTATTTCCTAAGTATAGGAAATAAACCAGTTGTTCCTGTTAACAGTTTATTGTAGGGTTACCAAGGAAATCTTGCTCAAGGATGACAATACAGTCAGGCAGAGTTTTGCTCTCCAAGAACTAAGATTTAATACACACTGATTTTTCAAAAGAGATCCGAGCAAGGTTGCCCAGGTAACTGCAGCTACTAAGCCCTGGGATCCCTTTATATCACATCACATGCAAAACTGTGCCAGCCAGGCAGGAGAATAAATAATCTGACATCCTAGAATGGAAGCAAATCTCATGGAGCAAACCCAGTTCCAAAAATCAAAACAGACAAGGGTGACAGGAACTCAGTGACCAATTTACTTCTCAGTTATCAGAACATAGCCATCCAAAAAAATACCAGAATTTCCACCTTTTCATCTCCCAAGCTTTGCTATTTAAAAGTACATACAAGCATGGTTTGAATTTTGAGGTTTTTTCCTTAAAACAAGTGAAAAAAACCCCACAGAAACAGATGTCACCATGTTTTGATGTAACTGCTCCAATATTCTCCAATACCTGAGAATTTTGGTTTTGGAAAGTGTGGTCTTATGATGCCATAAATAATCTTCTGTCAAACAGTTTCACACACACAAAACAGGAAATGTCTATGGCGAAGTTTCACCAACATTTAAAGACAGCATTTATTTTTCCTTATGTACTTATTACCCCAACACTTCCAGGCTTCATGTCGGAAAATGACCAATGCATGGAAAAAAATCAAATTAGAGCAAGATTTATGACACAACACTCCGCAATTCTTGAAGCTGAATGCGACTTTGGGTCAGTTAACTGCGTAACAAATAATTCCCATAAGCATTTTGATGACTCAAACACAAAAATCTATACAATTTCAAAGTAATTGATTTCTTTCTTAAGAAATTTATCTAAAGAAGCTCTTAGCTTATTACATCACTAGAGGTACAGAAGTAAAAATGTGAGATAAATTATTCAAAATTATCTACTGGCACAGGTTGGTCTTCAAATACTCCAAAATAAGTTTATGGTGATCACTTATTTCCTCAATTATTCATTCTGCCAGACATCCCTTATGACAAAACAGTCACAGCCAACTTGAATATTTGATGAGGACACAAAAAAGACTAAATTCTAGTTAGCAATTCCTGGTTCTCTGTAGCTACACCACCTGTAAAACCCCTCTTGGGAGCTGTGAGGATCTGAAACCCTTTTGCTATGACATTGTAAAGGAAGGAATGATAAAAATGAAGAAGTACTCACAGAGCAAGGCTACTCAGTACATATTGTACGTGCTCACATTCAGCTGGGAATGACACACAGGCAGACGTGAAACAGCACAGCGCCGTCTGCAGCACCTGCAGCTGAGGCAAAGGGACCTGCCACCTCCCAGCATAGTCTTCAACAACCTGGACAAAAACATGGAAATATAGATCATTATCCAAGACATTCTCCTCAGCCAGAAAGAGGAAGTAGTTAACACTGTACTTGCTTTATCTCCCCTCCTCCTCCCTCAGAATTCGTAACCCAAAAAATCTGACTGTTTTCTGGTTTATGACCTACATCATAAAAGGAATATCACAAGGGACCTTCAACTATTCTTTTCAGAGGGTAAGACAGGAAATACTTTCTTTCTTATGCTGTACCACAGCAGATACTGCACTCTGCATTTAAACACAAGTTTTTATTTTGCAAGGGGATGCAAATTAGGGAGCCTGTAACAACATCCAGACGTTCAAGACTAAAAACTTTCCAAGAGAAGAAAGAGTAACCTGCACTCTTCCAGCCTTTATGTCAGCAGAGAAAGTCACAAACATTCCAGCCACTCTTCCTTATCTGATCAAATGAGTAAATTTGGCTTTATTTAACCATAGGATGGATCTAAGGCAACAGCAGCTGAGCTGGACTCGTATTTTGTATGTCGATTCTAACTTTTCCATCAAACTTATTTCAATAATTTGTTTGAAAAACCGTTAGCTTAACGCAGCAAATATCTAGGTCACGTGAAGAATTAGCAGACTTGTAGATAAATACTCTTCCTCTTAAGAAGACTAAACATTTTATAAGATAGTCTTGCCTCACAGATCTATTAAGAGTTCCCTAAAATAGTTTTAGCCAAGTCTCTTTTATAGAAAACCACAAAAGCCTGAGAAGAAACAAAGCAGACAGAAAGAAAAAACATCCTTTAGAAGTGTGAGCCTCCAAAAGGCCAAACAAAGGTAGAAATAAAGCATCACTTCCCACCGTGTGTCACAACGCTTGCACCTGAGGGGCACAGTATAGATACGTTCATAAATGATTTCAAGCAATCAAACAACACTTTGTGTCCTACGGTACAGCCCTCCCTGCACCTCCAGCACGGAGCCCTGTGTAAGCTCAATTAGGAATTGAGGGACAGGGAACATCCTCTCCCCAAAAAAAGCCATCAGTCCCAGTCGGCACCAGCTCCCCCGCCACAAAAATATCAGAGCCAGCAGAGAAAGGAGCACAACAGCAACACAACCCTGGCCTGGCAGTACCAAAAAAGGTTCACAGCAACAGCTCCCCCCATCCCGAACTGCTCAGGAGGAATACGAATAGCAAACTTTTTCCTGAATGTAGACACCTGAAACCATGAATTCATCAGTCTCAGGAAAAGAAAAATCTAACTGATCACTTCTCAGGAGATTTGCAACAATCAGGAAAAGATGGGGGGCAGGGGGGTTGGGGAGTGTGTGGTCAAAAAGTTAAACTGAGTATAAAATAAATCCCAAACCATGCTTCACACACATTCTATACAGAAGGAGGGGCAGGGAATAATGTACGTTTGTTTTACAGCTCTATGTATCCTTCAATGTCCGTTTTTAAGTAATCTCATGGAATAACTTTTTCTATAAGAGAAAGCAAGCTCTTTTTTGGTACAAAATACTCAAGATGTCATGCTTTAAAAGAGGACTGCAAAGCAGAACATAAGTAAAAAATTATCAGCACATTTTGAACAGGCACACTAATTTCAATATAATGAAGTCAGGCAAACAAGAAGCTAACACTTATTTAACCTTGTAAGTGGCCTGCTCCTTGTCCAATACACAGGAGAGAAAACCAGAAGGGAACAACGTTTTTATGTGACTTTCTACAACAGCTGCTTTCTAAGTCTCTCTTAGGGTGCTATTTTTAATATCCTCAAAGCATCATCCCCCAGTCTGTCCGTGCCATTGCTAATAACCATGAAGGGACTGGGCCTTTTTGTTTTCCCTCTCTCGTTCAGAGCAGATAAAGGCACTGAAAGGAGGCTGAAGCACCTTCCTGACACCAAGCCCCCCATTCAGCTCCACCTTTCTCCCACACCAATACACTACCTCCCCTTTTATAATGTGTTTTAAGAACTCAGAGGAAAATCCGAGACTCAAATGTATCCTATTAAACAAAATCAAGACCAGACTTATCAAAAATTTCTGAGCACACAGCTAAGGCAGCTAACCCCAAAAATAACAAGGTAGTAATTAAAAACCTGGAGCAGTGAAACAACAGCTTTTCTTGGAATATTATGTTTTAACTGATTAAATATACACATATATTTCAAGTGATTAAATATGCACATATAGAGTTATTTGGCTATATTCCAAAGACTTAAGAGAAACAGCATTGCAAATAATTAGATTTGCAAATCCACAGGACACAAAAACCAAATGTTTTATGCAGTGCTAGGCCTGAAGTTGCTACAGTTTTTCCTGTTTCTCCACACAACAAAAATAGAAACTACAGATCCCATCAATTTTAGAAGTTTATAATTACCAAGATTTCAGACAAAGTTACTCCCATAGCTTCTTGTGAGATGCAACAGTAAAGGAAGTCACCACAGGATTAAAACTCCAACAGTTGTGTGAGTTTTCCTGCTTATAGTTTTCAGACAAGGAAAGCTTGTTGGCAAATATAGTGGTTGTTATTCATTATAATAAACATTATCATTATTAGGGGTTGTCACAGAAGAGGACAAACCAAAAATGGGCAAGCTTAGAAAACCCAAAGTTTCCTGAAAATTAAAATCCATAATTAAAAGCAACACCCACCACAGTTGCCTGATCAGCAGAAATACCAGAGCAGCTCAGATACCAAAGTTCAGCTCTAGAAGAGAACTTGAGTAATAGTAAATTTACTCTACCTGGAAACATTATAAATAATCACAGATTTTTTACTGTCTTTTGGACCTGCTCAGTGAAGAAGAATTTTGTTCTGTTTCCAAATACAAACAAGCCAACTATGTCCTTATAAATAAGATTTTATTATCCAAATAAAGAATAGGAAAAGCTTTATGACTTGATGATAAAGTCATATACCCTCATGACTTGAGGGTAATATGAAATATTATTTAACATGTAAAAGTTTTAAACGGCTTTATATTAAAAAATGTAAGCAATGGCTTTACTGCAATTCACATGTGAATATTACATAAGGAGTAACCAAACATAACCACATTTCTGGCAAAAGAAAGCACATCACCCAGCAACAGCATGATACATCCTATGAGACGAGTTTCTACCCTTAAAGCTAAATGCTTCCCCCTACTCTTAATCACCAAAATCTCATCCATCTCCTCAGCCTCCTTGAGGCAAGAACAATTCCCAAGATTGGCTTCCATATGCCCATTACATTTAGCAACTCAAAAAGTCATGTATATTTACAGTCTGCCACTTGCACAGCAGTGAAAACTATACATTAATTCTAGAAAAGCCATTTGGGCTGATTGGAGCACTGCAGTAAACGTTCCTATATATGATTTACGACCGAGAGATAAACACATATACTAAAAAGTAGAAATATTCCTCCTCATCTTTTGATGAGCACCTCACCTCCCAAATGAAAGTCAACTAATGAAAGGAATTGTTTTGATTACACATGAAAGTGAGAACTGCCAATCTCGTGAACAACCAAATGCTTACATCCACATCACTGGTAACTAGTAAAACACAACTTATTATGTGTTTCAGTGAAGAAGTATCATTATTTCTTTTCCTCTTCTAAACAAAAGGACACAACTTTTAGATTTTTGCATTACCTACAGCACTAAGTGTGCCTTCTCCAGCTTGAAAAAGCCTGTGTAGCAAGGCTATCAAACAGAAGCATAATTCAACAGAGATCCTTCCTTTAGGTATAAAAACCTGGAACTCCTTTATAAGTTACAATCCTGATACATTTTTCCAAGGAAAAATCATGAGCTTATTTTCACACAAAAGGTACACTTAATGAAAAGTCATTAAAACCTGGAGAAGTAGCAATACCAAGAAGTTTGAAAGTGTCAAACAGGAAAGTTTCAAGAAGTAAAAAGATGTTACAAAGATGAAGAAAAGTCTACAATGTATTGTATAAATGTTTCCTTTGGAAAAGAGTAACTCCTTAATCCCACTTCTACAAAAATTTCCCTGGGTAAAACTAGGCACAGCAGGCACAAAAACTGATGAGAACCACCGTGAATAAGAAAAGATTTCATGATGTTAATGAAAGTGCACTGAAGACTGGAAGCCTGGAGGAGTCAATCTTCAGATAAAGGGGTTGCAAATCAACAGCTATTGTAAATTCTCATAAATTGAGGAGCTAAGCACTTCATCCACCACAAAGTTTTGCATGATAGACCCTTATCAGCTTTACCATCAAGTGTCAGAGGAAGGAGTGACACCACCTAACCCAGGCCAAGGGCACCCTTCACACACAGGTAAATCCTCAGCACACTGGAAACTCACCCTTGGCATCCAACTTGGGAGTAAACCAAATGTGGGTTTGTCACATCCGTTTTGTAAGGCTTCCCTTTTAAACACGAATTCATTTGAATCTCCAGCAGCACAACACTAAACTACTAATAAGCAAATTGAACACGCTGGTTTCCACCAGCCCCACATGTAAAAAACACCATAACAGGTTAATTTTTAAATTTAAAGGGTTTCAAATAGTTCCAGCACTCTTTGAAATTTAGTTACTGCAATGTATGATTGGCCCTTTGCAAGCTTTCATGTAACAAGCAGCATCAACATTCAAAAACATCAAAAAGTCAAATACCACTTACAACAGTGCTCTTAAAATTTGAGCCATTAACAGGGATAAAGCATACTTGTTCAGGAAGGTATAAAAACCCCAAAAACATCACCACCACAAATTATGACACAAGAAAATGGGTGGTGACAAATTGCAGATTCCACCTTCTCAGAGAAGTAACCTTCAAGGATGTTGAAGAAATCACTTTTCACTACTAGTATTCATCTGTGCAAGACTTTTATAGCTAAGCCTTAAAATGGTGTATGTAGATCAAATCTGAATCCCAGAAGTCCAAAATTTAACAAAATAAAAGTGTGGCATAACCTAAAGGATTGGAATGGGTTTGTGTGCAGGAGCTTTGGTTGTTTTGGGGGTTTTTTTTAACATAAAAACAACAAACCACTATTGATTTGAAGCCCAAAGTAAGAGACAAAAGCAAATACTTTCAAATTTAAGCCCAAAAAGTGTGAAAATATATTAAGTCCAAAATCCAAAGAACAAACATCCAAAGTTGTGTATTTTTTCACTTCCAGCACCACAAAGCAAGACAAAAAACAGTTGAGTCATACACCCCTGCCATTTTTGCCTGCTAAAACGAATCCAGGAAACACTATCTTCTCTAGCGTGTTACTATATTTTACTACTTAACTTTTTTATAAGCCCAAGAATTGTTTTTCCACCAATTAATGTAAGCAAAGGAGGTCATCTTCCTTTCAGGAGTGGGATCATCCTGGAAGGCTGTAAGCTGATGCCACAAGAAGAACAGATCAAAGAGTGTTTACCCCTCACAGCATCACCTTGTTACTTGAGATGAACTCACCTTGTGTTTATCCCAGTCAGTACCAACAACATAAAATCATCTAACACAGTTATGCAGCCCTGTGGACAACTACAGAAATGCTGGAAGCAACATGTAATATTTTAACAGTATTTAATGGTATGAGAAAATATCCTGAAAAAGGAATTAATTTTTTCTCTAGTTAATAAAACTGTACTCACTTCCAGTGCAATAAAGGAAGCTATATCCATTTTCCCGAGTGTTTTTAAATCAAGTAAACTTGGAAATTCATCCTCCTAATTACAAAATATTCCCTTTCATTCGTCACCATCTCTTCTATTTTTGCTGCCCATCCCCATTGGTATTTCAGTGTCACAGGGAGCCTCTCAGTGGCTCTGCTTCTTGAGAGATCTCATGAAAGCATTTCAAATTCTGCACACAAACACAAGCTCAAACTCTTCCAAATGTTTAGGCTAAGGGAGTTTCTTCAAGGTACCACCTTTCAAATGTCATTAGCTTACAAAGTAGTTACAGATGCGTTGTTCTTATTCCTGCCAAAGCTGGGAACAGCAGATTTGCTTTTCCCAACATCCAAGTGGGTTTGGAAGTACATATATAAGAGGAAAAGCCACATCAGCAAAATGTAGTAAGGAACACAGAAACAGCTGGTGAGATGCATAAGTTGGGCACTTGACTCATCTTCCAAATGTCTTTTTTCCCTTCCAGCCACAGACATCTTGATTTTTGCTTTGCCCCTGTCATCAATCTCAAACAACATTCCAGGAAAACATTTCATTCCATTTTGCCTTGAAAGATTCAGGCTGTCACAACTCTCTATGACCATGAACACCTACAAGGCACAGATTCCAAAACTACACGTGGGTTTCAAGATGCCCCTTTCCAACTTCATCTTGTATCACTGAATTGTGATCACCCATAAATGTATGGAAAATGCCCTCATAATCCTGACATCTCATCTTTTTTAACTCATACTTAATCGATCCAAAAGTGAAGTTGAGCTACAATACTCCAGGCCTCAAGAGATCTGAATCTGGCTATTTACAGCAGTTTTTTTACCTTTCTAACATAATTCAAGGATGAAAGATGTGAACACCAATGTATTTCAAGGTCTAAGTCACTCTCTTAAAGATCAGCAGGATCTTCTGCCTACAGAAAACAGATCTACAGAGCAGAAAAGGCTCTATTTACATCTTGCTTCATTTGTCCCATAGTTCTTACTGAGTGATGCTCACAGACTTCATCAGCTTAACTACAAGCAATCCAAAAACCATTATTTTCAGGTGAAAGCAAGCTTCAGCACCATGCCTGAAGCACAGCCATGTGTTTTGATAGGCTGTTATTCTGAAAATAACAATGTTTCTTTTAGAGAGTCTAAACTCAGGGCACCATCACTACGCAACTATTTCTACAACTGCTATTCCACTTAAAACACAAAGCTAGGAGCACAGGAGGCAAACTAGGACGCTCAGAAGGGCCAAATGAGCATTAAAACAAGCAACTGTGTTATCAGTGCAAAGCGGAGTGAGGTGGAAAGGCTCAGTCTGCACAGCAGCCAAATACATCTTTCAGAAGACCTGGATAGAAAAGCACAAATATATATAATGTGTGTAATTACACATTGTCAATCCCATGAGGGAAAATGAGCTCATGTGCAGCACATACAATTTCATTTGGTGTCAATCCATAAACGTCACACAGCTCCAGGCTTTTCACACCAGTACACCCCTAAGGATCTCGTGTTTGTGGAGTTAAATCAGTAGAAAAACCCATTACTAAAAAACATGCTTAAACAAAACACTGATTACACTGAGGGAGCACATGACTGCTGTTCACACTACACCAAATTTACACAAAAAAAACAACAAAAAAAAAAATCCCTGGAGACAAATTGTTAATATATTAACTTACTCTCAACAGATTTATTTATGCTGTGCATTGTTAAAAAGAAAGTTCAAGAGAAAAAGGAGCAGAACCCTTTACATATTCAGAACATTGGCTGCTTATGTGGAGAGTTCATCAACTCAAAGTAGGGGAGAGGGCTTGGCAATCTTTCAAAAAGAAACTGCAGGAGAAGTCAATACTAGATATATACCAGTAATAACTACGATACATTTATTTCACAGGAAAATTCTTCCCCTGCTCTTGTCCTTTTCTCTTTCCTACTAATTCCTACCTTTCTCTGGGATTGGCATTAGTGTATGAAGCCATCACCCTGCCTGCACTCCCACCTTAACACAATAAATTCAATATACAGCAAGCGTAGAGAGAAAAATTTAAGATAAAACACTCAGTGTTGAGCAGAAGCAAATGTCTTTCCAACCAGCCAACGTAATCAAACATGTTTGTCACTCCTGACAGTAGCAGAAAATGCCAGACTTTGAAAAACATTCGCTTCTCCTTTCACTAGCTCCACAGTTTTTTTCAAGAATCTAAGTCTTGAGAAATCAAGAAACAGAAGAAAATATAAAAGGATCAACAGCCCCAAGAAGCAGCCTATGGGTTTAGTGAGCAGAACGCCCCCCGAGATTATTACAAGCGCATATGACAGTAAATAATATTGCAAACAGAGTGTTTCACTGAATGTTAAAACAGGAACAAAGTGACAACATGGCAGCACATTTCTTTAGATGGCAGAAGGCAATTGTAGTGGTGAGGTAAGTCAAAAAGTTGATGAAAAGAAGCAATTCTATATAAAATGACCTCTGGGCTGTATTCTGGGAAGCAGCAAGTGGCGTGGCTGGAATACACCAAAGGCAACTAATGTTCAATCCACACCTGCTGATGAAAGCAACCAGGAAAAGCAACCTGTTGGTGCTTGTTACTTTGCAAGGCACACCTAAAGGGCTTGCGAAGAGATAACAATTCCGGGCCCGTATCAAGAAAACGCTGCTTTTCAAAGGGGAAAAAAAAAAAAAACAAACATAAAACACCCTGGTCTAATTCGGTCAGCGAGACGGAAACTGTTCCCGAGGCCCTTCTTCCCCCCCTGCCTCCCTCCGCCGCCCAGGCGAGGCCACCCGGAATTGTTCTGTCCGCAGCACCGGCAGCACCACGCGTGTCCCCGCAGCCACCTCCGGCTCTCCCTGCCCGCTCCCGCTCCGGCCCCGCGCCGGGAGCCGCCTTCCCTTCCCTCCCCCCTGGGAGCCTCCCTGCGCGCCCGGCCCGGCCCCCGCTCCTCCGGCAGCGCCGCAGCCCGGGCCGCGCCCC